>OZ010676.1:26604568-27109568 GCA_963932185.1 Troglohyphantes excavatus | reverse complement strand
TTTTTAATAAATTTGGATAAAACTTAAGTTTGCCTGTTGTTTCATTGATAAAGCATATTTATCAAAGAAATAAAGTGCACTGAACTTACAAATGAGCCGTCTAGTTTGATAACCAGACAGGTCCATTTTTTCGATTATCAGATTATGTTATTTATTTTTAGTATTCCTACAGATCCATCCATAGGTAAAGTCATAACATTCCACAGCAGCTGGATGCTATTCATTTTGAAGTGTGAAAGTAGCTGTTGGTTGCACAACCAGATAAGTGAAGAAATCAATTTCAAAGCCAAGATAGAACAATATGCGTAGGCTACTGCGCAACGATTGCAGTAGTCGAGCTTTATCACACAGCTTTGTTGCAAAACCAGATAAATATAAATTATTTTTTTCTCTCAAAGTAATACTTATTCAGAGTTAAAATTTGATTAAGGCCTGTGTCTATCTAATACCTTTTTATAAAAAAAGAGGATAAAATTGTTCCATAAATAATAAAATTAATTAGTTTTTTGTGTTTCTTGAAAAATGTGTCCAAAGTGATATATCTGGTTTAGAAACTATATGGCTCAAACAATACCCACTTAACCCATTTTTAGCCATTTTTGTCATCTGCATCAGTCTCACTTCCATAATTGCTATTCATTAACTTTATTCATATAGAGGCTAGACCAATTTATAGAGGTGCAAAACATTTAATTTAATTTAGAATTATATATGGAGTTTAAAAGGAAATGGCTTATATATTTTATATTTTACTTAAAATATTTTTATCATTAATTTATGTTTTAATATTAAATATAAACTATAAATGTAGTTTAAGTGGATATAAAATATCTAACTGAGAAGAAATATATATATTTAGAGAATTCGTGAATCATAAATAAATTCCTTTAATATAAAAAAATGAATTTTATTAAAAATTATTTAAAGTTAAAATATATTAGAAGAATTATTTCTCATTTAAAGTAAGTTTCCATATATTTTTTCAAAATATTTAAAAATATTATTTTCAAATTTGAAATATCATGTTTTATGGAGTGTATTTTTACTTATAAAACTGAAATCCATGTGTAAATTCTTCTTATTGTTCTATTGTAAATCAACATCAACGAAAATAAGTTGTTTGAAATTTCGCAATTTATGAAGAAGAAGCTTCTTACATACATAAAATGAAACACTCGTAGTCATTTGGTAATTATATTCTTTTATTACATTTCTGTTCTAAGAAAATTGAACTTATATCTGCTACATATTCAGTTATATAAAAGAACTTATTAAATTTGTGAATCAGAGAACTTATTTTTATACAAATGAAAAGTTTTATTTTTCTCATGAAAATAATCCTCACTTTATTTGCATTTACCAAAATAATCCAACAAACTACCAGCATCTTTTATCGTCAATCCACATTAAAATATAGCTCATCTCTTCACAATATAATACCCTCCCGTAATAAAATACCTCAACTTTCGGCAATAAAATTGACGGATCAAACTGCATATGTTTTCATGTGTTATGCAAAGCGAAGAAATTATTTAGCAGTTTTAAATTATTTACATGTAAGTGAAATCTTCAATTATTTTGCTATATATAGTAAAAAAGGAATTTAAAGTTTATTATATTAGTTTTATTAATAGAAAATATTTAGAATACAGTTTTGAGTAAGTATTATTTACAAAAGATGTTCACATTTTATTAAGTTTATTTCATATTTATAAAAAACTTTTACTTCAAATATTTTTTGTTATTGAGTTGCGTAATATGAAATGACAGTTTAATTGGAATCTGCTTATATAATATTTCATAATTATTTTTAAAGGATTGATAATTGTCAATTGATCTAAACTTGAGTTTAAAATTAAAGATGTTTTTGCAAATGAATGGTTACTAATGAAATATAACTATATTTTTAACAATGATTATTGGTGGTTTAGGCATCTTTGCAACCATTAAATAAATAACACATTTTTGGTTCACACACGGATATGTAAATTTTAATAGTTATTATTTAATATATTTATCATCATAAATTGCACATATCTATATTATATATTTATTATTTTAATAAAAGTTATAATAAAAATTATGCTTCAAAGGTTTCAGTTAAATATCATATGTCTAAAACTTATAGTTTTTATGTAAAATGCCAACGCATAATACTTTTATTTTTCAAATTCTGTATAAAATTTTATGCAACTACATACCTTTTTAATTAAAAAAACAGGATTCATTGATTATTTATAATAAAAAAAACTGTGTGTTTTTAATATTAAGTGATAAACTAAATATTTATTACATCTATTAAACTGACTCGTGTATTCCTTATAAAAATTGAGAGCAGTTTTAATAATAAGCTGTTTTCATATTATAGTTCCATTGGTTAGGTATTATGATTTTTAAACAAAGAAGTTTAATAAGTATCCTTAGTATAAACGAAATGTTTTCAAAGTAAATATGATATGAAAAGTAGTATATAAATGGTATATATATATAACAAATAAAAATAAAGTTTTGAGTGAATTAGTCTTTAAATTTTGCTTAGTATAAAATATTAATGTTTAACATTACTATAATGTTATATTTTTTGTATTGTAGGCGAGTGAAGAGAATTATAGATATATCAATAAATTATCATATATATTACTTCTTTAGTAAAGATCCCTTTTATTGCTAATATACTCAACAGATCTTAACACAGGAGGTATCACAATAAAGAGAATTTTTAGGAGCAGTGACGAATCGTATGGTCATCACATGAACACCAACGTTTTTTTTAAAAATTCGTTTAAAATAACTCATTTAAACCTGTTTTTTAAACGATATTTTGGAAAGGATATAGTTTGGTGTGGGTATGGATGGGTAGATGGGGGGGAGGGGGGGGGGTTGTTCAGACGATAATTATCGCACGGGAGTGCCAGTATTTCTAATTATTTTACTGAGTAAATTATTAATCTTTCAAATTTGTAAGCAATCTATAAAGAAGTTTTTAAATTTTTGTATTTCATGTTTTACCACAGGCACAAACTGTATCTGAATTGTATCTTGTAGAATTATCTTGAGAACACATGATGGATTGAAATCAGTTTTATAGTAAAGTTAGACAAAAAAAAAATAAAAGCTGCGATAAAAAATTATGTATAATCTACAACTCTAAAGCATGTCTGGCTAAACTTTGAAATTGTTTAAAATAGTTCCTATTGGGAATCTTAACCAATATGTCAAAGACAATTTACCATATAATATATATTAATTGGTGACACAAGTACAAAATTGGAAGCTCAACAACCAATTTGAGGGAAATAATTTTATTCTTCAAACTAGTCTTCAATAGTCATTATTTTTTCTTATCGACATTGAAAACACTGGGAATGATATATTAAAATGCTGATTTATTATGATATCTTCCTACAGCAGCGGTTCCCAATTAGCATTAAGCCACGGATTCATAGCAAATAGGACTAAGGACCCCTTTTTTCATTTATGGAATTTTTTTTCCGTTCTCCCTTTTTATGGGCTTTTGTAAGTTACAATTTTTTTGCACATGAAAATGAATGGTAGAAAAAAATATTTGTAATTAAAGTGACTCGGTACCACAAAATCGATGAAAATATTAAAAAAAATAATGTTTGATTTCCTTCCATGTTTTCCCAAATATTTAAAATGATTAAATACATATTAGGGACATTATACACTTTTTTTTGACTCATCATATGTTTCACATTCAATACTCCAATCTTTAAATTTGAGCATAAACTTATCTCAGCTTGCAGTTTTTATAAACATACACCTACTTAAAATGCTAAAACTCAAACAATTATTTATGAATCACCATAATGTGTTTTACATGAACATAAATGTATACGCAATAAAATTAGGGATGTAATTAGAAAAATATTGAAAATAATTTTCTTTGAAAATTAAAATGTTTAAGAATTTGTGTATATTGGAAAAATATGGCTGAGTTTTCACATATTTCCCCCCCCCCTCCCTAAACTAAATCGCTTATTTAAATTCCGATCCCTAAAGTAAATAAATATAAATCAATACTGCTTACAATAAAATTCGATTAAAAAAAATCGGAAAAAGAAGAAGCTTTCTGAAAAATGCCTTAATTCTAAAAAAAAAAAAAAAAAAAATTTGAAAAAGTGTAAAGCATTTCAAAAATATTTTTCTAAATCTTCTTTCCTAAATAATTTACATTTAACCATCGTAAAAATATTTATTTTTATCTCAAATTATAGAAAATAACTTTTAGGGTAACAAGTTCTCTTAATTTTATTATTTCTGTTAATTTTAAATTATTTTCAGAAGCTATATATTTTAACACAAAATGAATCAAATACTCTCAAAGCTTCCTCGGCCAGTTGTTTTTGGTAACTTTGGACAGTTAATCAAAATTTAAGTAGTTTCTCATCTATTTTACCATTTAATCATTTTTTCTTTGTTACCCCACGGACCTCATGCCATCGATCCGCGGACCCCCTGTCATCGACCCACGGACCCCCTGCCATCGACCCACGGACCCACTGCCATCGACCCGCGGACCCCCTGCCATCGACCCGCGGACCCCCTGCCATCGACCCGCGGACCCCCTGCCATCGACCCGCGGACCCCCTGCCATCGACCCGCGGACCCCCTGCCATCGACCCGCGGACCCCCTGCCATCGACCCGCGGACCCCCCGGGTGTTCACGGACCACCTTTGGAAACTACTGTCCTATACGAATGTCTTACTGACTTACATGTACAATAATATTACTTTTAAAACAATGATAAACTTAAATCTATTCTTTTGTACCATAGTTACTGGATAGTTCGAACTTGTATTTTGAATTAGACATTAAATTGTAGTTTAAAGAATCTTGTGACTTCATTATCACAAGTTGTTCCAAGCATAAAATTAACTAAACCACGGTTCGCTGATATAAAAGTTAAATTAGTCAAGGATCTCGCACCCTAAGGAATTCATTAAACTAAGGAAAGGTACAGCAGATTATATAAACCTACGTATTAACTAAAGCGAATTTGTTAACTAACGAAAACTATTTTTACTATTCAATTAGTTAGCGCCAACTAGTTTTAAAACTACCGGAAGAATCTTACTTGAGATTAACGTCATGCATTTGTTGCTTTTTCGCTTGAGTTTTATGCTTAGAGAATATCTTCATATAATAACTTGTTTTATTCATGTTAAATAAAGTAGGTAAATGACAAGCATTATAATTGGACATGGGAGCATGGTAATAAATACAACAAGCTCTAGAAAGGTGGCATTATTTTCTTAGGGTGTACATACACACTAGTAAAAACGAAAATTCACTAAAAATTACAAGATATGTTTTTATTCTATAATATTCCCTAATTAATTATCTTTCAGGTGATACTAAGATTTAATAAATATTCCCCAAACTTTTTTATATTTACAATTAGTTATTCTAAGGGCGCTTGATTATGTTTAGAAAACTTTACACTTAATTTCTGAAGAATTGTATTTTTAACATATGTCCCTTCATTCTAAACATGACACCTGAAGTTTGCTTAAACGTTTTTGAGACATTTATTTTTCATTCGACTTTATATTAGTCGCAAGTTGCTACGAACTTCCACCATAAAGATTCATTAAAAAAGGATTTTTTAATAGAATATTAAAGTTTGAAATTTAAAAGAAAAATGTGGGGGTTTTGGACTCTAGAGGTAAAAAATTATTTAAAAAAAATTAGATGCTATAAACGTTTTGGAGGTTCATAACATAAAGAAAGATACTGCGAGTAATTTCCAACAAAATTATACTTCTATATTAATTAAAACTGGGGTAATCATCAAACACGCTAATTAGCCTATAAAATGAGAATTAGCTAATTAGCATTTGGCCCTTATTTAGGTTTTTTAATAATGAATCTTCATGATTGTTAAAGTGTTTTCATACATGAAAAAACTAGATTTTTAAATTTATAATTAAAAAACAAATGTTCAAGTGCATACGTACATCTTAAAAGTAGAAGTATGTTAACCAAGATAGTGACGACGGTCAGCAAAATAATGTAAGCATATATTGAAAGTAAAATAATCTTAAAATAATTTGTTTTAAAGTTAAAATTTTTTAAAGTTGCGTATCCCTAGGCAAAAGTGTCAAATTTGAAAATCTAATTCTTAAGCGTGACTAACTCGAGTATCTTCAAATTACATAAAATAACAATATAATGAAAATTACATATATTTTTCCAGTGTCAAAAAATGTCTAAAAATGAAATTGTGTGTAAATTAATTATTTTTATATTCCCATTTAAAATATACACTTCGATTTACGACCACTCAGGAACTTTTTATTGTGTTACGGTATGAAATGACAATAGTCAAAAGAAAAGTTACTATATAAAATAAGGAATATAATAATATTTACATTGCAAAGTGAATCAAATTATTTCTTTATTTTAAGTTCTCGATTATATTTTATTTGTTATAACTCCTTCAGTTTTAATTTTCATGTATGTCTCTTCAATTAATATAATATGCCTTAAGGCATTTATAATGTAACTTTTTTTTAAAGAGGGTCATAAATATTTTGACTACATTACTTTTTTGTATTTTAAGGAGACATGGTACCACGTAAACTTTTTTTATTTTTTACTTTATGAACCGAAATTGTATTGTATATTGTTTAAATTTCAGAAAACAATATTTTACACAAAAATTCCAATATTGTTTGTATCTTTTTCAAAATTTAAACTTTTTAAATATTTTAAAGCTTATCGTTAAGCGGTTTTCAAATACTTATTTTTAACCAGCATTTTTCCTCAGATAATTTAACTATAATATATAAGATTTGGCATTTTTTGTATACTACAAGTATTTAATTTTTATATAAATAGTTATTTATAATAACACAAAATATTTCATTAAAATTAAAAACTTTTGATTTTAGTAATTTTGCTTTAAAAACAACTACTACTGCAAGTGCTATTTTGCATGCCAATTTATAATAAACACATATTTTCCAATATGTTTAAAAATGTACATTTCTCCATTAATAATAAAAAAACTTAGCGTTTCAAAAAACTTAATATCAAGTTAAACCAAACACTGAGAAAAAACGTTTAAAGTTTTAGTTCCATAAAAAATATACCTGTCATCCAGCATTATATCTTAAATAACTCATTAAAAACATGGATAAAGTTCTAGAATTTTGCAATCCTATTTAAAAGATTTCAAATTATAATTTTAGAAAATAAAAAGGAGAATTTTACAATTTTTTGGATGATACTGTGTCCTTTTAAGAGTTTTTACTTACACTCACTTTGTTTTTAATCACGGCATTTTTGCAATTTGAATTTCTTAGTTAGATTTAAAATTCAAAGTAATAAAATAGTCCACCAGATTTTTCGACCAAACTTATATGTAATATATATTCATATATGTAATTTTTTGAGGAAAGCTCTTTTAATTTTTT
Organism: Troglohyphantes excavatus; assembly: GCA_963932185.1. Taxonomy (NCBI): domain Eukaryota; kingdom Metazoa; phylum Arthropoda; class Arachnida; order Araneae; family Linyphiidae; genus Troglohyphantes; species Troglohyphantes excavatus. Next base: position 27,102,125 of record OZ010676.1, on the reverse strand, counting down.
AAAATACCTATTTATATTTACCTATTATTGCATTAAAAAGTCTGTTTGTTTAAAGAAAACTAGACACATTGAATGTTTAACGTGAAGCCTGAGATACATAAAAATATCCGAAACATCTCAGGATTTCCAGGAGAACCTTTAGGTAGATGTACGTAGGTAGAGGTATAATAGGATTGATATAAGATGTTGCAGAGTCATGTCTCGTTTTTGGCATTTTGCCCAATTTTTTCTTTGGAGGTGTGGCATCGTTTTCATGTGTGTGTGTGTGACTTTACTACTGATAGACTGAATATAGGAAAGACAATTTAGATTGATTTTCTCCGTACTTTTTACTTTATTGTAAAATTTTCCAGACACCTTATATACATATATATATATATATATATATATATATATATATATATATATATATATATATATATATATATATATATATATATATATATATATATATATATATATATATATATATATATATATATATATATATACATATATATATATATATATATATATATATGTAAAATTGCCATTTAAAAAAAAAAGAAACCATTAAAAATAGTAATTTTTAACAGTGTTGTAGACGACATTAATAAAGGAACATATTATTAAAAAACATTTCAAACTTGCAAATGTGTTTTATTTTGAACTTATAAACAAAATTTTTAAATTGTATACATTTTTTTAGTGTCAGAATATTGCAGTGAAACAATATAAATATGAATACATCTTATATGAGAATTCATGCACTAAAGTGCAATAAAATTATTTTTCTTTTCGTTTCTTCATAAAAGAAATTCATTTAAAATTAATAGTAAGCTAAAATAAGATAAATATATGTTAACATAAATTATTTTTTTGTAATGAAAAATATTCTAAAATGATTTTATACGAAATTATATTGCAGTTAAAATGTAATTTTATTTTTAAAACACGTAGTTATGAAAACCTACTTTACTTTAAACGTACATAGAGAACGACTAACGTAATTATGCATTCCAAATATAGATATTTCTAATCGGTTTTTGCAAATGAATCTTTATGAAAATTTAAGTTCATATCACTATATTTTTTTAAAGAATGAACTGGAACCAAAAGATAATTAGTGTTTTTTTTTAGATTTTTGGGAAGTAAAGTTAGCTGGAAATTAAAAAATTCCCCCCGTACAGTTTTATCCCAAATTACAAGTGTAATTTCTAAAAATTTATTTTGTATATTTAAGAGCAGTGTAATGTTGTTTGTTTGAACTTATTAAATATATTTATAGATTTTAACTAATAATTTGTTTTAAATTAACAAATAAAATATAATTTTAGTTTTAAAATTAAATTTAAGACTTGTCAAACATTCTATCAATTATAAGTATTTACATTATAAATTTATTTAACCTTCAAAACGCGAGTACTAACCAATTCCAATAAATGATTCAAGTGTTAGTTAAAAATCCTTTTAATGCTCTACCAAAAAACCCATTCCATATAGGTATGTAGCCACAAAAAGATTCAAAATGGCTTGAGGTAAAATTGTCGAACGTGGATTTTTCTGTATTTTCATTTATAACTGTAGGATATTGTCTGATAAAATAAAAAAATAAATAAAATTAGATACCAAAATTCATGTACGAGAAATTTATTTGGAAAATAGCGGGTTGAAAAAAAAAGGATAAACACTGCCTTAAAGCAATTAGATCAAATCGAACCCCATTGTTACTAAATATTTTGCATACATTAAAAACATTCACAATTCATTACCATTTTTCATTACCTATAAATTAAACATAAATAAAACGACAAAATTCAAAATATATGTAGGTTTGTTTCCATAAAGTTATCGAATTATAGAAGGATATGTCTTTTAATTTTTTTGCATAGCTCATGTACATTTATTAGGGTAAATATAAAACGAGTCAAGTCATTATAAAAATTTACTCATTTTAAAGTTAAGGGCAATCCAAAAGTAATGAAAAATAAATTTGAATAATTATAAAATAAACTCATCCTGTTCACTCGCCTTAATACGTTTTCCATCATTTATATAGAAATATAATTGCAAGAATTACAAAGTAACTCCATCTTTTTCTTGGAAAACTAGAATATTATTAAGGGAGACCCAGCCCCAAATTCCGAAAAAATCGCTAAAATTGTGTTTGTTTTTGCATAAAACTAGGCTATATAATTTAAGAAGGTGTGTACAAAAATTAGAAACAGTAGATGAAAGAGAAGATGTTATCTTTTACATGTTTATATATAATTTAATATCTGTTTACCTACTTTTTGTCTGCAACATTCGTCATTTACTCAAAATATATTTTTTTTAATTTCGGTCAAGTTTAAAATACTAAGGCTTTGTAAACATTTTTCCTAAAGCTAATCTGTTAATAGTTTTTGGAGCTTTAATATTTGTATTACTAACGTATGAATAGATTTTTAAAATTAAGTTATAAATTATTTTTTTACGAATTATGAACATAAAATTGTGAATATTTTTTTGGTTATGAACTTAAGTAAGTTTTTGAAAACAATTAAAACATAAATCTGCAAATATCTCTTCATACATCTGTAGTATATACTTTGATGTTATTTAACCAAATTAAATTTTTAAAATATTAAAAATTGAAAAGAGGAGTAGTGTTTTTTTAAATAGTTTATTTAGGCTTAAAAAACGAATTTTTCTCTTAAAGTATAATTTTTTTGGTTTTGATTATTTTTCAGAAAAAGATGTTATAGTTATGCAAAAAAAAATAGAATTTCTGAATTCATTAATAAAAAAATTAGGATTTTGATCCCGGATCTCCCTTAATGATTTTTAAAGTTAATTATGTTTTAAATTGTGTGAGTATTCCTGAATGAGAATAAACATATATTTATTTACGTGAAATTGAAAGTTTGAAGTTTAGACGAAGAATATATCTACCTCAACATTCCTAAAATATTTTTTCAATAATACTTTAAATGGTAAAAAAATATATTAGAAATTAAATATATTGATTGTTTATAAAGAAGTAAATATCGAATTTTCATGTTTTTTGCTTAAAAAAATGATATGGTACTTTTGCTACTAAATTGATTTATATTAAATCTTCAATTTTATGGTTTATTTAAAATGTAGTACGTCTTGTTGAAACACGCCTTTGTCTAATGACGATATATTGGCAGTTGTATCAAAATGTTGTTAAGTTCCGATAAAATCAAAAGATGCTGTTTTAGTTATATAAATCGAATATAATGATAATATTAATTCTAATTAGTGATTAAAAACACCCTTCATTAAAAATGAAAATAAATTATTTGCTTAGAGAAAATGCTCCCAAAAACACTTGACACAAAAATTCCAAAATCCTTGCACTACAAAAATGTAAATATAACAGTTGAAAAATGTAACATTTCAAAAATGCATCATCTAAAAAAATCGTCATTCTATTATGAATAATTCGTAGAACACAAAACATGACATTTTTTTTGCAGATTTCCAAGAAAAACATTACAAAATGACATTTCAATTTCTCCAGCATTATAAATATCTCGCCAATATATCTCACAGTTCGAATTCTATAACTGCTCTTTCTCTCTTTCGTACCGCACAAACAGAAGAAGTATGTTACGAAAATATATTTCACAGTAATAGATGTACTATGTTACAGAAACATCCAAACGTTTGTTTTCAAACAGAGACACACAAAAAGAGGACGTAGTGAATTTATTACACACTTGATGAGAGTCTACATCTACACAAGCAACAGTTTGAAACAGTATATTTATATCTAAAAACTAAAGGTTCACAGAAAACAACTCAAAACCTCTTTCAAGGATAAACTCATACTAAAACATGATATTCACATCATTATACAGCCATATATCACATATAAAATTTATTGAAATAAGCTTCAAAGTGACCTTATCTTTATTATACTTGTTTTGTCGATTTTTTTCCTTACCAGGCCATAACATTTCACAGATTGGAATTGCGTTACAGTAGCTAGCTTCCTGCTGTTTCCGTTTCTATGTAAAACGCTTTACGTTTTTATGAAGAAATAAGCATTTCCTTGCAGGAAATGTACTGTAAATTAGAGTTATCTCTTTTATTTGACCCGTTGTGTTTAAAGGTTTTTAGAAAAATATTAGCTTAAATATCTTGACATTTTACATTGATATAAAGTTGAAATCTTCTGTATATTTAAAGTTTTATTTTAACTATAACACAGTTTGTTTTTGTAAATCACTATGCATAAATAATTGAAATAAATATTTGACAATTTACGTCTAACGATGACAGTTTGATTTCTATTCAAAGTTTTATTTTAACTATGATGCAGTCTGTTTTTTCAAATCAGAATGCATAAGTAATTGAAATAAATATTTGATGATTTACGTCTAACGATGACAGTTTGATTTCTATTCAAAGTTTTATTTTAACTATGATGCAGTCTGTTTTTTCAAATCAGAATGCATAAGTAATTGAAATAAATATTTGATGATTTACGTCTAACGATGACAGTTTGATTTCTATTCAAAGTTTTATTTTAACTATGATGCAGTCTGTTTTTTCAAATCAGAATGCATAAGTAATTGAAATAAATATTTGATGATTTACGTCTAACGATGACAGTTTGATTTCTATTCAAAGTTTTATTTTAACTATGATGCAGTCTGTTTTTTCAAATCAGAATGCATAAGTAATTGAAATAAATATTTGATGATTTACGTCTAACGATGACAGTTTGATTTCTATTCAAAGTTTTATTTTAACTATGATGCAGTCTGTTTTTTCAAATCAGAATGCATAAGTAATTGAAATAAATATTTGATGATTTACGTCTAACGATGACAGTTTGATTTCTATTCAAAGTTTTATTTTAACTATGATGCAGTCTGTTTTTTCAAATCAGAATGCATAAGTAATTGAAATAAATATTTGATGATTTACGTCTAATTATGACAGTTTGATTAAGAATATGTTTGAATAATATGTTTGAATAATTAAAATACCGAAACACACTTTAGTTTATGAACCGAAATATAGATAATCCGAACAATAATTTATGGATTTAACAAACTTAATCATCTTAGAATTTTTATGAAGTAATTGTTTGTTTCTTTCTTCCCAAAATATCTTAACGTATTTTTGTTCATTGTTTAATATGAATAAAGAAATAGTTATCTAAACCCTTGGCAATATTGCAATTACAATTAATATTATAAATATTTTTCTTTGAACGTTACCTATTAGGGAAACTGTATTAATAAATCTCCATACAACGTATGCTTTGAAAAGACTAATCAAATACAAATACTGTCTATAATCAATACTTTTGTCTTTCTTTACCCGTTGAAGCTATTTCATTTATTTATTTGAGGGTTTTCAATCTCTTTTGATATTGTTATAAAGTTACTCTAGAAACACACCATGCAATGAAATATTAATATTTATAGGTAAAGATATTACAGAATAGGACAGATCTGAATGAAATAGGCAAGGTTCACGAAACCTACATTACACTTGCACAGGAACCTACTTCTGTTTAATTTATCTCTCTTTCAAAATATATTCAGCGAACATTCATTACAGTTGTCATAAACATGAAGCGATCATCGATACGTTTATACAGTATTTTGTAACAAAAACAACTTATTCCTTGTGCATACCCGTGCAAATGTTATCATATGCTAAGTACATAAGATGGCATAATGGAAATAGAAGACGAAGACTTTTTAGTACTGTCAAAAATATTCGTATTGATACCTTGATCGAAATGAATAATTTCAAATTAACTGTCTTGCCCCAGTACATTCTCAGCAAACATGTGATAGAAAAGATACAGTGGGTACAAAAGTACAAAATGATTCATACACCAGCAATTAGTTGAAAATTATATTTATAACTTACTTTTCAATGTACCTCTCTTCTCTAATTTTGGTAGATAAACCGTCCTGTTGTATATAATGTATACAAAATGTACATTATCATCAGTGATCGGAAATTGTACTTTACTAGCAGCGATTCAAGAATTGCTACCAGAGAATAATGACATCTCTACTGGTGGTAATTTTTATATATACTTATTGTTCTCTATGGACATCGTGAACAAATAACTTGGTATGATAATTGTAATTTTATATATTTTAAGTGCATTTTTGTAAAAATAAATTATATTATTACTTTTTTTAAAATGTAGGGAAAGGTTGAAAAAAATAAAATAAAGCTTTTTAGATTTTTTTTACGTGAAAAAAATACAAAAATTGCTTTATAAACTAAAATGAAAAAATTAATAAAAAAAACAATAATTTAATAATACAAAAACTAATAATAACTAATAAAACTTGAGTAATATTTCTGTATAATTATATAATGGAAGAGGTGGATTTTTTTTTATCTATATTAAGATACCATATTATACTTGAAAAAAGGAGGAATTTTCAAATGTCGTTTTTTACGAATAGTGAATATGTGCTTTGACTGTTTTTCCGATCATTGATTTGTATGCTATTTTCACACTATATTGACACACATTTTAAATGTGATAAATAATATATATATTATTTTACTGTAAGAATATAGATATATATTATATTGACTTTGCTGGCACGTTAAGGTTTACAAAATAAACATGCACGCATGTTTGGCTCTTATATTCATTCAATTCAATTCAATATATTTAACTAAAATATCCTCCTGTGCAAGAGAAATCACTTAAACTTGACAAATACCATACTAATGTAAACTGGATATGATACAATATGCAACTAAGGGATTACATTACAGCACACGCACATGATACGCCACAAGCACATGCACATGATACACCACAAGCACATAAATCTGATCTTTTAAATCCCTTAAAATCATTTTCTTTCTTGAAAAACACTGAGATTCATTTTACATACTTAAAATACTCTGTACTACACCAAATCGTATAAAATTCTTTCTCTCTTTGGTTTTCATCTCACATGTTATGTACATGGTATAAGATCTCTTCAAATATCTGTTATGCCTGATCCTTCTAGAAGTATTCCGTATTTAACTGTACAATCTTTACGTCACCTGATTAGGATTAAATTACTATTCATGATTTTTTTTTCATATAAAATGGTGTCGTTATTTTAAAAAGTTATTGACATGGCAAAAAGAATTACAACGAGAGAATGAGGTTTGTTTAAAACCGACTTGGATCCGAGGCTACCACTACAAGAAAACTAAGATTTCGTGTAACTAAAAATCCTTATAGTATTTACAAGACACCATGAATATCATAAAAATAATAACCTAAATGGAAATTATAAGTAGCGAAAAAGCGTATAATTTAAAACAAATACTATGTAACTATATTTGGCAAGAAATACTTCATTACAACTAAAAAAAAAGTTATCCGTTTTATATATTTACAATTCGTATTTAAAACTTATGCTCGCTCTTTAAAAGTTACTTTAATAAACATAAATAATATTTTAATTAATAAATACTTACATTTCACACACACTTTCTTTGTTTTGTTTATATTTTTAATACGTATTTATACTCTTTGATAATGTTGTACCTTCAATGCTCAGGTCAGACAAAGCCTAAAAACTGCAGTGTTATTTTCATAACCATGCAATATAGTGCTTTCGAATGACATTGGTTTCGCACACAGTTTACAAACAAAACAGGATCTACATTACAACCCATAAACTTATGTTCAGTTCAATGCATTAAAAACCCCATGCAATGTTGCAACAATGCGACCACATGGGATCTCAACAAAGCAGACAATGCACACAACGGCGCACACGCGTAATGTATCTTCCTGATAAATGGATAAACGCACGGCTATGTACATCAAAATATACGTTTCTCACATTACCCTGTTTTATTTAGTTAAAGCAACACATTGCCAATGTGATATGCAGTTGAAATTGACACCAAATGACACAAATGTACAAGAAGCAACATCCAAGTCTATCTTATTCTACTATTTAGAACTGGTGTTCATCTATGTATTCAATGAATAGTACCTAATTGTAACACTAACTACGTCAACTTTCTTTAAAAAAGAAATTGTAGACTTCTCTCTTTTTATATAGACGTTGGTTAAAGTCTGAAGTCTACTAAAACAATATCAGTATCTTTAGATCTTTTATCTGAATGCCCAATATTTAGGCTAAAAGACCACTTTTCGCATGCTCTTTGTTAAACATGCAATATTCTAAAATTATAAACGTTCATTTATAAATAAAAGATACTTTTACGAAATGCTTTATACTAGTAAGTATATTATAAATATTTTATCAAAATAATACGCTTAGGTTAGCTATTGACTAAATGATGTGTATTAACTTATGTGTCCCATTTTGTATTAATATATTTTTTATAGCTTTCTTTTCCTGCTTAGCATGGATTTTTTAAAATGATAAACTTTTGTACAGCGATGAAAAGAGCTTAAAAATAAATCTTTATAAAACTAAATTAGGAAATGTCATTTTATTGAATTTTTACACAAAAATCAGCTATTGATAATTAAATGTATTAAATCATTTGTAAGATTATAATTTGAGGAAAGTTTTGTTAAAAATTAGGCTTAAATATTGTTAAATTTTCATTTTTTTAATGGGGTGTGATAGGATTGTTTTGGTACTAGTTTTTATAGAAATTACAAATATTTTATTGTCTCATGCACCTATGCTGTGATGCAGGAAGACTTGTATTTTTAAATAATTTTAAATTTGGTTTAATTTCCCCAAATTTCAACAAAAAATAACGAATTATTAAACAATAACCCAATGAGTTAAGATATCTTTTAAAGAGTTAATTTATTAATTTTATATTTAGTATAATCCACAATCAAAATATCAAAAAAAAAAATATATTCTCTTTTTATATCGATCATGAAATATCTTTTTTTCATCTTAATAGCAGGTCTAATACATGACTAACTTTTATGCATTAAAAATAAATTTTAAATTCAGCATTTTCTTTAACTGTCATTTAACACAGAATTTGAAAAATATTTATATTAGTAAAAAAAAATTAAATATAAAAATTAAATCATTAAAACATATGTTTATAAGAAATATGTAACAAAGTTTTGTGATCAAGTTTAACTGCTATGTAAAGTATGTATTTAAATTTGAAAATTATGATGGTTAAAATTATTATTGTTTATTTTAGATGATTCTTGAAGAACATATTTCTAAACATAATATAAAATTATATTTTATTGAATACAGGAAGGTTTTAAATTATAAAAAAAACATCAATGAAATCTAAAATCATAAATATTCCTGGTTAACGTATATAATGCTCAATTTATAAATTTATATTGCTTAAAATATGCATTTACCTATTTTTGTTTCACGCTTTTGTTTAGACGCTTTAAGAATAACTACCCATGTACCACGTACATTAAAAATCATATGTTAAAGATGCTGTAAAAATGTAAAACCAATTGTTAAAGAGATCCAATAAAACTTGCATTAATTAAATGATTTATAAACAATATTAAAGCCACTTTACCAATAAAAATATCCTCATTATATAAAACCTAGAAACACTTCTAATGGAACAAAAATATTTTTGTCTACAAGCACCTGAATCGACGCTTTAATCGTTTCCATTATTTAACGCAAGCGTAAATGAATTAATTCAATTATGGCATCAAATTGGCATTGATTTAGATAAAAAAGAAATAATGATAAACCGTGTTAATATAGAATAAAGCTGTTATAACACAGGAAAAGTGAAACTCTACCTCTTTGTTAATTAACGGTAAGTGTATTTTAGTTCTTTTAAAGAAAATGTAATTACTATGCTTTGATAAGAAGAGATAATAATGTGCATAATAAAAAAAATATCTAATACAATTTCGAACCAACTCCAAGTTAAGAAAAAAAACCTTAAGAAAACGAATTTAATTAAAATTGCTGTATTGTAAGATTATATATAGATACACAGTTTGAACAAACTCTTTAATTATTGAAAAAAATAATTATTACTTGTTTTGCAACTTAATACTGTTAAGACTAGACTTAATTTTTATCTGGTCTTACAAAGACAATATTCATCAACAAACAAGTGAATGTTGTAAAGATACAATTGGAAAATGTTGATACTGAAGATTTGATTTTAATTCATATTAGAAACTATTGTATATAAATGTTTTTTAGTAAATGTTTTATATTTTAATTCTTAGAGATTTGGAAATAATATAAAATATCATTAGTATCACGGCACTTGCCTTAAACTTGATTACATAAATATTTCCCTTGAAATTATAAAACAGCAAAAATAGTAGGTATCGTAATTGAAAGATACAATTATACATTTTGAAAAAAAGGTTTTGTTAGCCATTGGGGAAAGTAAACCATTTTTAAGCCTATTTTTTATCAACTTATTAGTCAATCATAATATGACAGTAATATTATTTTAAAATAAAGATTAATCGAAATCTTTTATGTGTTCGTTTATAACTTTTTTATGTCTTTTAAACAAGCGAACCTAACATATTGCACCCAAAATATAAGTTATATATTCAGTATATTTAAAAAATACATGTTGGTATTTCATTGTAAATTTTTTTGAAATACAGTATGTTTTAAAGTTTTGAACATTCGCATTATTTACATCTCAATTCAAACTCAAAACAAGAAGGCGCTCTATGATAGTTGGACGTGTATATTTATAGTTAGACCACAAATTGTATTAGTATTTTTAAAGTGTAATTGAAAAGGTATAATGTATGATTTTGAAAAAAGCTATTTTCATAATTGGAGCTATATATGTTACATTAATTAAGTTTGATATCTTCATCAAAGTGTCGAATCAGATAAGAATTAGTCAATAGCAAACTATCTAAAATATTTTTGGCAACATTTAACGTAATTATTTACGTTATTCAAAAGACCGAGAATACTGTCCATTGAGCTTATCAAAAGCAAATGGGTCATTTTCCAAAAAATTAATTATTTCGACTAGTTTATGTTTTATTTTTTCCATCTTTAATATTAAATAAAAAATAGAAATAAAAGTATTATTATTCATTAAGTTGATGTTTCAGATACCAGTCACTGTTAAGCTGTTAATGTGAAGAATCGTCATCATTTGGAAAATGAGTGTACATAAATCTGTTTCCAATTTCCGAATAAATTTAAATTGAAGTTTCTATTTCTTTACTTCTTTAAAGAGTATTAAAAGTAAAATGAGTTATGGAAAAAATACTATTAACAAAATATATTTTTACGGCTTACCACACAGCCGTATTTATATCTTACTCTTGAAGTTCATTATTTAATTCTGTTAAATTAAAATATTCGTAATTGACTTTTGTTATGTATCAATGCAAATATAGTCCATTTTTTCAATTAGTGAAGCTAAATTTGTTTGAAAATGACCCATACACACAACTTTCAAACACATCTCTGGAGTTTAAACATCTGAAAATGACTAGTGATGATTGACTTAAGTCTATATTTTATGTCAATCATCAGTTTTAACAGACTTGGATGGCGTTTGAAATAACTCAATGTAGAACACATGAACAAATAATGAAGTCAAGTCCATGTACTTGAACGATGAAATTTCCGTTCTATATCACAAATAGTAGAATAAGTATAGAAAGAAAACATATTTTTGACATTACTGCAATAGCATCGAGAACATTAAAATACATTTAAAATGTGAATAGATTTCTTCCGTCACATCAGATATGTATAGGAATATTTTTAAAAGGGACACCTTCAAATACAATGCATCATACATTGAAATAGTTGTACACGTAAATATCATGCAGAAATAACTGTGTACAGTTGTTTTGACTACATAAATCTCGATCACCTACCTTTGAAGGTGCTCGTGACAAGTTTAAAACAAAAATCATGCAATTTCCATCAGTCACTATAGAAGAAAGGTGCATGAGACACAAAAATATTTAATATATTGAACACAATGTCCACATTTACAACAAATCATTTGTTTCAACATGTGTATTGTTACATTCCTTACATTGACGACAATACGTTTACAACTAAGTATGCAAATGTTTCCTCACTAAAAACTAATCCACTTAAATTCACATATAAACGCTGCAAGTAGCATCATGAGATATGTTTGAAACGAAATAGGTGCTTTGGTCGTACGACATCATACGACATTCACAATTCCTTCTTTATTATTCTTATAGTTGTGAAAAAAAATGTTGAAATAATTCTAAGTCATACTCAGTTTAAAATTAATAGTATCTATAAGGAAACTTAATATGTTATGTTGCCAAAAACGGTTTGTTAAATAATTTGTTTTATTGATTGAAATTCTAGGATACTAATCGGGGCGGTTGACTTCAAATAGAAGTCTAAAATTCTTTGTAAAGTAAAATATTTTTTCAACAGTCTCACAAAAAAGAGCGAATAAAATAATTCATCCATAAACACCCAAAATTTGATCGAGTACTTATATACCCAATATGATTTGAAGACAAAATTCTGAGTTATTTCATGCACGTCAAAGTCTAATCATATTTGAGTTGACAATTTTACATGCATCTAACACACAAATGACAACTGATGCTATACGCTTACAGACAAAATAAGAATGAGAACCACGTGTGTTTTGTGACGACAGCACAGGTATACATTCCTCAGCAGGTTTTACCTACGGTACGTGCTAAGTGCTTTGTGTAACAAACACTAATATTACTTACGTCCAAACCACATAAATTGAACATAGTTGCATGTGAATAATTCAAACGATATTTGAGCATTCGGAAAACAAAACACAGCACTCAATTGGGTTACATTTCTATTATCCTGACATAACTATAACAAACATTTTTACCAATTTTCACGGTTACAAGTAGGGGACAACAATGTCTGGTAACATAAACATCCACAGAACTAATTAGACAGCAAAGTTGACAATTTCTTTCTTAGACGGTCAAGTGCTTAGATTAAAATATATATATATATACGACATTAAACTCCACAACAATTGATTAAAATCAAAATACGCTGGGGCATATAAGTTGAGTCCCACTAGAGTCAAACATAAGTCTGTATTTGACACTCAGGGAAAAGAAAGGGGTGTCACAAAACGATTCGAGAGTTTGTGTCGGCTACAAAGAGGAAGACAAACTGAAAAAGTACTCTACAAACGAATTGGTTCAATCCCAACGACAGATACGTGCTACTAGACAAGCGGAACTAAAAAAAGTCGAGCACCTGTTTCCGAATGCTTTGTGAAAACCGAAAACGAGCAGCCGAAACAAAAGTCAACGAGAAAATCAACCTTCAACTGGACCAGTTGGTGGTTACATTAGAGAAACACTGCTCTAACCGATAGTGCCCCTTCGTGGCTGACCCGACGCTTCGATTCCTGGTCTAGACCAAGAAACTGACAAGGATCCACCTTTCCACCTGCGAAAGATCCACTACTACAGCATCTTCGCCTTTTATAGGTGGCTAAAAGACATTCATCTGAGAAGAATCAGAGAAGCAATGTGTGACTTCCAGGGGAGTAACAGCTTGCAATGTCACTCCGAGACACCGATGTTGGTGCAGTCGGTGTCTGTAGCTGATCCAGGACGCATCACGGAGTTGTTGACTCGTCGTATGGCCTCCGCGAGGGTTGGGGTAGCCAGGCTCTGGTAGGAAGGTGGCAGCTCGTCTTCCATGTTGGCTCCATCCATGGACCCAGGTGACTCGCTGTCTAAAGAATACTGGGGCTGGATAAGTGGCGGGATCTTGGTGACGTCGAAGGCTATCTTCTCGGGTGGTACGGAATCCTTCTTGTCCGGGTTGCGTCGGGTCGAGCGTAGGGTGAAGTTGATGGTGCGAGCCCGGAACGACTGGAGGTTGCGGTCGGATCCGAGACCGGCGCACTTGAGAACGTGGCGGAAGGCTCGCTTGAAGTCGCGGCTGGAACACGCGTAGATGATGGGGTTGAGGCAGCTGTTCAGGTAGCCGGTCCAGAAGAACGTGTCAAACAGGGCTTGCGGCACGTGGCAGCGTTCGCAGATAGTTCCTGGAAAAAGGGAAAGAGGATATTGAGAGTGATGGTAAAAAGGCAAGGAGACTGTCAGCAGAATAAGTTAGTGCCTTAGTGTACAGATGTGGTAAGCAACAATTCAATAATTTTTCAGAGCAGCCATTTCAAGTTTGAAGCGTCAGGAGTTTCTTAAGAAAACATTTATCAAGGGCTTCTGCCAATTAAAATAACTGTTTTTCTCCTATCGCTATTAGATACTGTATTATTCACAATTTGAGGATTTTAATAAGCTCTTAATCTTAAAAATTCACAAAAAATACATTAAAACATTTGTGCATTAAGGCATGGAAGTTAAAGGTTGTCTAATACTTTTAGATTCTAATGACTTTACGTATAATTGACGTATTCTCTTGATTAAGCAATTGCCGTAATTTCACGTGTTTCTTGAGAACATGCTTTCGTTGGGCCAATTTTAGAGGCAGTACACTACAGATTTAGCACTACTTACAGCAATTAATTGGATAACATTGCTGTGTTTAAGCATCTTTACAAACCCAGATGGCTAGGTAAGACCATTTATTCAGGTTAATAAACTTTCTTTACTACTAGCAAGTTTTATGCAACTCTGTACCCCTGTTTTATATTTTTCTTGTTTAAATACCACAACAGTGATTGGCACCACTCGGTAAATCGCGTTTTGTTAAAAAAAAATTCCCAGATTTCATTAAGGATAAATGTAATAAATTTAAAAGATTATTAATTATAATGGGATTTCATTGGCTAATGAGTAGTGCTAATTCAGTGGGCAGTTTAGTGGGATGTGGCAAGCAGTGGCCAATAAAAGTGACCCATAGAAAATAATGTATTATGGTGTTTGGGATAATTATTATTATAACTATTACCAAATTCGATTAATAAAGTAAATATATGTTTAATGTTTTTATGCAACAAAAAGTCAACCCAAGGAATTTAATGTATTATAATTTTGTCCCTATATGCATAAAATTGTGTTAAGTAATGAAACGACCAACAGTTAAATTATGTCAGTCCTTATCTTATGCTTTACACGTGGACATTTTTTACATTGGAGGAGTAGAGCAAATATTTTGTAATTAATGTAAGGTGACAAGCTTTGTTTAAAAATTTTGCGAATAAACAGACGTCTTCTGCGTAGAAGCGAAAAGATTATTTTAGTATTATGCAAACTAGTTATGATACTGTTCAAGAATATATTATAAAGATACAGGAGTTTTATGTCGACATTTTATATATTAACTTCGAAACCTTTCCGTATTTAATTTTGTGATAAATAGCCAGTTTACGGGTTTTTATCAACTAAAATATACTTTTAATAGATGAATAAACTGGAAAAGTTATAAAATGTAGTTTTCAAATAATTGAATCGGTTTTTGTTAGAAGGGCGTGAGTCTAAATTGTAAAACTTTTGAAATATTAAGAAAAAGTTTATATTTTTTATTTAATTACAAAATATTAAAAAGAACATGCTATTGATAGTAAAAATAGTATTCAATGAACTATAAAAAATTTACATGATCTGGAAAACAATATTTCATCTAATTGAACTTAGAAGTTTTGAAAAAAATCGACCTTTTAATAGAAATCTAAAACAGAACAAGGGAAATTCATTTAAAAGAATCTGAAATAATCAAATATGCAGCGTAATAATTTTTTTATTCACATAATATTAGGTTTTGTTGGTCAACATAAAATTATTACAATGTAAAAATAAAATCGAACATTATAAAATATACCAACAACAGCTAAGCCTATTTAATTTTCATCATCACTGAACCCAGGCTCGATGTCGCTATCAGCAATTTCAGCTTCTGCTGTGCACCAGTTCTTGAGGACTGTTGGTACTAATCAGGAACGTAAAATACTCATATTCATAATATTTTGTGTTTTAGCTATTTTTATGAGCACTTTTTGGGCTGTAAAGCATGACTTTAATATTTTTTTTGTGCCGCTATGGGTTAATTTAGAAACACCCCTCTAACACATGTAAATGGATTTATCTAATTCAAATATGAAAAAAAAAGTAAAATACATTCAGTTTAAAAAAAACAATGGCATTTGCCCCTTTAAAAAAATTTATTTAATTATAAAGGACTTTAAAAAATGATTTATTCAGGTTAATAAACTTTCTTCACTACTAGCAAGTTTTATGAAACTCTGTTTTGTATGTTTCTTGTTTAAATAACACAACTGTGATTGGCTAACATCACCCGGTAAATCGCGTTTTGTTAAAAAAAAATTCCCAGATTTCATTATGGATAAATGTAATAAATTTAAAAGATTATTAATTATAATGGGATTTCATTGGCTAATGAGTAGTGCTAATTCAGTGGGCAGTTTAGTGATACATGTATGTGTACAAATTGTGTACAAATATAATACTTGACTTTACATAAAAAATACCACTTTTAACAAAGAGAGAGAGAGAGATTAAATAAAACTAGTTACATCTTTTATTTCGGAAAACCTATCTAGCTTACAAATCAACACTCACCCAAGCAATCCGAACCTCGCAATAGTTAATTTAATTATTTTTAACCAAACGAAACACATATTTTAATAAAATCGCGGCACCGAGACAAAAGCACCATTAAACTGGAAGCGACAACTTCAAACATCCCGAGGCAAAAATCAATAATGGAAATTCTAAATGTGCATTATCAAGGCCTCAACTGCGCAACCTATTTAAATCGAACAGTGTCTGGGACAGACATTCGCGTTTAGGCGAACTAAAGCTTCAATACCTTCGTGCGGACTGGCAATAATCAGTCCTGGAATAATCAGTCAGCTCACTCTCTACGCAATCCCTCTACCCCCTCTACTGTGAGAATCGCCCCTGACAGCCACAATCCTGCCATTTGCAGTGGAAGGGAGGACACGGATTGCGGATAAGGGACATGTCCTTTATCATGGGAAGGACACGGGAGGGAGGGGAGGGTGTGTGGGGAATCTGGATTTTATGAGAAGCTGCTAAAAATAAGTTACCGGATTTCATCGGTGATTTCTAGTTTTTTTTTAATGGGTCCGTAGCAAAAATATCCGTTCACAAATCGATGCAATACAGAAATAAATACCCCAGTGCCCTATTAAATGAAAAAAATACTTAGTAATAACGGTTTTCAAATGTTTTTTTTTATCATGAAAATGAAATTGGGGGTTTGCGTGAAAATTCGTTTGAACGGGATTAATACGGGAAGGCTCTTTTTTTGAGGTTCTGTTTTAACTCGACCTTTCGGCACTTCGTCTGTTTGTTTGTTACACAGTCACGCTCAAACGCGTTTTCAGATTTTCTTCCAATTTGGCAGGAATGTTCCTAAGTTATTAAAATCGACGTATGTTTTTATTAAACATATTTTTGGTCGCGAGGTCTACTGATCCCAGAACTACTAGTATAAAAATACATCAATATAGGCGCACACTGTTAAATGTTATGTTTAACCTAAAACAATCAAAACCTAAAAAAAGGCATGTCATAGAATGAAAAGTAAGATAAGCAAATAATAACTCAGTTTCTTTGTTTTTTCTTTTGAACTATTACCTTAAACTTGTAGTTTTATTAAAAGTGGTCTAAAAGATGATAATAAAAGCACGGATACAATTTAACTTTTACGTCAATAAAAAAATGAGCTATAAACATTTTTAAAGTTATAACTAATCTTTTATTAATACCATGAAATATTTTACCTATTTTACCAAGTGAAAATTATAATTTTACCAAATCTCAACTAAATCGGGCTATTAGTTACAGAGATATGAGCAAACCGAAATCCCAAAATTTTATTTATGAATTAAAAATACGCGTTTTATCCCTCTGATCGGTTAGAAATAGGGAAAAATTATAAAAGTGGTTTTCTCTGAAAAATAGTTTACTTTATAATTCTAATGAATGTGTATTAATTTTTTTAAATGTTATTATTTTAATTTAGTTCCTAACGCTTTACATTTGAAACATATTTCAACATCGAGTATTTTTATGAATATAAAATTTATGTGAACTGCTAGAAAAACTGGAAATCCATGGACGGCTTAAGTCGTTAAGTTCTGTCAGTAGTTTATATTGATTAGGGAAAAATATAAAACTTCTAAAAGAATAGTAGTAAATCTAAATTCTTAATTTTTTTACTTTAAAATAGTTTACTTTATAATTCTAATGAATGTGTATTAGTTTTTTTAAATGTTATTATTTTAATTTAGTTCCTAACGGTTTACATTTGAAAAATATTTCAACATCGAGTATTTTTATGAATATCAAATTTATGTGTACTGTTAGAAAAACTTGAAATCCATAGACGGCTTAAGTCGTTAAGTTCTGTCAGTAGTTTATATTGATTAGGGAAAAATATAAAACTTCTAAAAGAATAGTAGTAAATCTAAGTTCTTAAAGTTTTACATCTTGTACATTATTATCACACAGCGTAAATCAAAATTTTATGAGAAGGCGACTGACAGCAATTAAATTGGAATTTTGCGTCGATATTTCAAAGGTTGTTAGCGTCGGAAATAGTCTAGTTTATTCCTTAGACAAAATCATAAATTTTCAAAATGTTTGTCCAAACAAATTTATTGAATATCTGTGCGGTATGGAAATAAAATAATACTGTAATGCGCACAGTATTAAGATGAATTTTTTTTAAAGTAGAACATTTAATTTTAAAATTTAGTTGCTATATTAATCGCAGCACTTTAAAAATTTTCTTTACTTTTGAATTAAATTTTATTATCTAAAGCGCGAGTGACTTCATAAAAAACGTTAAATTTTGATAATTTAAATATTAACAATTTTAAATAGCATATCCATATAAATATTTAGGAAGCGTGTGTATTTTTAACTATATTGCCATAAAAAAATAAAGTGAAATTTTAATGAAAGTTCATTATTATTTTGTTATTATTATTTACGGTAATACAACTTTAAAACATTACAATGAATGTTTATAATTATTACTATACTATTTTGTATTACTAATATGTTGGATAAAAGATTCGTATATAAATAAGTTTTAGAATTTTTGTAATATGACTTTCTATTTTGAATTATGTACCATGTTTTTGTAAAATTAGTTTTTAAACTCGTTGATTTTGTGGAACTTAACAATGCACATATTTAAAACAACACCGAATGTTTCTAGCAATGATTCTTAAAAATGTATTTTTAATAAATTAATATGAAATGACCCTGTATTTAAAAATAAAACTTTAAATTTATCTTATATTTCTATTTCATGAAGGAATTTTTAATTAAAAAAAAATTCATCAAATTTTCCTCAAACAAAAAAAAAGTTTGAAATTTAGTGAATTATCATACAGAAAAATAAAATGTGTCGAATTACAAAAGAAAGTTTTCAAATTACAAGAATAAAAACTTTAAATTAATTATTACTAATAAATTGGCTTTTTATTATTTCATATATTTTAACATTACTCAATTAATTTTATTGTATATTAAATATTGATTTCGGTTTTAAATGCCATTATTAATTAATCCCTAATAATAAGATATGAATAAATTTAGCAATTATTAAAGACTAAATTTAAAAATATCTTTAAAAAAAAAGTTTTAACATTTAAAAAAAAATTATAAATTGAGCTTATTTAATTAGCCGGATTTTAAATAGTATAAATTTCATGTTTTGCTAAAATTAGACTTCCTGGCACTGTTGTATTATTTATCAAAATATAAGTAATTTATATATGATTAGGTTATTATTGTTTATAGAAAAATCGATTGAAGAAATCTCTTTTAAAGTTATAAAGAAACTTCTTTACCTCAGATTTATGGATAAATAATTCATAGTAGTAAAATTGTTCGGGGAACAAATATTTTACGATTTCAGATAAAATTGACAGTATATTTGATTAATATTTTTGGACCATGAAAGTTTCCTTGATTGGTGCTTTGAAAGAAAAAACACTATTCCAATTTATATTTTCACCGAAGCAGTTTAGAATATATCCAAAGCACTTTAGGTAGTAAATTTCAGATTCTTTTTAGGGCCTTGTTATACTAGTGGATATTTTGAAGTTGTAAATATATTCTTAAATCACCTCAAATTTATGAAGCGACAAATTTTCTGTGAAAGTCTATTTTAAATTTGAATGAATTGAAAGCAGAACGCAGTTCTCTTAAAAACATTGTATAATTACACTTAATTAACTTTGATCCATCTCAATTCCATACATAACTGCAATTTATATAATGTTTGATAATTATGAGTATAATAACAATGAATTGATAATTTTAAGTTCGAATTTCTACAAGCTGACTTTTTGAAATGTTATGCAATTTTTTTTAAAGTCAAGAAATAAAATGTTTATCAAATAAAGTTTCTAAAAAGTTTAAATATTTTATAAATCTAATGATCTGATATATAATTATAAAGGTGATTAGTTAGACGGGATTTTTTTCTATTTAAGGAATACAATTAACATCAGTGTGTTCTATTATCAGTTTAACCCGATTATACTCATTGTAGAGTATTAAGCCACACATGGATAAAGCAACATGACTGGATAAATTAGTGTAAACGTGTGTCCAGATGAATTCTTCGAGTTCAAATATATTTAAATTAGTTGTATAACATTTACATGGGAATTTAAAATTAAAATAGATGATACCCTATAATTCAAAAATCATATAACATAGAGAACATAATATTTTTTTAGAAACTTCCTTTTATATTAGTAAATTTGTTATTAAATAGCTTAACTTCCGTAATCAATATTCATTATTTCCAGAATTTCTTATATTAAGATTTAGTTGAGAAGAATTATAATTTAAATAATTTAATCTAAGACACATTATTTTATGTAGTTTTGCAAACATGACAAACCGACTATTGATTTAATATAGCAACTAAACAATTGTTGTTAAATTATCTACCTTTCTTAACATTTTAACGATTAGTTCTTGTTCTTTTATATATAATGAGACTTCAAATTTTAAATAACACAAAATCTAAAATGCAACAATAAAATTGACTCCTTAAAAGTGGGGATTATTTAATCACGTACAATATACTTTGCAGTATCATTTTTGTATGACTTAATACGTTATTATATATACAATGATGTACATCTTACAACAAATTACATTCCATAACATATTATACTAAGTGTTCAATAACCACGCAATATAATAATTGACAAATCGTCTATTGATTTAGTATAGCTAATAACATAACTAAACAATTGTTGTTAAATTATCTACCTTTCTTAATATTTTAATGAATAACACTTGTTCTTTAATATATAATGAGACTTCTCAAATTTTAAATAACACAAAATCTATCTGCAATGCAACAATAAAATAGGCTTCTTAAAAAGGGGGATTATTTAATCACGTACAACAAACTTTGTAGTATCAATTTTGTATTCTCAAATATCAATTTGCTCAAATTTTATTTGCAAAATTTTTGCTCAAATCGTATAATTATACGTTATTATATATACAATGGCACCCTACAACAAATTACATCCCATAACATATTCTACTAAGTGTTCAATAACCACGCTATATAACAGTTGAAGCCACCCAAATCGTGCCGAGAAGCAGTGAAACAAAGTGTATCGAAACTATCTTTCAATAATTACCTTCCTCTTAGTGAAGTTTAACATTTAGTAAACGTTATCAATCTTTTGACAGCGTCATCTATGGAGAGTAACCACTCGACATGATGAGCGCTCCATTATTGTCTCGAATATCTCCATTATCGCGCTCTCTAAATAGAGGTCATCTCTAATGCTTGAGGTTTGCTTAGAAAGCTGTCAACATAGAGATTTATGAGCGCATAACACTTTTGAAAGGGAAGCCCTATATAGATGGATGGGGCACTAAATAGAGTTCAATTGGGATGGATACACTCTTGCTTTGGTAAGTGTTTGGGTATTAGATATTTCGAATATTACAATAAAACTGGGGATGTGAGGTGTTGTTAAGAATAAATATAGTAGCATTTAGAGGTTTTGGTTTGCATTGCGTAAATTGTATTAAGTTAAAGTGTTTTTAAGTAATAAAAATGCATCGTAAAAATACACATTTAAAATATATTTAAATCCGGATATGTTTCGGGAGATAGATCTCCGTTAATCAGCAGAAATGAAAAACAAACAATACATGTGCATAGCTTAATGAGAATAAATCAATCCAGAAATTAAAGTGTTGCCATAGATCAAAAATTATTTCAATTGGTTGAAGTTAATGTGTGCTAGCAAGTGGAAACAATTAGAACGACAAAAGTTTCATTAACTAACGAATCAATATTGCTAAAAGTGGGAATATTTACATGAAGTCACGTTCGACTGGATATTAGGAACAATATTGATTCATTAGTTAAAGAAACCTTTGCCGTTCCAATTTTTACAGCTTGCTGGCACACAATAGTTAACTAACTCCAACCAATTAAAATTTATTTTTGCAACACTTTTTTTTCTGGATTTATTTTCATTGTGCTATGCACATCGACTGTTTGATTTTCATTTCTGTTGATGAAGAGAGATGTATCTCACGAAACATGTCCGAATTTTGATGTATTTAAAGTGTATTTTAACGTTGTATTTGTATTTCTTATTTATAACTCTATGTTCTTATGACGAGTTTTTATCCTAAAGTGTTTTATTTAGCATTTTTAATTTGTACTTGAAAGAGATAACTAATAATATATTAATACACTTTGAAACAAATATTTTTGCATACTAATTACATACTAATTATATTACATGTTTAATTATTGGCATGTTGAACTAGTTTTATTTAATATTAATTATGAAATATAAAATTAAAAATATAGTTAGGTGGTAAATTACATTAATTAATTTTTATTGTAACTCATGTTAATGTTTAAGAAATTATCACATTTACTTATAAAAGTAAACAGCTAATTATATTTTGTCATATGCTTATTCAAATGTAAATGTTGTGAGAGCTTATTGTTTATGATTAACTATTGAATTGACTACTGTATCAAACAATATAATTCCAAGTTAATAAAATATTGCATGAGAAAGATAAGGTCAAATCAGGAGATTCCTAATTTTTTACATGTCACTGACTTTTCAGATTTACGCAATCTAATCCAATCGCAATTGATGAAAAACATATTGTTCACACTTTATTTTGACTCAAATCCGAATACGACTTTAATTTAAATTGCTTGAACCTTGAATTAGAAAGAATATTTGGCGTATTGTCTGTTTATTCCCCGCTCCAGAAGTTATTTGATGAAGTCTTGAAAAAAAAGTATTCAATATTTTCATTTATTTCTAAGGAAATGTGTTGTGCTATACAAATCGAACTCCCACCCGTACTGAATTGAAAAGACAGTCCAGCAAAAAGAACTTGTCGACGACTGGGATCCGCGCCACTGATATGTTTTGTAGTCTTCAAGAATGAGTTGTATTAAACCTAAAATGAAATGCCTCTTCTGGAAAAAGCAAGACGATCTAATAGACAGAGCAAAGAGACACTCGTCCGTCAATAGACAGACACTTCGGAAATGGGATGCCGAGGAAAATTGCCGAGCAGCTATGCGACGCGAACAAATGCTCTTCGGAATGGTTATGATTGAGTTTTTGAGAGACAGACTATTCAACGGATACGACGGCGCGCAGTCACCTCCTATGCTAACAGAATGCAATTCCCAAGTGGAAATAGTTCCGTGATTGAGATTTAACAAGAAAAGAGGCTGCTTTTTACAGCGAGTTTTTTTACCCGATTTCCGCAATTTTCGCCTTTCAATGATCGGAGTTTACCGTCATTTGTACCGGAAACCGTATTTTGGACCTCTTTGGCAAAAAGTTAAGTTTTGTGATTGCTCGCAAGAACTAAAACTAATTGAATTTTCTAGCAAAGCAATATATTTCTGCTGTTGTTGAAGGTCTTGTCAGAATATGTAGTTCTTTATGGAACTTATTTATGTAAGTATTTATGTAAGTTTAAAAATCTAAATTGAACGATAGAAATATATGTTATATTCAAAAGGGATAATTTGATATCTATAAATTCGGGAAATTAAATTTTTTAACCTATTTAAAAATAAAATGCTCGGCAAAACTAAAACTAATTGAATTTTCTAGCAAAGCAATATATTTCTGCTGTTGTTGACGGTCTTGTCAGAATATGTAGTTCTTTATGGAACTTATTTATGTAAGTTTAACGATCTGAATGGAACGGTAGAAATAATATTATTTTCAAAAGGGATAATTTGATATCTTTAAATTCGGGAAATTAAATTTTTTAACCTATTTAAAAATAAAATGCTCGGCAAAACTAAAACTAATTGAATTTTCTAGCAAAGCAATATATTTCTGCTGTTGTTGACGGTCTTGTCAGAATATGTAGTTCTTTATGGAACTTATTTATGTAAGTTTAAAAATCTGAATTGAACGATAGAAATATATATTATTTTCAAAAGGGATAATTTGATATCTTTAAATTCGGGAAATTAAATTTTTTGACCTATTTAAAAATAAAAGGCTCGGCAAAACTAAAACTAATTGAATTTTTTAGCAAAGCAATATATTTCTGCTGTTGTTGACGGTCTTGTCAGTCTTTATGGAACTTATTTATGTAAGTTTAACGATCTGAATGGAACGGTAGAAATATATATTATTTTCAAAAGGGATAATTTGATATCTTAAAATTCAGGAAATTAATTTTTTTGGACCTATTTAAAAATAAAATGATCGGCAAAACTAAAACTAATTGAATTTTCTAGCAAAGCAATATATTTGTGCTGTTGTTGAGGGTCTTGTCAGTCTTTATGGAACTTATTTATGTAAGTTTAAAAATCTGAATTGAACGATAGAAATATATATTATTTTCAAAAGGGATAATTTGATATCTTTAAATTCGGGAAATTAAATTTTTTAACCTATTTAAAAATAAAATGCTCGGCAAAACTAAAACTAATTGAATTTTCTAGCAAAGCAATATATTTCTGCTGTTGTTGACGGTCTTGTCAGAATATGTAGTTCTTTATGGAACTTATTTATGTAAGTTTAAAAATCTGAATTGAACGATAGAAATATATATTATTTTCAAAAGGGATAATTTGATATCTTTAAATTCGGGAAATTAAATTTTTTGACCTATTTAAAAATAAAAGGCTCGGCAAAACTAAAACTAATTGAATTTTTTAGCAAAGCAATATATTTCTGCTGTTGTTGACGGTCTTGTCAGTCTTTATGGAACTTATTTATGTAAGTTTAACGATCTGAATGGAACGGTAGAAATATATATTATTTTCAAAAGGGATAATTTGATATCTTAAAATTCAGGAAATTAATTTTTTTGGACCTATTTAAAAATAAAATGATCGGCAAAACTAAAACTAATTGAATTTTCTAGCAAAGCAATATATTTGTGCTGTTGTTGAGGGTCTTGTCAGTCTTTATGGAACTTATTTATGTAAGTTTAAAAATCTGAATTGAACGATAGAAATATATATTATTTTCAAAAGGGATAATTTAATATCTATAAATTCGGGAAATTAAATTTTTTTGACCTATATAAAAATAAAATGCTCGGCAAAACTAAAACTAATTGAATTTTCTAGCAAAGCAATATATTTCTGCTGTTGTTGACGGTTTTGTCAGAATATGTAGTTCTTTATGGAACTTATTTATGTAAGTTTAAAAATCTGAATTGAACGGCAGAAATACATATTATTTTCAAAAGGGGTAATTTGATAACTATAAATTCGGGAATTTTTTTTTCATCTATTTAAAAATAAAACTTACTTGGAGTTTTATATATAAAAGAATTTTATAGAAAAATCGTACAATTTAATTTCTAAAAATTTATACAGTGTGAAAACATTACAATATTAAAAGGACACCAACGTATAGCCTTCAACATTTCTAAAACTAAGGTAATTATTTATAGGATAATAATGAAGCACTTCTATCTAAAGTAAAAATTATTACAAATTTATAAAGAGCTGTGAAATGTATTGTATATTACAAGAAAGGAGTGAACAGCCAAATAATAGATTTCACACCTGAAAAATCATACATATTATTTATATAGAGTTATATTTTTCTAAGTAGCTACATTGATTATGATTTTAGATTTGTTAAAAATTCAAATGTATTATTTATAAATACAGCATTAATAATTGTAAATTTTTTTATTTATAATTTTTTTATTGATGTAATAAATAAGTAGATATTATTGAACCTATAGTATACTACTACATCATGGCAAAAATAAAAGTAGAATAGTTAATGGTTAATTATTTAAGTATGCACGATCTTAGACAAAAAAAAATATTTTTAACAAAAGAGTATCTACTATTTAAGAAATATTATTCTGAAATTCAATAAACCAACACTGCTTCAAACTTATTTTTATAATTTGAAAGATATTTGATTATTTTAATATTCTTGATTGCTTCAAAAATATTCATATGCCTATATGTATGCATTGAACTTTAAAATTAAATCAATGAGTCTATAGTTAATAAGTATTTGACATTGAGAAACAAACAGGATACAAACAGGATGCCTTAATGATTAAAGCCATTAGTAGCTAAAGTTTAAAGAAGTTTAAGTTTTTAGATGATATTCAAACACTTTTGGTCAGTGTGGGGTAGTGCATTGAGAACTTGTGAAAACTATGTTAAAAAAAACAGTTTAACGAAAAATGTGGATCTATCTGATTTTGAAAATAGATGTCTCATTTAAGATAAATATTACACTTTTTCATTAAGAGAGTTATGATTTTAACTTTCTAATTACTATTAGTGTTGGTAAAGAATGAAATTCGAATAAAATTATAACTTTCTCTAATAGTGAATTATTGTACAACTAAAATATAATAGTTTATTAATATAAAATTTAATCTATAGGAACCTTTTCTAATAGGATATGTAATTTTTTTTTTACATTCTATTATAATTTATGTGTGTTTCTATTTTTTTCAGAAGCACCTGCTAATGTAGAAGATAAACCATAAAATACATAAGTATAACTATATTTTTGAATTCGCGGTATTGATTAATATGTGATTTTTATTTATATTTAATACATTATATTTTTGATAAAATTATACTCAAATTTTTGTATTGAGATGTTCGTATAATTTTTTTGCAAATTAGTGTCTATAAGAAAATATTTAAAATAATTGTATTGTAATAAAATTATGCACCAAGTGAAGAAAATTAATTAAAAATAAAACTACATATTCTTAACAAATTTCACCAGCTCCTTCTGTAAAAGAAAGATATTAATACAAGGCATATATAAAGTTATATAGTGAGAGGCTTAACTTGGAAGGCTTGTTGCTGTAAAAAATGATATTAATAAGTAACGCTTTGAATGGTCTTTGTCTTCTTCAATTCCACTTAGTTTGGTCTTCTCAATACTTACCGAGGAATATTACAATTATGTCTTGGGTTCAGTTTTCTTTAAAATAATAAGATACAAATGCATTTGTTGTCTTACCTTCCATATAGATTTTCACATAGTTAGGCTATATTACTTTCGCTTATATATAATTACATACCTTTAATAAAATCTTGAAGCTGAGAAAAACTAAAAAGATGTAGTTATAATATGTTGACAATTCTGTAGAAACAATAACAATGGACAACATTATTAAATCAAGTGTTTTATATAGATACACTGTAATTTTTTCAATAAAAGTAATTATAAATTTACACTTTCAAAATAAATATAGTATGTAATTTAAAAGGATTTACATATCTACAGATGATATTTTGGGAAATTAGTCAAATTCAAATTATCTTCCACTTTAATGATTTTTTTTAATTATTTACCTAAGTTTTATAATAGTCATACCTTCATATAATATTCAAACGTTAAATATACTTATTCAATGGGATAACATTCATAAATAAGTCAATGTTAGCTTATTTTAAAATTTTAGACATTTCAGGAGAAAATGTCCTTAATACCGTGGAGTAGAAAAAGTTCGTTAAGTAAACAGCGAATACTTAAGAAGTTTCGTATATAGATGCAAAACTACGTTAACAAATACTCTCTAGAAATTCAATTTTTGAAAATATTTGTTGTTGTATGCTGTATTATTTGAATGCTGGTAACTAAATACGTCAATATTGAAAATTACGCGTACAAGAAAATTGATGTATTGTTTGAAGGCACCACTGTATATAATTTTTATTTATTTAAATTAGTTTGTTGGTTTTTTAGCGTTTTTGTTTTTTAGTATAATTTAAAATTCTTAGGTTTGCCCTGAATGTTGTTTTAATATTAGCACGAGTAAAAATGTTTTATTTAATTCAGGATAAACTTTATATTAAATACTGAATACTCAGTATTGAGCATAATACTACAAGAATTTCATTATATTACCCCACATTACACCATTTTATTAAATTCATGGGATTTGACTTTGTTGCAGAAACGATCCAAGCGTAGGGCAGACGTAGTTAAATATATAATAGTTTAATAAAAGTAATATTTTTTATGCGAGCAATATAAATCTCTACTATACTATTTATTAGTATTTAACTAATTGTTTTAATATTTGGCGCATGTTCATTGCCACTTACAACTCATCTCTCGAAGTCAACTTACCAAGAGGTAGCACAAGGAAAAACGGGAACCAGCAAAGAATGAAGACCCCAACCACAATGCCAAGTGTCTTAGCAGCTTTCTTCTGCCTCTTGAACTTAGCCAGACGCCCTTGGAGGTTGGCCATGGTCACCTTGATGCTGGTCTTGTCTCCGTACACTCCAGTACGGGCAGCGGTGCTGAGCACATGGTGGGCCCCAGCGTGCACCCGCAATGTCAGCTCCTTGGTGGTCTCGTTCCCAGCCGACTTGACCACCTTGACCCCTGTCTCGAGGAACTTGGTCTGCTTGACTGCCGCCTTGTAGATGCGGTAGTACACGATGAAAATGATGAAGCAGGGCAGATAGAAGGAAAATAAGACGGAGAACATCACGTAGCCCAGCTGCTTGGTCACTTCGCAGCTGTACGGGTTCTCCGGCGGGGGTTCCTTCCAGCCCAGCAGGGGACCTACCGAGA
The DNA here is from genome assembly GCA_963932185.1 of Troglohyphantes excavatus. Taxonomy (NCBI): domain Eukaryota; kingdom Metazoa; phylum Arthropoda; class Arachnida; order Araneae; family Linyphiidae; genus Troglohyphantes; species Troglohyphantes excavatus. The sequence goes on along the minus strand of OZ010676.1, from coordinate 27,073,133 downwards.
TGGCAGCCGACACGATCCAGATCGCGACGCAGGCGATCACGGCCCGAGAGTGGGTGACGATGTTGGAGTAGGCCAGCGGCCGGGTCACCCCCACGTAGCGGTCCACGCTGATCACGCACAGGCTGATGATGGACGCCGTACAGCATAGGACGTCCATAGCGGCCCATATGTTACAGAACGTGTAACCAAAGATCCACTGCTTGGTGTTCATCTCGAGAAACGCCGAGAAGGGGAGTACAAACACCCCTAACAAGAGATCGGCGATGGCGAGATTCACGATGAATATGTTGGTGGTACTTCGCAAATTCGGGGTAAAGGAGACAGCTAGGAGGACCAGGGTGTTCCCCAAGATGGTCAAGAGTATGATGGTGGCCAGGATGGTGCCCTTTATCATGGCTCCGAAGTAGTCGTAGCCAGACATGGGCTCCGACATCGAGCCATTTGCCCAGTCGGTGAGGTTCCATGAGGAGTCTTCAGTCTCTGTAAGATTGATAATGATTATTGCTATGTCTGATATCTTGTTTCCTAGAGGTAAGGAAATCTCCTCAAGCTCCCGGTTTGGCGCCATCGTTGTGTGAGACAGGGGTCAGAGGAGATTATTCAGATTTGGGACATTGAGTCGGGAGATTTATTTCAGTCTTTGGGCATTGCGAGTGCACGAGGGTCTTGGAATAGAGATCTAGGTTTCCTTCAGCTAACGAGAATTGCATATTCTTTGCTACCTGAAACACAAAATAAACCATACGATTCATTGCCATGATAGATCATGTACAAAAATAACACCATTATTATTTTATTATATATTACTTTAAAAAAATTAGTATATTTTTTAGCAATACACTTATACTCTTCCATTAAAAAATTGTACAGTAATAAAATATTCGAATTATTAATACACGGCTTTCCAATTTATTTAAAGAAATATAGCGAATACCATTGAGAATAATACAAATGCAAAACAAAATTATTCTGTTTGTAAAGCTAAGCGTTTAGTTACGTTTCTATTTTTCTTGGTTAAAAAAGATAGGTTTTTACTAAATAATACCTACTGAACAAAACTTATAACTTAATTTCAATAAAAACCAAATATATACACTAACCAGGGTAACCCTTTGGGGTGTAGAAAACTAAGAGTTATTCCAATTAAAATATCATACTATTTATTAAAAAACAAAAAATACGTAAATCAGTTGATATAAAGATATTTTTACAATCTTAACTCATTAAACTGGTAAATACTATTCCCTGATATGAGTTAAATCAAAATAAATTAAACATGACATGGCATTTCAGATAAAAATTGCAACCGTAACATCTGTATTAATGAGCCCAGTTAATGAATTTCATTCTGGACATGTAAATCTAGTTTTTAACGGTGTTCTGCCACATTCAATTTGCAGTGCACTCCCTCAAAGATAAACAAAAGACCCTGGAGACTCATTTTGAGCGACCTATCGTAATTATAGAACATATAGGAGGATTAGGATAGTTAGTCTCTTAGGGAAATTTCAGAAAGTTTTAGGCCCATTAAAAGTGGCAAATTGATAATTAACCAAATCGATTAGAGAAAAGTTTCGTTCTAAATTTCGAGGCGCCTACAGCAAACAATATATTTAGATAAATAACTATTAAGTAAAGCGAGGGTATGGTAACCAACGGAGAAAAAAACAGAAAAATAAATAAATTATTATTTAAAAATGAAGTAAATGAAATAGTTAATACAAAAAAAAAATATTTAATTTATGTTTGAACCAAATAATAAAAATAACTTGGATTAAATGAACTTTGAATTAAAGTTGTCAAAAATAAGAATCTAATTCATTCAAATCGAAATCAACATAATGCATTAAAATCCACTTTAGCAGACTTTTAATTTGAAAAAGTCTTCATTAAATTAAGAGTGATATTACACGTCAGATAATGAAAAGTGAATTTTAAAAATGTAATATATTGAGAGAATATAGTATATATTTTTAATATAAAAAAGGCGCTAAGAAGAAAAAATGGGAAAATGAAAACATAAACGTGCGACACTAAGTCGTAGACGATTGATTTAAGAATGAAAACTAATGAAATATTAATGTATGTGTTCCTCTATAGAAAAAGAGCAATCTTAACAAAAACACCGAACTTAAGTTTTTCTATTTGCTAATTCTATGCGACAGACTCGAAAATCTCACAAAGTTTTATTTTTGATTTTTTCGGCTTTTAGTATATATTTTTTATTTTATAGTCTCTGGAATTTATTCATCAAAGGAGCAGGAATTTTTCAGACTAATGCTGGTATGCATGACATTGGAATGCAAATAATTCTATGAGACGAAAATTCTAATGTATTTTATTCAATTCTAATGAAAAATAGTTAGTGTAATAAGAGACGTTTTTGTAATCTCTTTTAGAACTAATCCTAGTTTTTTTTCCCGTTAAAATGCTTTTATTCTTTTTTTTTTTTTATATATTTATATATAAAAATTATGCAATCTATTTAAAATTATTTTAATGTTTTCAAATACAAATAATGTTAAAATTATGAGTATTTTCAATATTTCACTTAACAGTTTTTAAATATTTTTTTTCTTCAGAAATCAGTAACTAAGTATTCAGAAAATTATTCTACAACAAAAACGATTTTTTAATGAAATATATTTATTTCGAAGAAAATGTCATACTTATCCTTTTACACAAAAAAAATCTATGTCTCAATAAATCATTAGAAACACAATAAAGAGTATTTTAATCGAGTTTCTATGTAAATAATAACATTAATTTTTTTTATCATGTGTGTTTTTATAGAGTGAACTACATGTGTGAGAAGGCGTTGACCAACTCTGCTATATAATCATTGAAAGACAGTGATTCTTCCAGACTAGATGGCAATGGTGTTGTGTGCACATTTCCATGACAACACTGTTTTGCGTGGTTCCAGACAAATTCTGTCACACTATCAAATCCTTACGTATACTTTTGAAAGAATTATTGGGCTAAAAGTATATTTTGTCAGACTTTCTCTCGCTTACATATAGGTAATGTTAAAATTGCATGCCTAGAGCGCAAATCATTCTTTTAAAGATTTTTTTAAGAGATGGAAATGGTAGGTATAAACGCATTATGTGTTTTTTAGCAGAACCAATATTTGAGATATTTTAAACATTTTGAGTTTTATTTTCTTTATATATATATATATATATATATATATATATATATATATATATATATATATATATATATATATATATATATATATATATATATATATATATATATATATATATACTAGTGCCACAACTAGATAACTCCATAGGAATATTCAGGTATTGTATATATAAGGTATACACTGAGTGACCGAAATATTATGCCATACCCATATACCATATCTATGCGCTTCCGTATCCCATACTCTGAAATGTTCTCTATTTCTCCCATACTCTCTATTTGTGGGTTCAAAGACATTTTGAGAGGATCTTTTTATTAAAATTTAATATAATTTGCTGCACCGTTTGCATTCGATTGTTTCTTACTTATATATGTTGGAATAAAACGCTGATAGTAACGTTGTAAGCAAGCGCATATTTTTTTATAATTAATTGTTACCTAGTTCTAACTAATACTACAGGTTTGTGTCTGTTTTAAGTTTTATTTATTAAACATAACTTTTTGATTATATGTTAAACACACATTCATTTTTTCAATTTTTATATACATTTATACATATTTCAACGGATGAATTTTTATTACTGCAGTAACACTAACGATATTAAATGCTCTTTCAATGTCTTAAACAGAATTAAGTTTTGCGCGTAGCTTTTCTTTGAAGAACTTATTGAAATATAATTGAAATCCCAAAGAAATGCTTTTTGTATAATTGCATTTTATATCTTCTTATCCTAATTTCAGCAATATTTTATAATTTTAAAATACTTAAATAAAATATTTCACGAGATCTTTCATTACTAATAATTGTGGTTTTAATAGTTAGTGTAATATAGAAAAATCGCGTGCCTTATGATAAAAAAAAACCAAGTATGTTTTCTATTATAGAAAGTATCATTGCTGAAAGAATACAAATTTTAAAAGATCTCCTGGTAATATAAACATTAAAAAGAAATAAGCTCCTTTGAGAGAAAATGAGTCATGCCTTTTCTTTAATCGAGGCATTACATCTGTGGAGAAAAACAAGATATTTTATTGAAGTAAACCAACATTGGTATTTATTCAATATAGCGTGATTTCTTTTTCATTTCTATTTAGATATCGGTGGTCAGTCAAGTATTGAGAATAAATGGTTTCTCTAATGATTCCTGTCAGGTTGATGTAGCGCTACTGAATAAGCAATATGGTTCTTCGTGACTTTTTTCACGTGTTTTCTGCAAAAATGAAACTGCAGATGTATTTCAGCAGAGATTTCACATGTGTTTTGTAAATTTAAAATATAAAAAATATAGGAACCCGTGTTGGAACTCACACACTGAGTTATCTGTACTCGTTTTTTAACATGTTCGATGACGGTTACACACAGGCGCGTGATAAGTTCTTCAAAATAACACGAAAAGGCAATATGTATTAAGCACCTCGAATTTTACATTTAGAAAGAAACTCGATCCTAAAACAGAAGCGTCCATTAGTGTAATTAAACTTTAAATTATACAATGGTTACTAATCGGGAAAGTGTTAGATTACCAACATCACCGAATATATTTTAGTCTTTAATATTTTCATACTTTTCTGACAGTTTGAATCATAGTTTATAATATTTTAATATTTTTCGGACGGTTTGACACATAATTTTTGATATTTCATATATTTCTAGAAGTTTGACACATAATTTTTGATATTTCATATATTTCTAGAAGTTTGACCCATAGGTTAGAATATTTTCACATTTTTATGACTTTTGAACCCATAATTTTTTATATTTTCTGCAATTTTCACACATAGATTTCAATTTTCATATTTTTCTGACAATTGGACCCATAATTTTTAATATTTTCATATATTTCTGCAAGTTTGACCCATAGATTTCAATATTTTCATATTTTCTAACAGACTCGTAGTTTTTAATATTCTCTTATTTTTATAACAGTTTGACGCATAGTCTCTAATATTCTCACATTTTCTAACAGCGGACCTATAGTTTTTAATATTTTCATATTTTTCTGCAAGTTTGACCCATAGATTTCAATATTTTCTTATTTTTCCTGACAGTTAGACACTTAGTTTTAAATATTATTCTATTTTTCTAGTTTTCTATTTTTCTATTTTTCAGTTTGAGCCATAGTTTATAATATTATCATATTTTATGACAGTGCATTTATAGTCTTTAATATTTTCATATTTTATTTACCAGTTTAACCAATAGGTTTCAATATTTTCATATATTTCTAATAGATTGACACGCAATTTTTAGTATTCCGAGCGTTTATAGAAGCAGAATAGCTTTTAAAGTAACTGATACATATCTCTCTCTATTTATAATATATTTTATAAATACTTATCAAGAACATCATTTTAATAACATACAAAATATACCAGAAACTAATTTAAAAAAGTAAATGCACTCATAATTTTAAGTTTAAAATGTTTAGTTGCTGAGTATAACATTTCAAGAATCCAAATTTAATTTAATCCATTCAATTTTTCTCCAAGTTATTCGGCTTTTGTGCTTAGAGAAAAAATATAAAAGTAATTTCATAAGTATTTTATTCTTTGAAAACACGAGTTTTTATTATATATTCACTGTGTGGATTTCTCAGAGATTTCTTTTGTGAAAATAGGTTCTTTTACTTTGTGTCTTTTAAAGCCTATCGGCATTCTTGCTACTTAAGTTAAAGTTTAAATATATTTAGTATTATAGTTTGTATTTATCTGTTGTGTTTTGTATATTAATTAAAATTTATCTTATATACGTATTATATTTTTCTAAAGATTTATTAGTTTATATTTACTCATCGATATTTTGATTTTTTCCGTTTGCTTATTGCATTTGTCATTTGGGTTTCCTTCATTTGAGAAGTTAAAAATGCATCCTTGTTCATTTATTGTAATTGTTTATGTTGAAATGTGTTGATTGTTTGTTATTGTCTTTTTAGTTCAGTCCCGTTAAACCTATAACCACTGAGCTACAATAATCACTGGAGGGAAGACTAAGCGAGGGCGACCACTTCAAACCCTTTTGAGCTAAGGTAGAAAAATATAGTCCCTTAGCATTGGATGAACTGCATACATCCTAATTTTAAAAACACATTTCTGATTTCCAACATATATCATTTAAAAGATTTAATGTTTTGCCATACTTGCTGTCTTACTTACAAGAAAAAGAAATTTATATATATATATATATATATATATATATATATATATATATATATATATATATATATATATATATATATATATATATATATATATATATATATATATATATATATATATTAATTAATTAATTAATTAATTAATTAGTTAATCAAATACTCAAGACGGACTCAACACAACTAAGGGTACAATAGCCAAGGTAGAATGTTTTCTCTACCTTGTCTCCCGGACTGTATTCATCCGCGCACCACGCTAAAGTACATTTCCCCTTAACAGGAGTCATATCATTTCAGTATTTATTTGAGCTCAGTCCGTATAACTCGGTAATCAGTTTTTTTATATTGTTGAATTTTCAAAACAACAAAAATGCTTTTTATTCATGTTAAATCCTGAAATTATTAATTTTATATTAAAAATTACTGCAATAAATGACGAGTTTAATGTTTAATACTTTCATTTGTATTGTAAGACACCAAAATGTTTATACAACTATCGAAGAAATATGTGATGCACGAAAAAAGTAAATTTGTATTATGATTTTGTCCTTTTGGTTCTTTTTAAAAATATATTTTCATTGTTATTTATTATTTACATACAAGCGTGTATGGATTGTTCATACGATTTAAACTATAGTTCATTCAGAAAATACTTGGCAAAGCGGGATTTATTAAAATGAAAACAACATGACAAATGACTTCTTAAATATGATTGATTTTCTAGACAAAAAAATAAGACACTCTCAGTATATTATACTTAGTAAAATTGTAAATAAAAATGCTAATGCTTTATTCCTTTTCGTTTTTATGTGAAATTTTTTGTTTATCAAAATAGAGAAATAAAAAGTAATCCTCGTAATTATTTGAACGTTAGAGAAAACAAGTCATTATTTTTTAAAAATATAATAGCCCCCTGGAGATTTCAATGATAAATCCTTCAAACGCAAGATTCTTTTTCCAAAAACCAACCTATCCATCAAAGGTCAGCCTCGTTTCTCCTCTTCCTCCTTCATTAAAAATTTCGCAATGGTCTGCTGGTCAAAGTCTTAGTTTTTGCAGATGCTTCGTTAAGTTTCCGTCGGCGTAAAAAATCCCCAGGAAGGCTTTGTGTTTGCAAAAAAACCCTGTCTTTTGCTTAAAAACTAATTATAAGTTGAGAGTAAATCTCGGTTCGATGCTTATTTTTTTTTTCTAAAATAACCTGGGCATTATATTTGAAAGTTAGGACCCGAAGAAATTGTTCATCCGTAATAGTTTTGTTGCTATGAAAACTAAGAGAAATAGCTAAGGGAAGCAGAAAATAATCTCGATTTTAAAGATGATGTTCGTGTTGCGCATAAACTTTCTTCGAAGTACATTATCCTTTTACGGTATAACGCTTTTTATCTTCATTATCAAAATTTGTCTGGGCTGTAAAAAAAGGTGCTTAAAATGAGTACATGAACGTACTCGTTTTTCTTTCAGTACAATTGCATCGTAAATGAGCGATGACGTACTCAAATTTGAATAATCGTACTTTCGCAAAAATGAGCATTGTGATTTAATATTGCTAATCTCAGTTTCTGTTCAAGCCATCTTAACAAAGCGACCTGAGATACTTAAAATATTTGTTCAGAAGATAGTTTTCCACATTATTTGATATTTATTGCTTAAATGGAAACTGAGGTATTACAATTCAATTATCTTAGTTCTCTTTCTTCTGATTGTAGTAGATAAATGCACGAAGTTAAAAAAGCTTTTCTACAGGAACCCATACATTTTAAAAAGTATTTATTATTATATTTAAATATAGGATAAAATTAGTTACATTAGTGTAATTTTTATTTAAAAAAATTTATGTAATATGCATTTAAAGTATTAAAATGATTTTAAAATATTTTTTTAATTAGAAAAATATCTTAAATATATTTATAATTTAACTATTTTACCTTTTGGAAAAAAAAGTTATTTGTGATAATTTAAACTAAATAAATTATTTAAATTTATTCTCATGTTAATTCATATGTTTTAATAACGATAAAAGTGTATAATATGAAAGATTTAAAATATATTTACTATTAAATTCGTAAATTATGTAAAAATAAGAAACATCAATTTTTAAGAATTTTTTAAAAATCTGTATTTTTAACCAACTTATAATTACAATATACATTTATAAAAATGGCAACTGTAAGCACTTAATTAAATACTACTGAAGCTGCTCTTAAACAAGACAACTTGATTGTAAATATATATATATATATATATATATATATATATATATATATATATATATATATATATATATATATATATATATATATATATATATATATATATATATATATATATATATATATATATATATATATATATATATATATATATATATATATATATATATATATATATATATATATATATATATATATATATATATATATATATATATATATATATATATATATATATATATATATATATATATATATATATATATATATATTTTGCATCTAGCGCAAGATTTTTGGGATAAATATACCGTAAAACAAAGTGAATATCACAAAAAATACTTAAAGGAAGTTTATTATCTATTCTTATTCTGTGCACTCTAAGCCGTTTTCTGAATGGCAATTGTAAAAATGAAATTAAACAAACGTCTCACTTCATAATAACACTTTCCCAACATAAAACTCCCTAAGAATGTGAAAGAAATAACCATAACAAAAAACTTCAAAAATAATTAGCCTGGAAAATATAATTTCCTTCCATCCGCTTTCGCTAACGACTGGCATATCTAATTCTAGCAAACCGAAACGAGGATTTGGGCAGTTTTTTTTAACCAATAGCCGTGATTCAATGTATCGCCATTTCAAGAAGTCCATTAGAGACTGTAATTTCCTGGCAGCATTTATTAAACGTCGAAAAGACAGCGGGAAAAAAAATCTCGAAGAGAAATAACTGAATAAACAAACTACGCCCGACATTCCTCTCCCAAGAAAAACGGCGGGAAAACGTGCACTCGATTCGAACATCTGCACCGAAGAATGTTCGCTTTTTTATTCGACAAAGAAGGCAATTTTATGTCGGTCATGCACATTATTTCCACAATAAAGAAGCCGCGGCAAAACAAACAAAACGGGTTGTCAACGATTTATTACAGTTCAACATTTACGGTTGGGCTATCATAAATCTCGCATTTAGTTGTTTCTTCTTGGCCGGTTTCAGCGGCAATGTTCTCTTTGTATTAAAACAATTGATTTAGAGATTTAATAAAACGCCTCCCCACGGGTCCCGATGCAAAGCTTTTATTTGAAGGCTGCAGTCTATTCTCATTGAATTCATATAACTGAAATATCTTCGGATTCAGTTGATTTTCGGTGATGGATTCGAGCATTTGGAGGGGGATCGAGGATTTCTTGATTCCATAAAGAACAAATGCAGCAAATTCATTTAAATGGGTGTTTTTTTGTTCTCAGAAGAATTAAGGATTTTTTGGGACTTAGGACTAAGTGGTCTGTAGGGAGGTAGAGAGCGCTTGGGGTAGATATCATAAATGTTTTTAACTCAAGTTTGATTGGTGTTATGTATGTTTTTTCTTTTAATATATATATTTAAATATAATTGTGCATTTACCGTTATATGGGAAGAAAGGCATAATAAATTATTTATGTGTCAAACACACTCTAGTCTTTCATAGGTTCAGATTATTATTTTTAAGTAAACAAATTTTAAAATTTAATAGTGTAATTCTTTTTAAATAGCTACTTTAATATAAGTCAGTTTAGACTTCCATCGAATTTAAGTCACATACACACATTATATATATATATATATATATATATATATATATATATATATATATATATATATATATATATATATATATATATATATATATATATATATATATATATATATATATATATATATATATATAGTCAATTCACCCTCTAAATATTTAAGTACATAAATTCCAAAAAAATAAGCATGTTTTATTTTCTTAAAGAAGTGTATAACAGTTAGTATATAACTGCCATTATACAATTGACCGTATGATATATTACCTTATTAACCAATTGACAGCCATTATATATATTATGATGTTTTTTTAAAAGATAGTTAAAGATAAATGTTTAAAAAATTAGATTTTACTTAATTCTTTAACTAGTAAAATATTTTGCTAAACTTTTAAATAAAAATGTCTTATTTAATGCTGGTTATAAAATATTAAACTCAAGGTAAAATTAATATTGAGAAATTTTAATTTACAATCAAGTTATAAAGTTAACTTAGCGTTAATAAATTAGTTGTAACTTGAGGAATCTACAAACATCAATTATCAATATTAAGAAATTATCTCATAAACTTAATATTTAGTGGAAGACTTTATAATTAATAACAATAAATTAAGACTATATTAGTAGTAATTTTATTAGTAGTAATAATAAATTTGTAATAAAGATATTTTTTATTAAAATAATTGAATACAAAAATAATATAAGAATACACTTTTAAAGTTAAAGAGCGTTCATAGGGGACATTTTCTTTAAAATGCTCTTTCAGGTTTTGTAAGAACTTTATATTTTCTTCTAAACACAGCGCCGCCACATCTATTATTTATTTACGAATACATGTATATTAAAATACGTCTGCACTATTTCCCCTGAAATTTAATATGCTTAGGTAAACCAAAACAATTTTCTTGGACATTCTTGAAAGGTCTTAAGCCTTTGGGCAGACCGTAGCACAGCCTCGGTCTTGAACTGTGAAGTAATTTTTCTTGAAGCTTGTCACAGTCTTTTATGCCCTTGATCCTTGTGGAATTTTCGGCTGGTGAAGTTTAGAAACAAGGAGTTATAGTATTTACTATATTTGCTTAAATATAGTTTGGGGAAAATACATAACAAAATTTTATATAAAGTATATAAAGTATATGTTTGAAATCGTTTTATCAAGAGCTTATTCTTGAAGTAGTTTGTTTTTACAGTTAGTTGACTTCAACAAGTTCAACGGTACCATTTATTCTTTGAATATTCATATATTAGATTGTGTTAAAAGCTTATTTTAAAATGTCAATATTTATTTCCGAAATCCAATTTTTTTAACATGCAGGATGGTCACATATTTGTGAGTAACTCATTAGTTAAAATTAGACTCACTAAAGTTCTCCTTTTTACTACACTGTAAAAAAAGAGGTATTTAAAAATGAGTATCTGAACCTATTTGTTTTTCTTTAAGTACAATTGCATCGTAAATGAGCGATGACGTACTAAAATTTAAATAACCGTAACTTCTCAAAAATGAACAGTGTGATTTAATATTGCTAATCTCAGCTTCTGTTCAAGTCATATTAACAAAACGACCTGACAAACTTAAAATAATTGTTCAGAAGATGGTTTTCCACATTATTTGATGTTGATTGCTTAAATGGGACTTCCATTCTTTTAGCACAGCCTTTTAACATTTTTTTCTATTTAAAACTTCATCAATTCGCTCAGGTAATTTAACGGATAAGAGGTGCATGAGGATCCGGGATCGATTCCCGGTAAGTTTTCATTGTAATTGTCGACATTTATTCAAAGGGATGTATGAAGGCAGCCTATGTAGGCAATCGTCTACTCTTTTTATTCACTGCACTCATTTTAGAGTACATGTACTTACTTTTTAAAATTCATACTTATGTATTCGGAGCCATTATAAGCATAGAATGTTTCCAAAAACGAGTACATTTTGCTTATTTTTGAGTACCTATTTTTAAGAGTGTAGGTTTTTTTTGATGAAGGTGTACTCACCAAAGGGTCAACACAGCATAAGGTTAATTTCGATTTCCAAGTGGACATTTTTGCGAGTGAAGATGTGCGAAACTGGCAATCCTCCGAACACAAGCTCGTTACATTGTTCAATACGATACTCTAACTCACAACTCACCGATTTGCCGCCGGCCCTCATACTGATATGAAAATAATAACAATGTTCTGGAATGAAAAAAAAAAGTTGAAATTTTACAATTTATTTTACAGTAAAATCCTACAGTTCGCTTCGATAATTAAGAATTAAGCTGTTTTTGTGCAAAACGAAAACATCTCCTGACATTCATTTAAGAATCACGTCTTCCATTATGAAAGGGGAAAATATGAAAGAAAGAAAGAAACAGTGACCTAGAACCGGAAGCAGCGAAAGAATTCTCTTAATATCCATCAAAATGGGCGCCACTCCCAATAATCGGAAATTAAACTTTCTTTTTTGTCATCTACTTTAGAATTGTATGATGTATCATTAAGTCCCGAAACGGAAGTTTTACCCAAAATCTCCATCAGAAAGGCGATTTGTAAGAACGTTAAAAAAAAAAAAGTTAAACGTGCGGGAAAAAATGGGATGAAAAACCGTTAAAAAACGATTCAAGGAAAGTCTTTTGGAAACCATTTTCGGACAATGGGAGGCGTTAATGATGCTTTGGGAGAGAACCACAAAAGGAGATTCGGGGAAGTCACCCATGTTGAAAAGGATTTTCGATTCCAAAGACTCCGATTTATTTACATCTTCACCCGCGTCTCGCTTCGAGGGATGTCGGAATTTTAAAAAGGGGGTGGGGGGCTTCGACATAAAAGATTCTAATTTGTGTCGAGGAAAGAAATGGAACTCCTGCAGATCGCAATGGAGCGGTGGTTTAGGGTGAGCTTTTTGTCGGGCTGTGGTGTTTTGTTGTTAGATTGATAGGTAAAAATGTTTTGCTTTTATAAATTTTATCAGACTCGACTTATTTTCAGTGTAAACAATAACGGGTTCTTTTTCTTTTGGAAAGGTGAAATATGGATCAAACTGTGCCTTACTTTGACCTGTTTGCTGTATTGATTTGTGTGATGATTTCTTCGAGGGTGTATTTTTTGTTTGTTATGCAATTGCTTTGTTTGCAAATATTTGAAATTTTTACTGTTTTGTGGTATCTTTAATAAATGTTCGTATTCATTTAAAAACAAAATCCAGATCGAATATACAAAAACATTGCATGGCTTCTGAATAACTTATAAGGTTTATAATATTTTTTCACCTTTTTTTCCTCAAAAGATTCAATTTATAACTTTTGCTATTATAGGTGAGAGATTCAGGTTATTTAAAAAGTATACAAACATTTTTATTTATTGTAAAAATGTTCACTACTCAGGATTGTTTGGTTAAATTAACGTCGCACTAAAACAAAACTATTGGCAACGTTACAACTTCGTGTGTTAAAATATAAAATAATAATAGAATATAAAATATTTATCTACTTTAATTGCAGTATAAATGCAGTTATTCGTATATAAACGTAGATCAACATTCAATCAGGGTAAATTAGCCAAGAGTTTTTCCTTTATACATTTATAAATGCATTTATTCGTTTATAAACTTAGATCAACATTCAATCAGGGCAAATTAGCCAAGAGTTTTTCCCTTATACATTTATAAAAGCATTTATTCGTTTATTAACGAAGATCAGCATTTAATCAGGGAAAATTAGACAAGAGTGTTTTTGTTATACATTTATTAATGTAGTTATTCGTTTATAAACTTAGATTAACATTCAATAAGGGCAAATTAGCTAAGAGTTTTTCCCTTATACATTATATTACTTACGAATTGTAAACACCACAAAAAACACTATCACAGTACCTTATTTTTAGTATTTATAATAAGCAGAATAACGAAACCGTAGATGTGTTAGAGTATGTAGATTTAAGTATAATTAAATGCAGAACAAAAAACACGAAAAGTTATATATAATTGTTTAACATCGTAAACTATGGTGGACAAATTAAAACATCATCTATAACAAGCAACAAACTTTATTGGAAACACCTACAATAAATTATGTCAATGCAGTTTCAAGAATCTTTATGTAACAACAAAAATAACAAATTATTGGTTTATTAAAATATCTCAGAAACGAATATCTTAGTAATTGAATTACAAGCACACGATCACTTATTTTCATTGACTCATGGAAACAACTGAAAACATTTCTGAACGCGATCGATATATAAAAAAAAAGAAGCATTTGGGTTGCTTTGTCGGAAAATTCTTCCGTGGATCCACTCTGTTAATTGTTAATGGACAAAATGAAAGTTATGAACAAGAAAATGGATGAAATGACTTTCCTATTTTTGAACTTTCATCGCAGACTACACCCAAAAGATCGATCTGAAGAATATTGATTAGGTTCATTGCACAATTAGAAAAACCGAGAAAAGAATGCTGCCCTACATTTCTAATATTTATCATTTCGTTTGTAAATCTGGGTTACTTTTATGAGTACAAGTTGCCTTTTTATGCTGTTGAAAGTTACTTAGAATGGCCGTTGGAAGTTACTTAGAATGGCCGTTGGAAGTTACTTAGAATGTTCAAACATGCGTGAATTTATAACGAAACACGATTAAATATGCATTTTTCATTGTGGTCAGGCATGCATTTAAAATATCGCGGGAGTATATTAGTATGTTAATAATGATATGTCTCAAAAAGTGTTGGAGACATTTTTATATAAGCATAACAGAACTGCTTATATATTAATAACATGTTGAAATGTTAATAACTAGTCTATGTTCAAAATCTCACTAGCTTTATAATAAATACTATAAAAGTTTATATCAAAACTATTCACTTTTCGATTTCAGACCAACCACCATGCTTTTTCATTAGCAAAGAACTATTTATTATTAACTATTTTGTGAAAGGTATTTAAGAAAATTATTGAAATTGTTTAATTTGTCGTTCAAATAATGGTTGCACAATTTGGTTTTATACTAAACTATTAAACTATCCTTTGTTTTATCGCGCTTTTATTATACTTTCTATATTTTGAAGAATGCTTTACAATGATTATTGTTACATTTATTAACTTAACAATAAGATAACAATGCAATAGCATTTGCATATAAAATAGTACTGAAATTTGAAGTAAGTTTGGATTAATAAATAATATTTTTTATCAATTGATATTTTACAAGTTTTAAATCTAATGAACTAACTCAGTATCTTTGAAAATATATATGCTTTGTTAGAATAACAAAATATATTGATAAATAGCAATTAAATTCTTGATTTTACTTAATTACTTATAAATAGTAATCTTAAATAGAAGAATCTAGCAAAAGTATTCATGCGTTTAAATCTATTATAATATATAATTCTTTATAGACCTATATAAATAAAATTATTGGCAATTTTACTTTTATTAATTTCTAAATGCTCGTCGTGAGATAAAAAAAATCTTTTAAAAAACAAATTATATATTCTTAATGTATAAATATTTATAAATAAAAATAGCATCTAAATGTCACTACCTTGAGAACATCAATTGATAAAAATAGCATTGCATCGTTAGAATCCAGAAATAGTGCGTAAGTATCAAAACTTTACAAAAGCTATAAATAAGTAGGGCATATTACTTTATTTCTTCATATTTACAAAACTTTTCTATGTATCTCTATTTTTGTAGAAAAAGGACCAATTTCCAAAGGATAGACCTCATTCTATCTTCAACAAATCCTTCAGAATGAGGAAATTTGTAAGAGAAAAACAAGATAATAAAATCTTTTTTTGACCTCGTTTAGACCGACCGAAAATGGTAACAAGAAAAGCTTACATATTTTCTTGTTTTCAAACTTTCTCCTTATTAGTAGCACATTGTTACAAATATTTTTGGCATTTCAATTTTTTTAAAAAGAAATTGTGACGACGCAGAGTTTTGTTTTTCGTAATCATATATATTATTTACGTAGTAAAGATTCCTTTTATGCAGCTTAGACACAATGTATTTGAACACACGAGGTGTCAAAAGAAAGAGAATTTCACGGACCAGAGACGAATCGTACTTCCAGCTCATAAATATAAACGTTTTTTTTTTAAATGCTTTTAAAATAATTAATTTTAATTGGTTTTTTAAACAAGCCGTTGATAATAATGTTATATATAAACATTCCGTTACATTTTTTGATTATTTGGTCATAAAAGATTCGCTAATATCTTTTCACATGGGTGTGGTGTGTAGGAGGGGGGGAGGGAAGGGGGTGTTCACGCGATAATTGCACGGGAATGCTAGTATGGAATTATTTCGTTTTCCTTAACTAAATAAAATATCGCCCCAGGGCTTACTGAGTAGTTTTAAGAAATAAAACGAAACCGCTTGCGTCAGGACTTTTTGATTGCATTAAATCCCATCGCTGGAAATGATTTCGTCACCAGAATCAATTTAGTATCGATGATTCGACGTGGTTAGAGGAATAATCACTCGCTTAACAAGACTTGATTGAAATTGAATTTCGATGCAAGCACGAAACCGTTGATTTCTCTTAAAAAGCAATTTGCAGATGGAAGCCTAACAAAAACAGAAATGAACGTCGGAAAAGAAGCGTCAGCACAATTTTACGAAGAAAATTCTAACGAATTTCTAACCCGATACAATTGATCGGAAAGTGTTAAATGTATAGATTTTTAGTTGAAAAGTAAAACTAAGTTGAATTTGTAAATTTCTTTTAAGACATATCTAAAATTATAACGAATTTCTAACCCGGTACAATTGATCGGTAAGTGTTAAATGTATAGATTTTTAGTTGAAAAGTAAAACTAAGTTGAATTTGTAAATTTCTTTTAAGGCATATCTAAAATTCTAACGAATTTCTAACCCGGTACAATTGATCGGTAAGTGTTAAATGTATAGATTTTTAGTTGAAAAGTAAAACTAAGTTGAATTTGTAAATTTCTTTTAAGACATATCTAAAATTCTAACGAATTTCTAACCCGATACAATTGATCGGAAAGTGTTAAATGTATAGATTTTTAGTTGAAAAGTAAAACTAAGTTGAATTTGTAAATTTCTTTTAAGACATATCTAAAATTCTAACGAATTTCTAACCCGGTAAAATTGATCGGTAAGTGTTAAATGTATAGATTTTTAGTTGAAAAGTAAAACTAAGTTGAATTTGTAAATTTCTTTTAAGACATATCTAAAATTCTAACGAATTTCTAACCCGATACAATTGATCGGAAAGTGTTAAATGTATAGATTTTTAGTTGAAAAGTAAAACTAAGTTGAATTTGTAAATTTCTTTTAAGACATATCTAAAATTCTAACGAATTTCTAACCCGGTACAATTGATCGGTAAGTGTTAAATGTATAGATTTTTAGTTGAAAAGTAAAACTAAGTTGAATTTGTAAATTTCTTTTAAGACATATCTACAATTCTAACGAATTTCTAACCCGATACAATTGATCGGTAAGTGTTAAATGTATAGATTTTTAGTTGAAAAGTAAAACTAAGTTGAATTTGTAAATTTCTTTTAAGACATATCTAAAATTCTAACGAATTTCTAACCCGGTACAATTGATCGGTAAGTGTTAAATGTATAGATTTTTAGTTGAAAAGTAAAACTAAGTTGAATTTGTAAATTTCTTTTAAGACATATCTAAAATTCTAACGAATTTCTAACCCGATACAATTGATCGGAAAGTGTTAAATGTATAGATTTTTAGTTGAAAAGTAAAACTAAGTTGAATTTGTAAATTTCTTTTAAGACATATCTAAAATTCTAACGAATTTCTAACCCGGTACAATTGATCGGTAAGTGTTAAATGTATAGATTTTTAGTTGAAAAGTAAAACTAAGTTGAATTTGTAAATTTCTTTTAAGACATATCTAAAATTCTAACGAATTTCTAACCCGATACAATTGATCGGAAAGTGTTAAATGTATAGATTTTTAGTTAAAAAGTAAAACTAAGTTGAATTTGTAAATTTCTTTTAAGACATATCTAAAATTCTAACGAATTTCTAACCCGATACAATTGATCGGAAAGTGTTAAATGTATAGATTTTTAGTTGAAAAGTAAAACTAAGTTGAATTTGTAAATTTCTTTTAAAACATATCTAAAATTCTAACGAATTTCTAACCCGGTACAATTGATCGGTAAGTGTTAAATGTATAGATTTTTAGTTGAAAAGTAAAACTAAGTTGAATTTGTAAATTTCTTTTAAGACATATCTAAAATTCTAACGAATTTCTAACCCGATACAATTGATCGGAAAGTGTTAAATGTATAGATTTTTAGTTGAAAAGTAAAACTAAGTTGAATTTGTAAATTTCTTTTAAGACATATCTAAAATTCTAACGAATTTCTAACCCGGTACAATTGATCGGTAAGTGTTAAATGTATAGATTTTTAGTTGAAAAGTAAAACTAAGTTGAACTTGTAAATTTCTTTTAAGACATATCTAAAATTCTAACGAATTTCTAACCCGGTACAATTGATCGGTAAGTGTTAAATGTATAGATTTTTAGTTGAAAAGTAAAACTAAGTTGAATTTGTAAATTTCTTTTAAGACATATCTAAAATTCTAACGAATTTCTAACTCGATACAATTGATCGGTAAGTGTTAAATGTATAGATTTTTAGTTGAAAAGTAAAACTAAGTTGAACTTGTAAATTTCTTTTAAGACATATCTAAAATTCTAACGAATTTCTAACCCGGTACAATTGATCGGTAAGTGTTAAATGTATAGATTTTTAGTTGAAAAGTAAAACTAAGTTGAATTTGTAAATTTCTTTTAAGACATATCTAAAATTCTAACGAATTTCTAACCCGATACAATTGATCGGAAAGTGTTAAATGTATAGATTTTTAGTTAAAAAGTAAAACTAAGTTGAATTTGTAAATTTCTTTTAAGACATATCTAAAATTCTAACGAATTTCTAACCCGATACAATTGATCGGAAAGTGTTAAATGTATAGATTTTTAGTTGAAAAGTAAAACTAAGTTGAATTTGTAAATTTCTTTTAAAACATATCTAAAATTCTAACGAATTTCTAACCCGGTACAATTGATCGGTAAGTGTTAAATGTATAGATTTTTAGTTGAAAAGTAAAACTAAGTTGAATTTGTAAATTTCTTTTAAGACATATCTAAAATTCTAACGAATTTCTAACCCGATACAATTGATCGGAAAGTGTTAAATGTATAGATTTTTAGTTGAAAAGTAAAACTAAGTTGAATTTGTAAATTTCTTTTAAGACATATCTAAAATTCTAACGAATTTCTAACCCGGTACAATTGATCGGTAAGTGTTAAATGTATAGATTTTTAGTTGAAAAGTAAAACTAAGTTGAACTTGTAAATTTCTTTTAAGACATATCTAAAATTCTAACGAATTTCTAACCCGGTACAATTGATCGGTAAGTGTTAAATGTATAGATTTTTAGTTGAAAAGTAAAACTAAGTTGAATTTGTAAATTTCTTTTAAGACATATCTAAAATTCTAACGAATTTCTAACTCGATACAATTGATCGGTAAGTGTTAAATGTATAGATTTTTAGTTGAAAAGTAAAACTAAGTTGAACTTGTAAATTTCTTTTAAGATATATCTAAAATTCTAACGAATTTCTAACCCGATACAATTGATCGGTAAGTGTTAAATGTATAGATTTTTAGTTGAAAAGTAAAACTAAGTTGAACTTGTAAATTTCTTTTAAGACATATCTAAAATTCTAACGAATTTCTAACCCGATACAATTGATCGGAAAGTGTTAAATGTATAGATTTTTAGTTGAAAAGTAAAACTAAGTTGAATTTGTAAATTTCTTTTAAGACATATCTAAAATTCTAACGAATTTCTAACCCGATACAATTGATCGGAAAGTGTTAAATGTATAGATTTTTAGTTGAAAAGTAAAACTAAGTTGAATTTGTAAATTTCTTTTAAGACATATCTAAAATTCTAACGAATTTCTAACCCGGTACAATTGATCGGTAAGTGTTAAATGTATAGATTTTTAGTTGAAAAGTAAAACTAAGTTGAATTTGTAAATTTCTTTTAAAACATATCTAAAATTCTAACGAATTTCTAACCCGGTACAATTGATCGGTAAGTGTTAAATGTATAGATTTTTAGTTGAAAAGTAAAACTAAGTTGAATTTGTAAATTTCTTTTAAGACATATCTAAAATTCTAACGAATTTCTAACCCGATACAATTGATCGGTAAGTGTTAAATGTATAGATTTTTAGTTGAAAAGTAAAACTAAGTTGAACTCGTAAATTTCTTTTAAGACATATCTAAAATTCTAACGAATTTCTAACCCGGTACAATTGATCGGTAAGTGTTAAATGTATAGATTTTTAGTTGAAAAGTAAAACTAAGTTGAATTTGTAAATTTCTTTTAAGACATATCTATAATTCTAACGAATTTCTAACCCGGTACATTTGATCGGTAAGTGTTAAATGTATAGATTTTTAGTTGAAAAGTAAAACTAAGTTGAATTTGTAAATTTCTTTTAAGACATATCTAAAATTCTAACGAATTTCTAACCCGATACAATTGATCGGTAAGTGTTAAATGTATAGATTTTTAGTTGAAAAGTAAAACTAAGTTGAACTTGTAAATTTCTGTTAAGATATATCTAAAATTCTAACGAATTTCTAACCCGATACAATTGATCGGTAAGTGTTAAATGTATAGATTTTTAGTTGAAAAGTAAAACTAAGTTGAACTTGTAAATTTCTTTTAAGACATATCTAAATTTCTAACGAATTTCTAACCCGATACAATTGATCGGAAAGTGTTAAATGTATAGATTTTTAGTTGAAAAGTAAAACTAAGTTGAATTTGTAAATTTCTTTTAAGACATATCTAAAATTCTAACGAATTTCTAATCCGATACAATTGATCGGTAAGTGTTAAATGTATAGATTTTTAGTTGAAAAGTAAAACTAAGTTGAACTTGTAAATTTCTTTTAAGACATATCTAAAATTCTAACGAATTTCTAACCCGATACAATTGATCGGTAAGTGTTAAATGTATAGATTTTTAGTTGAAAAGTAAAACTAAGTTGAACTTGTAAATTTCTTTTAAGACATATCTAAAATTCTAACGAATTTCTAACCCGGTACAATTGATCGGTAAATGTATATAGTACAAGACACATTTTTATGTCTTAGATGAAGGTATTTTTGTCCCTATTATTTTATGAGTGTGTTGTTCGTAACCTTCGAAGAACTTGAAAATGGCAAGAAAAAAATACTACCGCCTCCGTGAGTAAAATATGTTTTAAATGTCGAATGCAAAGAGCATTCATATTTGGCCTTATGAATGATAAATGCAATATTATAAAATAGTTTTTAAATTAATCGAAAAAAACCTACACTATTGCCAATACAGTGAAGAAACTACTATTTGAATATATCTTTTCTTGTAATATCCATTTTATTTAAAACTATAGTGTAATCTAATTGTCTAATAATTACGCAAAACTCCAAAACAAATCATACAGATGGCAAAATAATTTTTTTTTGAATAAATGTTAAAAATGTTAGCTGCACATTTTTTTTTATATAAGTATCCTATTTCTCTCCCTATAGTTTCCTTAATTGTTAACTTAAACGGTTTATAAACATCTTGTATTATATTTATAGCTTGTTTGCAAATTATCACATTCAGACTGTATTATATTTTTATCTTTAGAAAGGTTAATAAACCATGAAAAATGAAATGTTTGAAAAAGTTTATTAGTTTAAGAAAAAATTAAATAATTTTTTAATCAAAATTGATTACACAAAAAGTAAAATTATTGAATTTGGTTATCAATCCCAAATAGAAATGTTTGCGAATTATTACAATTTGTACAGATATCAATAGAATATGCTTATTACCATCTTCAACAAAAAATAAAAAAAATCGACCTAATCCAAAACTTTATAAACTTCTACTATAAAGTTTTATAATTGAAAACTCCATCCATAAAAAAGTAATATAGCGGATCGTCAACGCTTTCCAAACGATTTTGTGGACAATAAATTCTATTATAAGGTTAATTTAATTCTTCTGTGCAAAGTTTTCAAGGCTGCTTCCTTTATTCAATTCCTGGTTCTCATTTGATAAAGAATTCCTGTTTTATTCTTTACCGGAGTTTCTTCTCGGAGCATCCTTTATTTATTCAGTCAGTCGATTTTCCCTTTTGTTGAATCTCTATTTGTTAGCACGATTTTTAAATTTGACTCGTTCATGTGTATTACATACAATTAAATGTTATTTTGCAGGTGATATTGGTTTATTTGCATCACTAATCTTTATTTTCTTCTCAGTTTATTTGGGATGTAACGAGTATAGGTTTTTAATGTCTTTCTACAGTTAAATTTTATTGTTATTCATTACAAAGTAGAAAAATTGCGATAGTGTTGCACAACCGTCAGCTTTAATGCTGCAAAGACGTAACTTTATTACTTGTTTTAGATAAATACTCTCTTTGTAAAGTTGAAAACAGTCGGAATTAGGACTAAATATTTAGGTTGGGTGATAGACTCTAAAAACGCTGTACACACGTTGAAAACGTCATAACAGAATTGCAGACTTTGCATTTTATTTGCAGCATTGTTACAATTTTCTGTGATATTTAGTCGTGGAACATATTTCAAGTGATTGCGTTAGGCTAACCTAATTATAACTCTCTGACGATCAAAGTCGTATATATACGTCTACGGATCTCCAGTTTTTTTGACAATGCACACAATTTTTATAACTCTAAAACCGTTTTATACACGTTGAAAAACGTCATAACAGCATTGCAGACAATGCATTTTATTTGCAGCATTGTTACAATTTTCTGTGATATTTAGTCGTGGAACATATTTCAAGTGATTGCGTTAGGCTAACCTAATTATAACTCTCTGACGATCAAAGTCGTATATATACGTCTACGGATCTCCAGTTTTTTTGACAATGCACACAATTTTTATAACTCTAAAACCGTTTTATACACGTTGAAAAACGTCATAACAGCATTGCAGACTTTGCATTTTATTTGCAGCATTGTTACAATTTTCTGTGATATTTAGTCGTGGAACATATTTCAAGTGATTGCGTTAGGCTAACCTAATTATAACTCTCTGACGATCAAAGTCGTATATATACGTCTACGGATCTCCAGTTTTTTTGACAATGCACACAATTTTTATAACTCTAAAACCGTTTTATACACGTTGAAAAACGTCATAACAGCATTGCAGACAATGCATTTTATTTGCAGCATTGTTACAATTTTCTGTGATATTTAGTCGTGGAACATATTTCAAGTGATTGCGTTAGGCTAACCTAATTATAACTCTCTGACGATCAAAGTCGTATATATACGTCTACGGATCTCCAGTTTTTTTGACAATGCACACAATTTTTATAACTCTAAAACCGTTTTATACACGTTGAAAAACGTCATAACAGCATTGCAGACTTTGCATTTTATTTGCAGCATTGTTACAATTTTCTGTGATATTTAGTCGTGGAACATATTTCAAGTGATTGCGTTAGGCTAACCTAATTATAACTCTCTGACGATCAAAGTCGTATATATACGTCTACGGATCTCCAGTTTTTTTGACAATGCACACAATTTTTATAACTCTAAAACCGTTTTATACACGTTGAAAAACGTCATAACAGCATTGCAGACTTTGTATTTTATTTGCAGCATTGTTACAATTTTCTGTGATATTTAGTCGTGGAACATATTTCAAGTGATTGCGTTAGGCTAACCTAATTATAACTCTCTGACGATCAAAGTCGTATATATACGTCTACGGATCTCCAGTTTTTTTGACAATGCACACAATTTTTATAACTCTAAAACCGTTTTATACACGTTGAAAAACGTCATAACAGCATTGCAGACTTTGCATTTTATTTGCAGCATTGTTACAATTTTCTGTGATATTTAGTCGTGGAACATATTTCAAGTGATTGCGTTAGGCTAACCTAATTATAACTCTCTGACGATCAAAGTCGTATATATACGTCTAAGGATCTCCAGTTTTTCTGACAATGCACACAATTTTTATAACTCTAAAACCGTTTTATACACGTTGAAAAACGTCATAACAGCATTGCAGACTTTGCATTTTATTTGCAGCATTGTTACAATTTTCTGTGATATTTAGTCGTGGAACATATTTCAAGTGATTGCGTTAGACTAACCTAATTATAACTCTCTGACGATCAAAGTCGTATATATACGTCTACGGATCTCCAGTTTTTCCAACAATGCACACAATTAATTAAATTCATAAAAATAATCATTTTAAAATATTTATTTAACTTTTAGCATTTGAGGTATAACTTACAAACTATATCTTTACAATGAATTTTAAAAAAATTAAATAATATAAAATATCATGCCCAGGGAAAAAAAAATTAAATTTCCAAGCAGAGTGAAAGAAAATTGCAATTTCAAAAATCGTGTGAGCGTCAGCGGGTTAAAAAACAAATTTTCTTTTGCAAAAATTGCAAAATTTCTAATTTCCAAGAAAAATCCGATTAAAGTAAAAAAAAAAAAAATAGGAACTAAAACTAAAACTTATTTAACCTAAGGTACAAATCACATCTCCCATCAACTACTGAATGCACCATTTAGCACAAAGTTGGCAAACGATCATTCGAAAAATTGGACTAGTAGATGAACTAGTAACTTAATGCGCTGGCGATAATTTTCGGCTAACTGCGCTTAGATTAATCGTGGTGGAAGAGCCCAAATTTCAGATTAATCTGGCACCGCTTACAGCTAAATGCAAATCACTGATGATTCGTAGGCGTTATCAACCAATTGAGAGGGGAAGCTACTGACTGGCCAGAAAGGGAGTCGTACTAGATTAACGGCCCGCTTACTTCCAGATATCGTTTGCGTTGAATTAATCATCACCTATTCAAATAGTTAGTCGCATCTGATGTCTGCGGGAAACCGATTTGGAGAGTTTCGCCAAACTTGTTAAACGTTTCGTTTGCTGGTAGGATGATTGAGTTGGTTGGCGTTGGAAAGTTTTAGATTGGACTTCAGCGAAATTGGATAAAGAGAGAGGGGTTTCGGTTGAAATGGTTGGATTTAGTTTTGGTTGTTAAAAAAAAGCGGGTTTGGTTTGAAGTTAAAAATATTTTTGAATTTGATTAGTATTTTGAGAAAATTGAATAATTTACCCTAGAAGGAGAGAGTACGATGAATTTGATAAATTCTATTGCGTTTATGTTATGCTGTTAAAATATTAATTTTCATCAAATATTAACCAAGAACACTTTGCGATTTGTGTTATTTCTATGGAACAGTTTTTCCTCTTTACGTTCTTTTCCACTGATTTTTTTTATACTCATAAAGTGAAAAAAAATCCTATTCTGCTTTGTATTTGCAAGAGAACAAGTTGAGAAAAAGATTGATGTTCTAAACACAAGATCATGCTGTTCTCGTTTATTTTAAAAAACAAGGAAATAAAAGAACTGGTCGTTATGTTGGCGCCTGAGAGGCGACATCGGAGTGCAAAAGGTTAATGTTTTAATTATATATTATTCTTTTAAAGGAAAAATAAAATAAGAATTTTGCTTTTTTTCAACTATTTGAATTCGAGATAATTTTTTTTATATTTCGTTCTGTTTACAGAACAATTACATCCCGTTCCTGTTATTTTAAAGACGTATTCTTTTTACGTTCAGGGTAGATAATTATAAAAATAAAATAGTTATGCGTCAAGCTGAGTGCCAATCTAACTATACCAAATATATAGTTAGTGGTTTATGGTATTTGTCAAACGTTTTCTTTTTTTAAAAGGGGTTTTAAAGAATTTGAAGAATGTTTTAAATCACCACATACTTGGTGCTCCTAGATGACAAAAATTATTTTTATTAAAGTTTGTGAGAGAATAACTGTTTAGCCCTTTGCACTCCGTTGGCGCCGCACAGGCGACAACATAACGACTCGTTCTTTTGGTCCCATGTTCTTTAAAATAAACGAGAACAGCATGATCTTGTGCCTAAAAAACATCGATATTTTTTTCAACTCGTTCTTTTGCAGATCCAAAACAGATTATGTTCTTTTTTCTATAAGGATAACAAATTCTAGAGTAAAGAACATAAGGATGAATAACTGTTCCGTAGAAGGAACGGAAAACGCAAATGATCTTGGGTTGCAATGGGTTAAACTTAAGAATATTTTGCTCTGTTTCATTTTAAAGAACAGGGAAAAAATAACGAGTCGTTATTTTGTTGAATTAAAAACGACACGCGTGCACAGGGTTAAAATATATGTTTACAGTGACGTCATACTTTTAAATGGAGTTCTGAAAAGAACAAGCTAATGAAAGAAGAGCGATTTAATGATCAAGAACATTCAGTTCTCTGTCAATTTGAAGAACTGGGATCAAAAGAACAGGACGTTATTTTGGCGACTGCCCTGTAAAAAAAGGTACTTAAAAATGAGTACCTGAGCATACTCGTTTTTCTTTGAGTAGAATTGCATCGTAAATAAGCGATGACGTACTCAAATTTAAGTAATAGTACTTTCTCAAAAATGAGCAGTGTGATTTAATATTGGTAAACTCAGCTTCTGTTCAAGTCATCTTAACAAACGACTTGAGAAACCTAAAATAGGTGTTCAGAAGATGGGTTTCCACAGTATTTGATGTTGATTGCTTAAATGGAAACTGAGTTAATACAACTCAATTATCTTACTTCCCATTCTTTTGGCACACGTTTTTTACATTTCTTCTATTTATAACTTCTTCACGTCGCCCTGTTGTACAACGGATAAGCCACTGGTCTGCGGTGTATGAGGATCTGGGTTAGATTCCCGGTAAGTCTTGGTTGTAATTGTTGATATTTATTGAAAGTTATTTATGAAAGCAGCCTATGTAGGCTAGCAACTGCTCTTTTTATTCATTGTACTAATTTTTGAGTGCATGTCTTTTTCAAAAATGAAACTTATGTATTCGGAGCTATGATAAGCATAGAATGTACTAAAAAATGAGTACAGTTTACTTATTTTTGAGTACCTTTTTTAACAGTGTAAATTAAAATTTTCGCAAATGACCAATACATGTAAACGTTATGAAAAAAAATGATGACTATTATTTGACACTTTCAGATAAATAATTATACTTGAGGGTACGGTTTATTTTATCTATCCACACCCCAAGCATGTGAGTAAATAAAAAAACCTTCCCCAAATGAAGTTAAATTGATCGTATTTCGAAACTTTTCTCACAGACGGATATCAAATTCCTCAGGACACACTTTCTCTTTTAACAAAAGGGCTAAAAGTCTACTCCACAAAGAAAATGAGTTTAAATAAAACGAGGAAAATAAGAGGAACAGCACTCAAGTTCCCAGTTTCTCAAAAGAACTAAAAAAAAAACGCTTGTAAAAAGATATAGGATCCGTCTCGTTTAGCGAGAATTCCATGGAAGGTTTTGAACGATCAGAAAATTCCCGGCCCCGTTTAGTGGGTGTTCGGGAAAAAAAACGGACTTCCTTAGGAAGCGTCTTATTTCAGTAAAAAAAGATTCGAAAGACGACCATTTCGTTTACAAAGCTAGTTGAAGTATGTTGAGGAAAATAAGATCCCAACAGATTTTTTAAAAAAGGGTTTTCTTGGACAAATTGCTAGGCTGGGAATCCGTTAGAGAAGAAGATAAAGGGAATCTGAAGACTCGATCCTGAGAAGTTAAGAATATATTGATCCAATTACTTGTTAGAGTCTCTGTCAAGGAATGTTATCTCCTTTGTCGAATGAAAGGGCAACTGAATACTGTTCTAACTTATGGGAGGTAGGTACTATTTCATTGCCTAATTAAACCACAAACAACCATAGAGTAATGATACAAATAGAGGAATAAAAATGCTGATTTCCGTGTGTCCCTCATTGAAACCACGTGATATGTGGAAATGCCAATTCATTCATGCGCCAATATTACTTGGCAGGCCTTGGCGACTTTTAAGAACTAAACGGGATCGAAGTATTATAATATGGTTTTGTGTTTAATTTTGTATTTAAATATAGTTTTTTTTTTAACGTGTGGCACAATTTAAGGGAGTTTAACAGATATATTAAGGGGATTTTTCTTACTTTGTAGTTTTGAAATAATTGCATTACGTTTTTATGTAAAAAATTTACCATAAGCGAAGTTCTTTCAATTGTTATTTTGTATACTTCAATAAGAAAATATGAACAATAAAACCTGAGAAATATAAAGAGTTTCGCTTCATCGAGTATTGAACACAAATAAAATATTTTCGTTATGTTAATGAAGAGGAAATATTTAGCGCATATTGTTTGAAAATAAGTAAATACATATATATATATATATATGTTAAAAAGTTGAATACGGACAGAACTCCTTATCACCAAAAAAGAAGAAAGTGCGCCAAATTTGAAACTCCTGCAGATGTCTGAACGGCAAATGTTGCAGCGCTATAACCACGTGATGTGAGTTTTTCTTTTCAATGTTGACACCGCGGCCTTATGAGAGTCTGGTATTGAAGGCGCTCTCTATTTAATATTACAACTCTCTGCAAACAACCCAACCCGAGATTATATTAAGGTTGAATTTTAGAGACTTCTCAATCTTTCTCTTGACATTTTATATAACAATAATACAAGGTGGTCACAATTTGTCAATTCAAAATGTTCGTCAACTAATCTCCTTTAAACGTTATACAATATAAACCTCGTATATTATATCTTGTATGTCATTCTTTAAGTTTATTAACGTTAAAATGTAAATGAATAAAGGAGTTTCTGAAGAATGGTAAAACATCATGAGTTTTTTTTCCTTTATTTTATTGCATGCTACTTCTTTACCAAAACATAATTATAAATTAGTACACAAAAAAACTTTGAATTCATTTCATTTCAGCGAAAACTTTGTAACAAAACAGAACTTTTTCTTTTTGAAACCAATTCGAATTCAATCCTGTACCTTCCATATTTAAAAATTTTAAAAATATATTTATGCAAAAATGACAATTGTTTGGGCAGGCGATGACCATTGTTTGGACAGGCGATGACCATTGTTTGGGCAGGCAATGACAATTGTTTGGACAGTCGATGACCATTGTTTGGGCAGGCGAGGACCATTTTCCACCCTTATTCAACGAATTGGTGTGTGGGGTTGAGGGGGTTGATTCATGTGACTAATGTGATAATTATCTTACGGGCATTCTATTATATATTATTTCTACAGTAAAGATCCCTTTAACGGCAAACAAACGTAACGGATCTTAACAGTAAGGTACCAACATAAAAATAATTTTCTGGAGCAGTGACAAATCGTACGTTCATCTGATAAACACCAACGGTTTTTTAAAAAAAAATGCCTTATAAATAATTCATTTTAACGGTTTTTTTAAACAAGCCGCTGATAATGTTGCCATCTATGAATGATTAGAAGCGTTACATTTTAATGATTGTTTGAAAATAAAATAGTTTGTTTTGTGTGTACAAACTATTTTATGTGTGTGTGTGTGGGGGGGGGGTATGTGATAAATATCGCACGAGAATGCTAGTAAACCATTATTTTGTTATACTTTAAATACTTTATGTAATGTTACTACGTTAAACGACTCATTTAAACTATAAGCTACGTAGTTTGGAAAAAATAATGTTTCTTATTCCAATACAGCTAAATGTGGCGTAAAAATGAAGATAAGCCAACAATTTGTGACCACACTGTACATTGTATAATATAGTAACTATTAGTCAGAAATTCAAAACAAACTATATTTGTAAATACAGTACTATGTACGATACGAAAATATCATGAGAATGTTCTCAGAATCTTAAAAGCAGAAATCGAGTTAATCGAAAAACGTTAATGCTTGTAAATATTATCAGAGAAACAAACTAAAAGTTAAATATTATTGCAATTCGATGGAACTTCGAATAATGGAAGTTGAGAAAAAACAAAAGAGAATCGATGTTTAATTAAAATATGTTTACTCCAAAGAATTTTGTAATTATTTTATAATATAGATGGTAACACGTTTTAATTTATTCGCATTTTCAAATTTTTACATTTCTATAAAGATATTTTTGAAAACATATATTTCCTATGTAACAGAATAAAGAATTACAATTAAATATTAGAACTCAATTTAAAATTAGAAACTAAATCTAAACTATTGACTTGTTGTATTTATATTTAATTATTGCGATTTTAAATAAAAGTAAACGATTAGAGTCCTGTTATTAAATGAAGTTTAATTTTTAACTTATCTTTTATTTGGAAATATTTATTTTTTCACTTTAATTAAAAGCACGCATTTTCTCGCCATATTGGATTTATTGTAAAAAATTATAGTTTATAAATTCGCGAGTAATTATTATTTATTTGACCCTATCTCATTTGTTAGGCTCGATCGAAAAGTGTAGGCCATTCGCCAAGATGAAAATTCACATAATTGACTACTGGTATTTGGGTTCAACGTATTTGCCTTCCTTATGATGCAGTCGGGTAAAAAAATACATATACAATTGTTCTTTTATTTCCACACTCAACTGCAACATTATAAAAACTATTATAAAATTACAAAAACTATTATGACATTATAAAAACTATTATAACATTACAAAAACTATTATAACATTATAAAAACTATTATGAGATTATAAAAACTATTATAACATTATAAAAACTACCATAATATCATAAAAACTATTATAACATTATAAAAACTATTATAATTAAAAAAAAATACTATTATAATTAAAAAAAAATACTATTACATTATGAAAACTGTTATAACAATAAAAAAACTATTATGAGATTATAAAAGCTATCATGACATTACAAAAACTATTCTGAGATTATAAAAATTATTATAACATTATAAAAACTATTATAACATTACAAAAACTATCATGACATTACAAAAACTATTATGAGATTATAAAAAACTATTATGAGATTATAAAAACTATTTTGACATTAAAAAAATTATTATGACATTAAAAAAATTATTATGACATTAAAAAATTATTATGGTATTATAAAAACTGTTATAACATTACAAAAACTATTATGAGATTATAAAAAAACTATTATAACATTATACATTATAAAACTATTATACATTATAAAGCTATCATGACATTACAAAAACTATTATGAGATTATAAAAACTAGTATAATATTATAAAAGCTATTATAACATTATAAAATCTATTATAACATTATAACAATTATTATAACATTATAAAAACTTTCATAAGACTATAAAAACTGTTATAATATAATAAAAACACTTAAAACATTATAAAGGATATTATAACATTATTAAAGTTATTATACCTAAATATTTCAGGGCAAATGAAATTTTAATTTTATATTAAACAAAAGCTTTACGAAAAAAGAGATTTGTTAATCAACAAAAAATTAATTGATATTTTCAAAACATTACTCTAACTAAATAACTTCCACGAAATAACCAACCACCTTTTCATACTTTATTTTTAAAAGTATTCTTCATGCCCAAATATAAAAGGAATGATCTCCAAACTGGCAGAAATAAACATTTTTTAAAACTTTACCTATAAAAATAACCAAATAAATGCTCTTTATTGTATTGTTACTATCAAAATTCTTCCGTACCTTCAATAGCAGTATTTCTGATGAAATTCTATACCAAGAATGAAGTTATAAAACGTTTACTAAAAATAACGTATATAAAGAAAAGGCAGGCAGAAAGTGTCCTAGAAATACACGAAGTTGTGTAAATATTAGAAGGTTGCTGTTTACTTCTGGGAATGATTCTAAACATTTTTGAGGAAATGTTTTGGAATTCTTTAGAAAATGTAAGATTAAACCCGACAATTCCACGAACAAGTAAATCGAAACTCCAGTTTCTAAGCTTGTTTAGTTCATCTTTATATTACGTAGATTGCTCGCTTTTTTATTTAAAAAAAAATATTCGAGATTCAATACACTTTAATAATAAAACAATAAATAAATAAATAAATAAATAAATAAATAAATAAATAAATAAATAAATAAATAAATAAATAAATAAATAAATAAATAAATAAATAAATAAATAAATAAATAAATAAATAAATAAATAAATAAATAAATAAATAAATAAATAAAAATAAAATTTATCATGCTAATTATTACATATACATGACATATTTATTTTTTGTAATTATATTATTTTATTAATATCTAAATTTAAAAAAAAAATCTATGTATTTAAAAATATTTTTTAATAAACTTTCTTAAAAATTAAACTAATTATGTAATTACTTTGGAAGTATTTTACTTTTTGATTTTAAACACGATTAAATGGCAAGGACTACATTTTATCTAGAATAACATTAAATTTTAAATGTAAAATAAATGTACTAAAATAGCAGCGCACCAAACTCACACATGAGGATTAGAAAATCTCACATTTTTAATTGAAGTTAGTTTGACATTGAAATTTTATTAAGATGTTTTTTTAGATATAGCTGATTATATCTCTAAGAAAATGCAGAAAATCCTTCGAAAATATTCCAGATACTGTGATTTTAAACGCGATGATATTGAACATAGTCAATAAATATGTGGCCACATTAATATAGCTGTATTGCTTTAGAACATTTGGTTGGTGGCATTAACTTCGAACTGAAGATGCACAATTTTTTATATATATTGGAATTTGGAAAATACACACATACATTTTCAGTGAACCAGTATTTTTTAATACATATAATTTTACAGAAAACCCTTTTAAATATTCCAGAAACTGTAATTTTAAATACGATATTGAACATAGTCAATAAATATTTCACATGGATAGTACTGTGGCCGAATTAACATAGTTGTATTGTTTAGAACATTTGGTTGGTCAATTGGTTGCATAAACTTCTCACTAGAGATGCACAAGTTTTTACATATAAATCTGAGGGAGTTTGGAAGATACACACATACATTTTCAGTGAATCAGTATTTTTTAATACGCATAATTTTTCATTTGCTTTATTATAATAAATATATTACAGTTTTTGGAGTGTATCTTTTCACACAAACAATAACTTTCATATATAATATTTGAATTCTACAGGAGTTATTTAAATGCGAGTTAAGTATAATATTAATGGTTAATATTATTTATTTTCTGTCCTTGAAATCGGAATAAACTCTCTTTGAAAACTCAATTTTATAAAGTAAATGACAATAAATCAGAAAGTATGTCGATTGCACAACACAGCTTATAGCGCAATATTCTTTACTACGAATAATTAAACATCGTAACAATCATGAACAAACACTCGGCCAGTTAATGTTTTGTAGCTTTAAAACAAAATAACTTATTATTCTTTAGAAGTTTCGTTTAAAAGAATGTATCGTATTTACAGTTATAAAACAAAACATCTCTGAGAAAGTCCAAAAAAATATTTGGTATCTGTAAGCTCATAAAATTGGATTTATATACAATAAAAATCCGGACTGAAACACTGAGCACAAACTTTACCCTTTAACGAAATCTCGAATGTCGTTTCTAGCCAATTATTTTTATTCAAGCGACGCGGCTTTTAAAGAGGATTTTGTTATTTGTTACAAATAGTTACGTTTTATGTTCGAAGCGTCTTACGACGA
Organism: Troglohyphantes excavatus; assembly: GCA_963932185.1. Taxonomy (NCBI): domain Eukaryota; kingdom Metazoa; phylum Arthropoda; class Arachnida; order Araneae; family Linyphiidae; genus Troglohyphantes; species Troglohyphantes excavatus. Next base: position 27,039,431 of record OZ010676.1, on the reverse strand, counting down.
AATGCAGGTTTTTTGATTTGTTTACAAATAACTTTTGACAGTAGAGTTTTGAGAGAAACTCGGTCGCGAGAGTGGTGAAATATATTTATTACAGAAGATATATGTATATTATATTTTTACATTTCTTTCTTAATAAAGATGTTAATGTCATACCTCACAATAAACATTATAAAATTAATAAGATAAAAAAGTGCCAATTGATAATAACTAAAAATGTGCAAATTTTAAAAATTTGCTGTTTTCCTTACATTCAAAACATTAGCAACGTAAACACTACACTCAATTTCCCCTAGTTTATATCAAAACTATTAACCCTCTGAGCGGCTAGAAAAAGGGCACAATTGTAATGTTGTTTTCCCAGCAAAAAAATAGTTTACGTTATAATTCCAATGCATATTATATAAATTCTTTAATATTTTAATAGACATAGCTTTCAAACAACACCCCAACGCTTTAGATTTAAAAAATATTACCACATCGAATTTTGTTTACGAATTTAAAGTTTATGTGCAATTCTAGAAAAACTGGATGCCCTTGGACGACTTAAGTCGTTCAGATCCGTCAGTGGGCTTGTTTTTACGCTTCGGAACTTCAAAACAATTGTATTCTCTATACATATTCTTAACAACAACACTTTGTAAGTAGTTTCTAGTGCATTTTATATACTTCAAGACTATTTAAATACATTTTTACACATCCATATTGAAATATATATATCTTTTAACCACTTTTCAGTTAACGAAACCAATACTAATTATAATATTTCCGGATACAAAGTTTAGATGGATAAAATGATTGCTCATCGTTAGATTTTTAAAATAGATAATGAGATTGGTTTAAGTTAACTTCTAGTATGAATCCATATATAAATGGGTGTTTATAGTACAATGTACTTTAAATTGTTAAAATGGGTATGATTTATAAAAGGGTCTGTTGTTATTATTTTAATTTAGTTTTAATTCTTTTTATGCTAATGATGACTTATCTCAAAAATAGCAATATTTTTAGATTATCCTTTTTTATCGTTACTAATAATCTTAGAATTTAATACATAAATAAATAAATAATATATATATATATATATATATATATATATATATATATATATATATATATATATATATATATATATATATATATATATATATATATATATATATATATATATGTATATATAAATATATATATATATATATATATATATATATATATATATATATATATATATATATATATATATATATATATATATATATATATATATATATATATATATATATATATATATTTTATATATATATATATGCATATATACATATGTATACATGTGTGGTGTAGAATTGAATTAGGTATATGTGTACATATATATGTAATACATTGTTGCAATGTTGACAATTGCATGTGCATTGTTACTTTGATGCAAGTTTTGTTGGCGTGCAAGCGCTGCATGGAGCGTTGCGGGAGCGTGGTGCGAGCTGGAGTGTGTATAAATTGGAGGGTGTACTTACATGTGTGAGGCGGGCAGCATGGCCGAGGGGATGCGAGTCGCTGTGGCGGGGGTGCAGGAGAAGTTTGTTGCATGCCAGAGCCGAGATAATGGACGATGCCACTGAGTGGGGGAGATACCTTTCGAGCACCCCCGCGTGGAGGGGGCGTGGTGAGGGGGGTTGGGTGGAGGGAGGGCTAGGTAGAAGCACCATCGACCCAAAACTCAACATAAAATCGAAATAATCTCGTGGCCAGCCGGCTGGATGCAGGGGATACGCGCTCAAACAATTTGATTTATGTGAGTGAAAAAGGGAGACAATTTAGAAACAGAACCTGGTTCGAGATATATTGTTGCATTAGAACTCGCTTTCAAGGCCACTGTCGTAACTATAGCGTTGTTTCTGGTTTTAAGCTAACTATAACAACGTGTCTTGATATTGCATTAAAGAAAAAGTTTATGCACACTGTTGGGACTTTGTATCAGATTGTCACACACCAACATAGACGTTAACGCTCGTTTATTAAATGCAACAATGTACTTTACATCTTTATTGATATTTATATTGCTGATAATATTCCATTATCTTCCAATAAACTACTTAAACCCGATTTCTACTTTTTAGTTTTGGAGACTTTTGAGAGTAAATAATTATTTTCCTTTTATTAAAGATTTACCTCGGAAGTTTTGTTGTTAAAAATTAATCACTGTAGAGTAACTTGGTGTTTAGTGCAATTGTTGCATACATTTATTAATATGTTTGTTCTACGCTTTCATTGCAAACTTTTATATTTGTTTAGAAATGTTGTGAGCATTTGTTTGCCAAAGATAGATTTTAATAAAATCTTATTTTTATATCTAAATACTAGTAATGTTTCTTTTCCATTGCTTGCTCTTTGCAGATCATAAAGTAGTTGCTTTATATTTACTTTTTAAAACAATATTAAAATATACCAACATTATATAAACTATAAACGCTCCAAAAGCGATCAGTTAAAAAAATGCATTCTTGTTAAAGATAATGCAGTGAGATTTATTCATGTATTAAATTCAAAGATTATTATTAACGATAAAAAAAGGTTATTCTAAAAATATTGCCACTTCTGAGAAAAGTTAGCATTGCCATAAAAAGAATTAAAACTAAACTAAACTAATACCAAACCTTTTTATAAATCATACCCAATTTAACATTTAAAGTATATTGTACTATAAACACACATTTATATATGAATTCATACTAGAAGTTAACTTAAACCAATCTCATTATCTATTTTAAAAATCTAACACGATGAGCAATAATTTTATCCATCTAAACTTTGAATCCGGAAACATAATAATTAGTATTGATTTCGTTAGCTGAAAAGTGATTTAAATATATATATATATATATATATATATATATATATATATATATATATATATATATATATATATATATATATATATATATATATATATATATATATATATATATATATATATATATATATATATATATATATATATATATATATATATATATATATATATATATAATAGTATATATATAATTGTATATATATATATATATATATATATATATATATATATATATATATATATATATATATATATATATATATATATATATATATATATATATATATATATATATATATATATATATATATATATATATATATATATATATATATATATATATATATATATATATATATATATATATATATATATATATATATATATATATATATATATATATATATATATATATATATATATATATATATATATATATATATATATATATAATAGTATATATATAATTGTATATATATATGTATATATATATATATATATAAGAAGAAAGTAGAAAGTTCAAAGCAAAAGCAGCAGTAGGAAACTTTAGTGAAGTTAATACATTCAAATATAAATGTCAAGGTTTTGTTTGAATAAAATTACAAACAAAACACAAGTAACTAAACTTCTTTTTTTCCAACTATTGTAACTCAATTTTCCTATTTTAAAACACCTTTCGCAACTAAACAGACTATAAAAAGCAATCTTCGAATATTGAGAATACAAATTTATTTCTCCTTTTAAAATATTCTTCGAAACTATTCAGACGATAAAAAACAATTTTTGAATATCGGATATATATAAATTTAGAAAAGAGGTTTTTCCTTTAAGAAGCGTTTTAAAATATTGAAAGTAATGATCATTTTTCCTGGAACTGCGGTCTTGTTAAAAACCCAGATGCGTCAAATAAATTTTAATGGCAAATATATATTTTTTAAAATTCAAGAATGTTTTAAAACAACATTGAAGTATAATTGGAATTGTTGGAATTGTTTGAATTGGCATAAAATTTACTTTTTGAAATGCCACATGATAACCAAAAGAAGCTAAATTGATGCCGTTTTTTTTAGATTAAATAAATATATGTGGTTTTGTGGTACAATTCTATATAACTCTTTATATGAATTAAATGACACAACAATGCAATATTCAAAAAGGTTAAATAATTGAAAAATATTTATTTCAATCTTGTAGGGTATATTTGGAAGTAAATAAAAGCTGTCAGTATTAACATTACGACGACCAGCCGACTCTGTTCATATTGCAGTGTCCTACTGTGGCACGTGGAAAAATAATGATATGGCATCTTCCCAAATTCCGTTCTTACGAGCGTTGAAGTTCTTTGTTGCCTTTGTTATTCAAATGATGGTAAGTGTAGCGATATCTGAATGAATGAAACAGACTTTCACAAAGTTTTTCATTGCTATTTTATTTTTCCTTTAAATTTTTATATATCTAACAGAAGTATGTTTAAAAAAATAAGAATGTTTTTTTTATATCTTTCCCATCCATTGGTATTCTTCAAAATGAAATTTTACTTTTGAAGGATAATAAGTATTGTTTTTATTGTGATTTTCTAATATTAATAGAGTAGGCAAAATGCATCAAGATGGTTTTTAAAATCTGTAAAAAGAATAGTATAAAAATATCTCCATATTATGTAAAATAATTAAATATTTCGAAAATTGGTTTATATTTTGCCAAAGTTTAGTTTGCAAAGGATAACCAAAAAATATAAATTTTAAAATATGAAAACATAAAATCTAAAAATATGAAAACATAAAATCTTAAAATTTGAAAACATAAAATCTTAAAATATTAAAACAAAAAAATTTAATATATGAAAACGTAAAATCTTAAAGTGTGAAAACATAAAATCTTAAAATATGAAAACATAATGTATTAAAATATGAAAACATAAAAGCACAATCGTGTTAGGGAAGGTTCTTACATTGAATATGTTTAATATTTTATATTAATGTGCTTTAACCTTCAAATGATATTCAAAAAGTCTTTTTATTTGATAACTTTTGAGAAAATTATTCTTGTTATAATTTTAATTAAAATGTGGAAATATCAACTTGATGTGAAATAAGATATGTAATTTTTTATATGTTATTGTATTTTGTAACTAAGTATGTCAGCGTCGAATCTTATTAAAACTCAGGGATACTTCATTTCAACAGATATACAAGACTCACACAAATCCAAGCAATTATTTTAAACTGTAATGTTTTTGCTATGAGCATAAACTTTTTTCTTTAGCAACCTAAACGATATTTTTGTAAAAAACTATTTATTTGTAAGTGTACTTTGCGTAGTACTTTTGATCTACCCTAGATTTAAAGAAGCTGAAATAAAATTGAGTTTTTTTCAATAATTTTTATCAAGAAATAAAGATAGGATTGAATCAGAAGAGCAACACAAGGAATGTTCGCTCAAACTTAAGTAAAATCGCCATGTATCACGTTAAACCATGTGCAACAGAAAGCAAAAACACGACTAAGTAAATCACAGATAGTTAATACAACACAATCTTTGCTTGCAACCTAGATATTTACGATTGTGTTATAGGTTCTTTTTGCAAATATTTATTAAGAATTATATTATTTATAATTATATTAAAGGATACGCATCGAATTATTCTTTTTTCCTTAAAATAGCTTTGGTAATTGATAAGTTAGATCTACTTTTAGAGTAATCAAAAATTTATATTTTTAATAATGAGACCCATCTACCGTAACAAAGATTGTTTTGCTTAAATACTTAAAAATTTAAAAAGAAAATATAACCCTTATATAAATATGTAGATATTAAATAATTTAACTTCTTCAGGTCAGTTTTCTTTTGGATGTCCCCTTTAAAAAATATACCTTTTTGTAGCTGAAAATTAATATATGAAATGTCTTGTTTCAAAATAATATAGATCCATTTTCATAAATTTTAAAAGGGACTCCAAAACTGATTGGCAGATACGTACTTCTAGATCTAAACCCGTGACCTTTCAATGCATTTTATACTGTACAGACATTTTTTGTCAGTGAATCTTTGTAATGTGATGTAGTGCATTGAGAACTTGTGAAGAATAAAAAAAAAGATGTTGTGAAAAATGTGTATCTAATTGGTTCTGAGACTAAACAGCTCATATTTTCTATACTTAATCCGAAAATTCATGTTTTTTATCATGAAGTATTATTTTTTAAAATACTTATACCCTAATGATTTTATTTCCTAGGTATCTTTGTGCAACTAACATGTCTGTCATTAAAAAGCAAAACTAGTATAACCATTGGTTATAAATATTATAATTTAACCATCGATTAAAGCTATAAAGGCACATTAATGACGAACGTATGAAGGAATTAATATACACTAAGACGTATTTCAATAATAAATATTATTAAAAATCTTTTAAAAATATTATTTTCTACAGAGGATGTTCATGTGATGAAAATATCGCTTGAAATGAATTGGTACATTAACTACTTGTTGGTACCTTAAGTACTTGTTGGTACCTTGAGTACTTGTTGGTACCTTGAGTACTTGTTGGTACTTTAAGTACTTGTTGGTACATTGTATACTTGTTGGTACCTTGAGTAGTTGTTGGTACCTTGAGTATACTTGTTGGTACCTTGAGTACTTGTTGGTATCTTGACTATTTGTTAGCATCTTAAGTACTTGTTGGTACCTTGAATACTTGTTAGTACTTTGAGTAGTTGTTGGTACCTTGAGTATACTTGTTGGTACCTAGAGTATACTTGTTGGTGTCTTGTTACTTGCTGGTACTTTGAGTACTTGTTGGTACCTTGAGTACTTGTTGGTACCTTGAGTACTTGTTGATGAAAAATACTCAAACTAAAGTTGCACCATACAATTGTATTTTGGCGAACGGATGTTTTTTCATGCAATTCTACACACTAAATCATTCAACAATTAAAACAATTCTATAAAGCTTACCTTCTTCCCTAAAGTGAATACCGGAACAGGTGTTGCCTTGAAAAGCAGCCTCCAGATTTCTTCCCCACCAGCTTTCTTTCTGAAAAGGAAATCAAAAATAAGAATTTTACACACATTTTCATTATTATTGGACTGTATAGGTGGTTAAAAACTTCTTCAATAACAATTTAAATTATTTTATTTAGAATTTTAGATGTTTAAAATTAACAACTTAAAATTGGTGTTAATGTAATATTCGAATTACCATTTCCGATTTTGTGATTCAGGATTTTAGTAATCTTTATTCAAGCATAAAATTAACAATGTAAAACTACTAATTTAATGGGATACTTAGTAACCCCATGACATTCTAATCACAGCTTGGAAATTATAAACACATGAATTAAAAATAAATTCCGAATGAAACTATTGAAGTGTCTCGTATCTCTAAAGACATGTCCATATGAGAGTTTTCAACTGAGTACTTTCTCAATTTAAAAATGAGCCAGCAAAAATTACAACAAAATAAGTTAGTTGTTAACATTATAATGTTATTGTCAAATTGTTTTCAGATCGTTGATAATAAGCATTTATAGATGATAAAATAACTATAGGTGGGGGGGGGGATAAACTAAGGAACTAAAAATACTAATTAGAATCATTATAATCATTCGGAATGAGGCTTTAACGTCAAGCTGATTTTGATAACTTAATTAAAAAGTGAGTGATAAGAATGAAAATAAAAACATATTTTACCTACGAACTAAAAACTAAATTGAAATAAAAGTCAAAATTTGTTCTCGCTAATTTCAGCATCTGTTGGAGCGATCTAATAGAAATTTAGCTAACTTAGAATAGTAGTTCAAAGAAAGAAAAAGAAAAGTTTCAAAAAGCTCAAAAGAAAGTTTCACATTTTATTTTGTGTCTATATGTTGAAAAATAACAGTATACTACATTTAAGTTATCTTACTTCACATTCTTTGTACAGCATTTTATGATTGTCCGAATACAACATTTTAAGTGTGGAAATATTATTTTTAAATGATAAAGTTTGAATCCATGTGGTCTCCTTCTATTGATTTTTATAAAAATTCAGTGTTTTTACATGAAATATAAATATTTGATTATGTTCATTTGAAAAGGACATAGAATTATTTATTTTTATAATGCATAGTTTTAATTAATTCCATGAAAATAACGAGTAGTTTTACTAATAAATAACACATATCACTACATCCAATTCTACTAAAATAAATCAACATTCCCTTAATTATTCTTATCCTTATGCAAATTTACAAATCTCACCAAATCAAACCAAACCCAAAGCTATATTCCTTCACCAGTCAAACATTTTAGTTCGGATACTATGTATCCACGAACCATCTAACATTATATCGCTCCACTTTAAACAGTATCCTAATTCTTCGCTCCTTAAATAGATGTATCTCTCAGTAATTGCGATTCGTTGTCATAACCTAATTACGCTGTGTCAGAAATCCCATCGCCGCTCAAATTCTGTGTTGCGTAACAGCATCCACTGATAAGAGAAAAGCCCATTTTAGCCGTGACAGGGAACGTTTCAATATATTCAATGGGATTGCGCCGTAATCTGGTTTATGTCCCTTTTAGTATTTGGGATCAAATGGGAATATTTTAATTTCTGTCTGACAGTCTGAAATAAAAATACTAAATTGAACACCGGTTAATTATGTGAAATTAATTTCGCGTACAAGTACTGTATTAAACTTGATACCGGAGATTTAAAAAAATATATATTAATAGTTTATTTGATTAATTTCATTGTGTGTGACAGCGAGGGGAAATATTGACAAGTTCATTAACAAATACAAATACAAATATTGACGACCAACAACAGGCTCAAGGCCCAACAAGGTTGGTCCATCTAGTACCTCTTAACTATCCCCCAATGCATATCTAACTTCTTCTTAAACCCCGTTACTCCTTTACAATTAACAATATTCACTGGCAAGTTGTTCCATTTGTCTATTACCCTATTATAGAAAAAGTGTTTTCTCCCTTCCCGATTAAAATGAGATTTGTTTAACTTAAACCCATGATCTCTCGTTCTATCACTCATATTAAAATCTAAACCCTCCATATCTCCTTGTTTGATAAATTTGGATAGTTGAATCAAATCTCCCCTAACCCTTCTCTCTTCCAGAGTATAAATATTCAAATTTCTTAATCTATCTTCATAATTCATGCCTGAAAACCCTTGAACCATTTTAGTAGCCCTGTGCTGAATTTTCTCTAACAATTCAATGTCTTTTTTAAGATATGGTGACCAGAACTGTACAGCATACTCAAGATGTGGCCTTACTAAACCTCTGTACAATGGCAAGATAATATCCTTAGATTTTGATGAAACACTTTTTCTGATGTACCCCAACATTCTATTAGCTTTTTTGCTAGCCGCTGTGCATTGATGACTCATTTTAAAATTCTCATTTACTAATACACCCAGATCACTTACAATCTCGCTATTTTTGATTTCTGCACCCTGTAAAACATATGCAGCCTTACTATTTTTGATACCCTTGTGCAACACTTGACATTTACTGATATTAAAAGACATACCCCATTTAACAGCCCATTCTAATATTTTTGTTAAATCACCTTGTAATTGCTCTTTTTGTTCCCCAGAATTCACAGTCCCCATAATTTTTAAATCATCTGCAAAGATGCTGACATTGCTCCCAATCTCCCAACTAATATCATCAATAAAAATAATAAATAAAAGTGGACCTAAGACAGAACTCTGTGGCACTCCACTTTTCACTTCTGCCCACTGAGAGTAATTACCTATAATATGCACCACAATTGAAGTGCAAGAACAAGGAAGCTCTAGTTTTCAAAATTGTTCAGGAAGGAACAAAAACACTGGATGTTTTTTGCGTCGTATAATACAAAAGTATAACTCCTTTTGCTTTATATCTCTATAGGAATTGCTTAGAGTTATCTGGATATTGTACTAATCAAGAGGATTTTTTTCTTTGTAGGAATCAGAGAAAACGTGTAAATCAGAAAAAGTTTAGCTGCCTTGTTCTTTCACCTACTTCTTTAATTAAAAAAAAATTACGAATGATAATTATAGATTAATTAATAGATAAAAACATAAAAAGTCTAGCCTAAATATGCTACAAGGCATACATTGAACCCCGAAAATAACACGTTGTTTCCAACATCTTTTAAACATGAAATTAAATATATAAGCTTTGAACCGAATAGACCGACGTTGAATTCACAACTTCAAAAGAAGGAAGAATACCAGAGCAAGGAAGGCAGAATTAAGGAATACCAGAGCAGTTGAACTTGAACATTAAGGGGGAGGGGGAGCACTTACCAGCACCAGAGCTGTTGTTAGACCTCGAGGTTAAACCCTTAAAGTTAAAGAAATATATAATTTCTAACAAACACGCACAAATTAAATGGTGTACACTATATAAAATGCACAGTGTACAATATATAAAATGCATACTGTACAATATATAAAATGCATAGTGTACACTATATAAAATGCATAGTGTACAATATATAAAATGCATAGTGTACAATATATAAAATATATCTTTTAAATAAAGGTTATCTCTGAAAAATACAAGCCCTACACTTTATTTCAAGCCCAATTTGGAAGTCTACAATCAAAAAATCCTTTCACTCATTAAAAACAATTCCCAAACTTTTCTACACCCCCCATTTTCCTTCCATTATTTGATAAAACAACAACAGCTAACTTCTCCCTCGTTAATAAATAACTACAAACTAATCTATGTGATAGGTATCCCACTTTTCCTATGAGCCTATTTCGAGACTAGGCTAGAATAACGCCACTTAAATTGAAGCCATCTAAGTAGCTCCATCAGTGTGAGATGTCAGCAGACTACAAAGAGACATTCGTGAAATTAGGCCCTTTGTATTACGAACACTTGTGATATTGTGTTTCCGGAGGTGTCTAGTATGTCACACTCTGTAACCAATTGAGCCCGTTTATCTTGTATGTAATGTCCCAAGGCTTTAACCCTATTTCAGATATTACATTTCTCTCACAGCGGTGCTCTGCTATTAAAAATGCATTCAATCGGTGATAAACTTTAAGTTGTTAGTGTTTCTTGTAATATATTGCGTCAGTAAAGCTGGTGGGTAAGTTTGTGTTGTCAGACTGCATTTCAATGAGAAGCTAGTTTTATTTTAATTGGTAAGCAGTTCAATAAGTCACAAACTTACAGTGAAGTACTTTAATTAGAGAAATTTCAATAGGAAATTTAATTTGTGTTTTAATCATGCTTTTTCAACATGATTACCTACATTATATTAAATATATTATATATTGTCACGGAGATGTTGGTATAATTAAATAAAGTTATTTCATTATATAGCCGAGCAGTTTAACTTCTGTTTATAAACTGACAGACTGACTCCCTCAACTTGGGGGGCGATACTTTATATACAAATAATACATGAAATAACAAAGCAGAATATTTAAATTATTTATAAATTAACATAAAGCAGAATAAGACCATCACATCATAAGACCATTGCCATCACAGTTTATCGAACTATGCGCTATCACGCTATCTTACGGGCTCCAGTCGGCGACTTTACATGAAATTATAATTTTTTATAACTATTTATATAACTATTTATATAATTATTTATTTAATTATTTATATAATTATTTATATAATTATTTATATAATTATTTATATAATTATTTATATAATTATTTATATAATTATTTATATAATTATTTATATAATTATTTATATAATTATTTATATAATTATTTATATAATTATTTATATAATTATTTATATAATTATTTATATAATTATTTATATAATTATTTATATAATTATTTATATAATTATGTATATAATTATTTATAGAATTATTTATAGAATTATTTATATAATTATTTATATAATTATGTATATAATTATTTATAGAATTATTTATAGAATTATTTATAGAATTATTTAGTTATTATAATTATTTATATAATTATTTAGTTATTATAATTATTTATATAATTATTTAGTTATTATAATTATTTATATAATTATTTAGTTATTATAATTATTTATATAATTATTTAGTTATTATAATTATTTATACAATTATTTAGTTATTATAATTATTTATATAATTATTTAGTTATTATAATTATTTATATAATTATTTAGTTATTATAATTATTTATATAATTATTTAGTTATTATAATTATTTATATAATTATTTAGTTATTATAATTATTTATATAATTATTTAGTTATTATAATTATTTATATAATTATTTAGTTATTATAATTATTTATACAATTATTTAGTTATTATAATTATTTATATAATTATTTAGTTATTATAATTATTTATATAATTATTTAGTTATTATAATTATTTATATAATTATTTAGTTATTATAATTATTTATATAATTATTTAGTTATTATAATTATTTATATAATTATTTAGTTATTATAATTATTTATTGTTTTCTCCTGATATTTTTTTATAGTTTACTTACTATAATTATTTATTATTTAATTATTATAATTATTTTTTGTTTACTTATTATAATTATTTATTGATTACTTAATATAATTATTTATTGTTTAATTATTATAATTATTTTTTGTTTTCTTATTATAATTATTTATAAATTACTTATTACAATTATTCATTGATGAATTATTATAATTATTTATTACTTATTTATCATAATTATTTTTTGTGTATATTAGTATAGACCTTGACAAGAGTATTTTAATGCATAATGTAATCAACTATTATACCTAATCATCCTCCTCTTTAATATTAATTGTGAATCTTAATTACTTTATAATAGTTTTAGACTTTCAATTTTTAAGTTATTTTTGCATGTCATTTATGTGGTTAATCGATATATGTAAATTAAAATATTAAAATTTGAAAATCTGATGTCACATAAAAAATCCATTATATTTTTAAATTTTCATATATTTTTTTCATACATCTTAAACATTAATATTTGTATCTTATTACTTTATACATAAGTATAATCTGTAATTATTTCTAATATAGTTACACAATTTATTTATAGGCCACTTTAAGTATAGACCACTTTTATAGGCTGCCTACATATCTTTCTCTATGAATTATATCAACTATTAACATCAATTCGATTTTGGTTATCATTAACTATTATATTTTTCTTCGCTATCAAACTATGGAGGCAGTCAAATACACGTTTGTAGAGAATAATTAAAGCATGTTTTTTAATTTGATTATAATACAACTTTTAAACTTTTAAATAAGTACTCTTCATCACAATCCCATCAGATTTGGATTTTTTTTAAAGTAAAGCCTCTTTTCTTCATATATGCATTTTTCTGTCAGTGTTATATGTTTATGTTAAACTAGTTAGTAGCTTCCATTATGATATAGGAGTTAGTACGCCCTGTTTTCGCTCAAGACAAGCGCAAATGCATTAGTATGAAATAAGATGAAAAAAGTATGGAATACATTATTTAGTATGTCTTACTAAAATATGTGGAAATTTTAAAAGTAGATTAAAACTGTTGTCTATAATTTGAATAAGAAAGTAAGTAAAGAGCAGTTAAATATAATATGGAGCACTTTATACGTATCGTTGGCCGAACTGAAGTCTAGTAAAATAAAGCGAATGCTCAAAATAATTCGTAAATCTGAAGGGAAATTATATTCGCTGGCAAAACAAACAATAGAAAAGATTCTTGCTCTTCGCAAATGCCGTCAGTTTGGTGGATAAAAGATTGCCGCATAAACCCGATCTAATTGTCTTTATCAAATTGTCCGACCTTGGATTTTGCTAAGTTTTGCTCTTCTGTGGAATTCACTGTTGCTTTCATCCAGACCAAAGTGAATTGCGATTTTTAAGATGAAAAGCTCGGTTCTTTTTGGTCGGACATGTTTGGCAAGGGACCAAGAGATACAGACCCTATTGACCGGTCCATTCAAGGTCTGTGTCCTATCTCTTTCCCCTTACACTGACCATTCCCTTAAAAGTCTATTATCTCATGACCTACTTTCATGTAGGAGATTTGATTGAATAGAACAAAAGAAAGGTTCTCTTGCCTTTGATGCTTTTCGTTTCAAGGCAGAGCAAAAAATGCTTGCGTCGATGTTTATAACAGCAATATTTCTCGAAGTCCTTTCAGGCACTAAAGAAAAATTCTTCTGGGTTATTTGTTGGAGTTGAGGGAATGGGGCTCAAAACAACTTTCATTGTGAAATTCCAATTCAGCGTAAATCACCCATAATTCAAGCGAGCAACAAAGCCTTTTTGTCAAGATTTAGGAGTCTCTCTTAATTTATGATTTTTAATACCCAAACGACATGACCTTATTATTTTTATTAATTATTATAGTGGTTTTATAATAAAGGTTTATATAATTTACAATTTTTTTTAATACTGTAATTTACTAATAATTGAGGAGCTCTCTAAATCAAACATGTAAAAAAATATTAAAACAAAAATAAGAAAAGCTTTGAATTATATAAAAAATAGGGATGGCTTCTATACGTTTTTTCATAATTTTTTTTATATTTCCAAAAATATCCTTTTAATTTTAATACTTAAATTATCGGAAGTTCATACATCATTCATATACCAAAGTTCTTCTGTTCTTTGGAATTTGCGATCTGACTGACATGTTTGTGATTGCTGGGGTGCTCCTCAATTCATTTAATACAACAGAAGGGTCGACTTTTTGTTCAAATATGAACCACAATGTTTTACATTAACTACAAGGCTGTACTTCCTTTTTATTAAGTGGAGGAACGGGCAAAACGATGATAGTAAGTAAAAAAACATAAAAAACTTTGTTAACTTTTATGTTAACTACAAGGCTGTACTTACAGTTTATTAAGTGGAGGGGAATGGAAAGAACGATTATAGTAAGTAAAAAAAACTTTTAAAAAAACTTTATGTTAAGTTTTATGTTAACTAAAAGGTTGTACTTTTATTTTATTAAGTGGTGGGGAAAGGTAAGAACGATGATAATAAATGTATTTTTTTAACTTTATGTTTAACTTTTATGTTAACTACAAGTCTGTACTTTCTTTTTATTAAGTGGAGAAACGGGCACAACAATGATAGTAAGTAAAAAAAAAACTTTAAAAACTTTGTTAACTTTTATGTTAACTACAAGGATGTACTTTCAGTTTATTAAGTGGAGGAACGGGAAGAACGATGATAGTAAGTAAAAAAAAACTTTAAAAAAATAATGTTAACTACAAGGCTGTACTTTCAGTTTATTACGTGGAGGGGAATGGGAAGAACGATTATAGTAAGTAAAAAAAACTTTTAAAAAAACTTTATGTTAAGTTTTATGTTAACTAAAAGGTTGTACTTTTATTTTATTAAGTGGTGGGGAAAGGTAAGAACGATGATAGTAAATGTATTTTTTTAACTTTATGTTTAACTTTTATGTTAACTACAAGTCTGTACTTTCTTTTTATTAAGTGGAGAAACGGGCACAACAATGATAGTAAGTAAAAAAAAAACTTTAAAAACTTTGTTAACTTTTATGTTAACTACAAGGATGTACTTTCAGTTTATTAAGTGGAGGAACGGGAAGAACGATGATAGTAAGTAAAAAAAAACTTAAAAAAAATAATGTTAACTACAAGGCTGTACTTTCAGTTTATTACGTGGAGGGGAATGGGAAGAACGATTATAGTAAGTAAAAAAAACTTTTAAAAAAACTTTATGTTAAGTTTTATGTTAACTAAAAGGTTGTACTTTTATTTTATTAAGTGGTGGGGAAAGGTAAGAACGATGATAGTAAATGTATTTTTTTAACTTTATGTTTAACTTTTATGTTAACTACAAGTCTGTACTTTCTTTTTATTAAGTGGAGAAACGGGCACAACAATGATAGTAAGTAAAAAAAAAACTTTAAAAACTTTGTTAACTTTTATGTTAACTACAAGGATGTACTTTCAGTTTATTAAGTGGAGGAACGGGAAGAACGATGATAGTAAGTAAAAAAAAACTTTAAAAAAATAATGTTAACTACAAGGCTGTACTTTCAGTTTATTACGTGGAGGGGAATGGGAAGAACGATTATAGTAAGTAAAAAAAAACTTTAAACAACTTTATGTTAACTTTTATGTTAACTACAAGGATGTACTTTCAGTTTATTAAGTGGAGGGGAATGGGAAGAACGATTATAGTAAGTAAAAAAAACCTTTAAAAAAACTTTATGTTAACTTTTATGTTAACTACAAGGCTGTACTTTCATTTTATTAAGTGGAGGAACGGGAAGAACGATGATAGTAAGTAAAAAAACTTTAAAAACTTTGTTAACTTTTATGTTTACTACAAGGCTGTAATTTCAGTTTATTAAGTGGAGGGAATGGGAAGAACGATTATAGTAAGTAAAAAAAAACTTTAAAAAACTTTATGTTAACTACAAGGATATACTTTCATTTAATTAAGTGGAGGAACGGGAAGAACGATGATAGTAAGTAAAAAAAACTTTAAAAACTTTGTTAACTTTTATGTTAACTACAAGGCTGTACTTTCATTTTATTAAGTGGAGGAACTGGAAGAACGATGATAGTAAGTAAAAAAACTTTAAAAACTTTGTTAACTTTTATGTTTACTACAAGGCTGTAATTTCAGTTTATTAAGTGGAGGAACGGGAAGAACGATGATAGTAAGTAAAAAAAACTTTCAAAAAATCACAATGCTAGATATGTCCATGAGGCTTAAAACTGTTTTTTTTTGTATTTTGTATTAAACTGTCATTCTTGAAACCGTTAATTACAAAATCAGGTGAAAAAACTACCATAAAAAATGTGCCTCACACAAACATTATTAAAATACAAGGCTGTACTTTCATTTTATTAAGTGGAGGAACGGGAAGAACGATGAT
Organism: Troglohyphantes excavatus; assembly: GCA_963932185.1. Lineage (NCBI taxonomy): Eukaryota > Metazoa > Arthropoda > Arachnida > Araneae > Linyphiidae > Troglohyphantes > Troglohyphantes excavatus. The sequence goes on along the minus strand of OZ010676.1, from coordinate 27,022,729 downwards.
AGTAAGTAAAAAAACTTTAAAAACTTTGTTAACTTTTATGTTTACTACAAGGCTGTAATTTCAGTTTATTAAGTGGAGGAACGGGAAGAACGATGATAGTAAGTAAAAAAAACTTTCAAAAAATCACAATGCTAGATATGTCCATGAGGCTTAAAACTGTTTTTTTTTGTATTTTGTATTAAACTGTCATTCTTGAAACCGTTAATTACAAAATCAGGTGAAAAAACTACCATAAAAAATGTGCCTCACACAAACATTATTAAAATACAAGGCTGTACTTTCATTTTATTAAGTGGAGGAACGGGAAGAACGATGATAGTAAGTAAAAAAAACTTTCAAAAAATCACAATGCTAGATATGTCCATGAGGCTTAAAACTGTTTTTTTTTTTGTATTTTGTATTAAACTGTCATTCTTGAAACCGTTAATTACAAAATCAGGTGAAAAAACTACCATAAAAAATGTGCCTCACACAAACATTATTAAAATACAATTTTATTCCCATTTTATATGCTTTTCCATTATTTATATTGTTCCGTTTCTGGTTCTTTTATAAGAAAAGCCATATTTCCCTTTTATTTTTCACCCAATTAATACTACATTGGATCTATTAGTTTCTTGCAATTATTAACCGAAGCTCATTCATGTGCGCTCTATACATTTCCTTTCAGAGGTTTGGCTTCTCTATCAATTGATTTTGGGTGAGCCTCGCTCGTAACCTTTTCTTCAGAGACGCATGACAAGGAATTCATTGATCCACGCAGGAAAAGTTCCGATTCTCTTCATAATAGATGAAGACGTGCTTTTCGCCTGCGTCTGGGATGGACGCCTTCAATATTCATCGGAAGCCTTAGTTCCGCAGAATAGAACCACCGTGCCACAGAATAAGAATCCCATTCAAATCGCTTTTCTTTTCTTGGGGGGTCCTTTTAGAAGAGTTGCTTTTCTTAGGGTTTCCCCGCACAACAAAAGTAGTGGTATGGTCGCGGGGAGAGAGTTTATATCAACAACAAACGAAGGAATATATTTGGGCAGTGAGCCGTTATTAGAATTCTCTTCTAAAACAATGCAGGGTATTTTGCCGGTGGGTTAATTTATGCATGTAATTCGCTTCAACAGCATAATGCAATTAAAACAGTTGTCTGGCGGGTGTTTTTGCGGTCAATTTCGATTGTTAGTAGAGCTCATTTAAACTGGCCGTCAGTTATGTCAACCATTTCAGTCAATATCGCAATGTATTTCCGGGTGAGTTAATTTGTAAGCATGATTGTACGATGGTGATTGCAATGAGCGTTCATCTGTGATGTGCATTGGCGTTTGCCGTGGACTCTATTAAAATTAGTGCCAGCGGCGCTAGACATGGGAATGGTCTGTTAATTAACTTATTTAAAAGGTCAATAATCAGCTATAGGTTTTCCCTAGTAGGACTACAACGTATTGATTGCGTAAATATCATAAATGAGCCAACTCAAAACGTATTATATACCAGCACACTGTTAAAATACATGTTTGTGTTTGACGAAGCTTTTGTCATTTTTAATGAAACAGATGCCTGTGCTTCGATTAAATATTTTGTCAAACTGATGAAATTAATTTTGTCGTATTTTTTGCACTGAATTTATTTCACAAAAAATGAGGGCGGTTTCAAATAAATATAAAGTGAAATTCGAACCACGGGCTTCTCGTTCCAGAGTCCAACGTTCTATCTACGTGGCCAAGAAGGCGCCGATTGAACCATGAAAATAAAAGTATAAGAACCAAATATGAACTGATACCCCCAAAAAGGGCCTAAAAAACATCTGAATAAATGACAAAAAAATTCAAAATTTGATGATTCTTTTGTCGTCAAAATTCAAGTGATTCAATTACAAAACGATTGTCAAATATGACGAAAGTAGAATTGACGATCGTAGAATTCTCAAAAATGAGGGTGTTATTTCTGAAAGTGCATGCAATAAAAAACATGACAATAAATCTGTGTATGCTTACACTCTAGAAAAAATGCTTTAATTTTTGAAAAAGACGCAACCTCATGTTAAGTATATGCATTAAAATTATATTTTATTATAAACAAAGCATGCCATGAAGTGTTTTGTAAGAGTGAGCCTTAGAATGAGCATCTGAATAAATGACAAAAAAATTCAAAATTTGATGATTCTTTTGTCGTCAAAATTCAAGTGATTCAATTACAAAACGATTGTCAAATATGACGAAAGTAGAATTGACGATCGTAGAATTCTCAAAAATGAGGGTGTTATTTCTGAAAGTGCATGCAATAAAAAACATGACAATAAATCTGTGTATGCTTACACTCTAGAAAAAATGCTTTAATTTTTGAAAAAGACGCAACCTCATGTTAAGTATATGCATTAAAATTATATTTTATTATAAACAAAGCAGTTGCATGTCATGAAGTGTTTTGTAAGAGTGAGCTTTAGAAGGAGTGTTGGCCAGACGGTCACTGATTGGGATAGAGCCCAATTCAGTACTTTACTACAAAGGCACATACAGTTGGAATAAAGACTCATGATATATTTACTAAATACCTATTAATTTTCCGTACTATTGTGTGTTTTTTATTTGATCATGGTATGTATTTGTGTACCAATTGGAGATTTTATTATTCGAACTTATTTGGCTGATCCTCATTTGGGGACAATTGTGTTGAAATGGAAATATCAACTTTCAAAGGAAGAAGTTTATTTGTGAATATCATTTTAATTGTAAGAAATGTGGAAGTCCACCCACATCGGAGGTTTTCAGACTGTTCGAATAATATGTGAAGTTGCTTCATCAAAATCATAATACTTTACTTTCTGCTTAAAAACTTAAAATCGGATTTCGCTTTAGTTGTTCTTGAATCAAAAGTGTAGATGAAGATTGGAATTATTCAAGTACATTATTTCTATCAGTATGCATTATAGTATTCATTATAAACAGAGATGAACACAATTTTGTTTAGTTTATAAAAAACATTGTTATTTCTTCAGTACATTTTTGCATTTTCGGATAAATCAGACGTCAGATTTCCTATGAACCTCAAGTAATAGTTTTTTATTGTGAAATTGTTTGAAAGTATTGGAATTTGTATTAAGATTTCAATGTGTGTATTAAGATTACAATGTAATGAGTATTTTTTTAAAAAAAGGAAAAATTATGCTCAAAAAGATTTTATTAAAATTTCAATTCATTGATTTAATAGCCTATTTTTTAAAAAACTTTATTTTACCGTGTTAATAAAGATTGTGCTTTGAAAATTTTAAAAGGAGCTTGTTCGTAAAAATTGCAATTTAACCAATTCAGTTTGCAACTATCAAACCGTTACTGAGAGTATTTATTAAATATGTTGAAATGTCAACCGCAAATAATAATTATTGAAAAAATGCGTTGTCTGTTTGTATATTATTTATTGTTTTTACATATGAATTTTTGTAACTTCGTTTACAACAAATTAGCAACTTTGTTAATAAAATTTTCAAAGAAAATTGAAAATCGAACTCGGACTTGGCGCTTATTTGCTGTTTTAGACAGCTCAAAATAGGCATTTTCATGCATTATTCATTGAAATGGAAAACGTAAGAAATTGATTGACATATAATACGTCATGTAAATAAACTACTTTGGATTTATTCTAAATTTGTCAAACCGCAATTCAAATTTGAATAAATACAGCGATTCTAATGTAAAGATTAAATTTTATACCGAAAAACTGAAAGCCACAACGTATCAATTTAAAATAAATGGATACATATTTTTGTAACTTTATTACCCTTTAAGAAACAAATGTATCAAAACAAATTTGAGTTTTAGTACATTTTTATCTTGCGACACTCTTAGATATTTTGAAAGTAATGAAGTTTCAAGGAAAATGTCAAAAATATGCAGCCCCCCCCCCCCCCCCCACTTCCCCTTCTCCATAAATCGCCTTCGTTTAACGATTAACCAACTAAACTTTTTAAGTTTGAGGTGTACTATTACGAAGAGAGGCACAAAATATAAAGCAGCTATTTATATACCGATAAGCGCTATGAAAAAGTTTTATCTTGTCATTTCAAATTCGGCTTTACTCTTGAAGGAAAAGAATAGAGTCGGGAATTTTATAAATAATATTTGAGTTTAATATGACACTATTTATATTTTTGAAATAGTAGTATTTTTAAGGGAAAAATTGACAAAATTGAGGAAAAAAAACCAAAACTGTTTATATTTCTATTTTCTGTTATTTTTATATGGTATATGTTTACGTTAATAGTTTTCATATATGTTTTTAACTATCATTGTAATAAAAATAAATAAATAAATAAATAAATAAATAAATAAATAAATAAATAAATAAATAAATAAATAAATAAATAAATAAATAAATAAATAAATAAATAAATAAATAAATAAATAAATGGATGAATAAATAAATAAATAAATAAATAAATAAATAAATAAATAAATAAATAAATAATGATACTTTTAATTATTATTTCGATTATTATTCCATTTGTATTTAGAGCTCATGTTCCAACCTCTATTGTTTAATTATTAACTACTTAATAAAAGTAATCAAGACGATATGGCCATCTGTCAATAATAAATTAATCGAAAGTTATCATAAAAATATGCGAGATGAAATGCAATGACTGTTACGGTCATTATACTGTTATAGAGTGGCAATCTCACGTTTGTGCTCATTGTGAAAGCAACGGTCATCTAACCGTACTGCATTGAGTCGTAAATGGGAGAAATGCAATTTGGGCTGTAAAAGCCACACGATTCGTTTTATTAAGCATTCCAGTTAGTCGCTAAATATTCAAGTGGCATTACACAGAGATTGAAGCTCTGCTGTATTACTGTGCCGTAAACTGAGTGATTGCAGTAATTAAACCCAGCAAAAAAAGTCAGCATGAAACCTTCATCAAAATTTTTAACATTTAAGGTTTTTTGAAGGTTTTATAAAGGATATTGAAACAAAAAACTGCAGTTTTTTTTTAATTTTTAAATTTTTGTTGAATAAAACCTTTAAAATATCTTCATTTTCCCTTCATGATTAGAAATTGAAGGTTTTTTGCAGTTTTTATGAAGGACATTGAAACAAAAACCTTTAATTTTATTGATCTTCAAAAACACTGCATTTTTCCTGCATAAAACCTTCAATTTCAAAAGTTTGATAAAGGTTTTATGCTGATTTTTTTTGCTGGAAAATTAGACTAAAATTTTGCTTTGAACTTCTTGCGTATTAATATATCAAATAAAAACTTCCGATAAAAAACTAAGCACTAATAGTTATGTTCTGAAGCAATGTAAATGAATTAAACATAGAATCAAACCCGATCTTTTTGATTAATTGCCGAAAATTTTATTTTGGTTTGTTAAAGTATTTTTATTACGTCACGCACCTAGAGCAAAATCCCGTGCGTAGCTATGCGTGTTTAAGCATAACATAAGAAGGGAGAGGCTTTTGCACAACTTCCCAATATTTTGATTTCAAATAGCACTGATGAGTCTATAGTTATTGCATACGCATTTACCTTTAATAAAATATGAGTAACCAATCATAAGCGTTAACATTTATTATTGCTATTATTTGTATTGTTCATTTCCCAGTCTCTGTGTGAATTGCGTGTGTTTGAAATGAGTCAACAATTATATTATTTATCCATACATTTAAAAACGAAATATAATATATATTGTACCTATTTCCTGCACGAAAGTAACCTGAGAGGTGAAATGGAGATTAATGACACCTTGATTTAGCGTGACAAGGAAGAGAGAGTGGAAAAATGCGAAAAATAGAGTGATGTACTAAATGAACTATGCCTAATCAATGTTTAGAAAATTGACAGTAATTTAGAATTCTTGCTAAAAATATTTGAATATACAAAAAAGTAATCTCGATAATCTAGTATTGATCATTTGACCTGTGTTTACTGAACAACACTTAACGTTTGGAGACTTATCTGATTTAGATATTTTTATTGGGCTGGATTTACTTTGCAGATTCCTGTTAGGATTCAATTCGCTGTTTCTCAATTGGGCTTAATTCTTAATAACGGGATTTGTTTTTGAGGTTTAACATTGTAACTAAAAATGCAATCCAGTTTTGATAAAAAAAACCACCTCAATACTTATTATAATGAGGATACATTAAATGCTATAAGTTAAAGGAAAATGCGTGAATGTGGGATATTTTTTTAGTTAGCAAATGGGAAGTAATCATTACTTCAAACAGCGGTGATCAATAAAAAGTTGAGTAAAATAAAAAAAAAAGTAATCCCGTACTACAATTTCAGAAAGAGTAATGATGCTTAACCTTTAGGACACATGAAGTTATTTTTAAAACATTACCAGATGTTCCAGTTGAATATGATAAGCAGTTTTAAATGATAGTATTTTGAATATTCAAAAATTTCTCTTTTATAAATCAGAGTAGACCACAGATGACAAGATGAGGCAAGCTATTTTAAATGATAGTATTTTGAACATTCAAACATTTCTCTTTTATAAATCAGTGCAGGCCAATGGTAACAAGATGAAGCAAGCTATTTTAAATTATAGTATTTTGAACATTCAAACATTTCTCTTTGATAAATCAGAGTAGGCCAAAGGTAACAAGATGAGGCAAGCTTTTTCAAATGATAGTATTTTGAACTTTCAAACATTTCTCTTTTATAAATCAGAGTAGACCACAGATAACAAGATGAGGCAAGCTATTTTAAATGATAGTATTTTGAACATTCAAACATTTCTCTTTTATAAATCAGTGCCGGCCAATGGTAACAAGATGAGGCAAGATATTAATCATAGTCAGTTCATTTCTCTATGCCATTTTATTTTTAATTGTATACTTACTTTAAAAGTGCATTGCGAGAGATACAGATAGTTGTGTTCTAGTTATGATTTCACATCAAGATATTAAGTTATTCTAAGGCAATGGTTCTCAAAAGGCGGTCCGTGGACCTGTGGGGGTTCGCGGGTCAAAGTTAGGGTGTCCGCGAAGTCGCATAGAAAAAGTGGATAAAATTCATTGAATGGTCACCTTTGGCGACTTTTCTGTTTATGGACCTAAAAGAAAGATTTCAATCATCCGATACAGTTCGAAATTCAGTGTAGTACCCAACTTAAATGACTTTTACAATGTTTTCATGAGTTTAAATGAACTAAACGGAGAAGTAACAAACTAAAAATTCTTAAACTTCTGATTGTGTAGTTATATTTTCTTTGTATTTGTTGAGTAAATTTGCGTCCATATTCTTAGTAGAAGCTGTGTAAAATTATAAGAAATTATAAATTTTCTTGAGTGAAAAGTTCTGAAGTTTGGTATCTTCCGGAGCTCACAAGTGCCGTGATAGTACATATATATATATATATATATATATATATATATATATATATATATATATATATATATATATATATATATATATATATATATATATATATATACACTCTTATGTGTGTGCTACCACGTCCAGTGATTTCCAGTTTTTCCAGCAAGTCATTCAATTTTAAAATTCATAAAATTCTTTATTTTACAATATTTTTTTTTGTTTAAGGTTTAAGGAACAACATACGAACTATATTTTTGCAATTAATTTAAAATAAAAAAAAATAATTTAAAAGAGGATGCTTAGGCAAGATAATTTATGTTTCCAAGAGGAGAAAACAACTTTATAATTGTAAAAGTCGTGTGCGAGTCAGTGGGTTAAAACAAAACATCAACTCAACTAACAAGCTAAACCGATGTACCAAACACATTAACATCTACTGCTTTTTTTAATACCAAAAGTCGCCAAGTCAACACATTTCTTGCTCATGAAGAACTATCAAATTCTTTACATAAAAAAAAAGTCCAAATTAAAGTGGAGTGATGGAAAGATGGAAAACTAGGTGTGGTTGTCGGATATGAATGGCTCGTCAACCAATCGTCGTATATGAAGGGTTCGTGAGTAGCCACACCTAGTTTCCTTACTTTTTCTCATTTAATATAAATTTGGACTTTTTTCTCCAAATATAAGGGATTATTTTTCGCATACTGGGACTTGGCTGATTCTGGCTCAAAAACTAAAAATGTTAAACTGAAAATGTTGGGAATATCGGGTCAACATTTTAGTTAGGTTTATGTTTGTTTTAATTGTTAATTTTCTTTTCATGTATATCATACATATATTATTATTGTATATTATTAGTGTTTCTAGAATGTTGGGTCCTTAGACACTGTTATTGCTTATTTTTTGAAATATCAAATTCTGGATTTGGATCCGAACGCCTTAAGACGTTATTTTAAATGATAATAACCCGGAACAAATTTGAGATGGGTTTTGAAAGAATAAAAATGTTTTGCTTAATTACAATTAAGAGGATGGTATTGGAAGTAAGGTTTGTTCCCCCCTCTGTTTTGCAATTTGCAAGATTGGCGGGGAGAAAATCAATCTTGAGTGGACTGTCGTTGACAATCACTTGATGATATTCTGCGACTACCGTTACCTTTTTATATTTCCATTTTTCAAACCTTTTTGCCTTTTGGCATTCTCAAATACGGATGATTTCGTTTGTGGTTTGGGTTAATCAGCTTTAAAATTGTGTTGATAATTTATGGGGAAAAAAAACCGCCAAGTGCAATAATGTTCCAAATAACTTTAAGGACAGTTGGATCGGAAGGATATTTATCCTAATGAATTAAAATTAAATAAAAAAATATTAATATTAGTAAAGTTAAGTATGTGAATTTAAATATTTCAATTAGTGAAAATGATAGAATTATTATATAAGGTTCTTTGGCAAGAGAAAACAATTCTGATTCAATGTTATATCTCTGACCGATTGTTTTTCAAATGTCAGAAAGAGAGTATTTTGAAACATTATTATTTCCTATTTAAGTCGAATCCGTAAAATAAAATTGAATGGATTCCCTAATGGTTTTGTGTTTTCAGTCCTTGACCCTTTTGAAGGGAAGGCAAAGAGGCCTTGGTGTGTTAAATTTTTGTTTTATGTCATGTTAAATTGTTTATCTCTATTACGAATTTGTGTTTGCTGTTATTTATTTTGCATTTTGGCAACAACGGTTGTCTTCTTTCGTGGTGTGTTGCCTTTTTGTTTGTTATCTGATTCTGAGGTTCGTATTTACTTTTCATTCAGTTTCTGTATTTGTTCTTCAGAAGGCATCGGATTTCTGGCTAAGTTTGGGATATTTTACTCTTAGCTATCAGAAACGCCTGCTAGCCATTGTTGTTATTCTTGGCCTCCTTTATATACATTCCTATATATATATATATATATATATATGCATTCCTACATTTCATAATACTTACATATTATATAAAACGCTTTACCAACCTGAAACATGTCTTTAGTCTTGTCAAAAAAAAAATCATTAATATAGATTTGAAACAACAGTTTAAAATTGAAAGAAGTCTTTTTGCTTTCCGAAACGCATGTAATAATATCAAGTAAATATCTATACAGAGTTTCAATGCTAAAAATAAAACGTTGCGGCTTTTGCAGGACTGTAACATAAATCAATAGAAGCGGGAAACGAAACCTCAGTGTATTTTATTTTCTCCCCTTGCGATCTTATCTGCTCTCTGCCAGATCATTATTATTGTGGAATCTGTTCGTCTGCACAATCAATTAGTCTAGAAATGTATTAGTCTGCCCTTTCAATTAGTTTACAAATGTATTAGTCTGTATAATCAATTACTATTCTGACGTATAAGGGTGTGTAATTTATTAATTTAAATACCCCATAATTTCGAATTTGTAGATAATTTTCGCAATAATGTTTCTTAAATCTCTATGCTGTTTATAGTTTCTCTGAAATAATAAGTTATGAAATAGGTCGTCAGTTTTGCTAAGACTAATTTTTTTAAGGTTAACTTTAGTGAGTGACATAAAACTTTACACATTCTTTTAAAGATGTGCAAAAAAAGTGTAACATAATTTTTAAAAAAATAATTTAAATACTTTCTTTTATAAAAAAAAGAAAATATATTTAATTTTTATATTCTTAAAAAAATTAATTAATTTTGTGCTAAACTAATAAAAAGTATATTGTCTATTGAAAATGGCAGGCTAAGATATTTTCTAAACATAATTTTTGAAGTGAAATATTTGTAACACTTTAAACAAATTGAAACTCTTACACTATATCTCTTACAGTTATTTAAAAAATACATACAATCAAATATATTATTCATTTCAATAGCTAACATCAAGTTTTATTATTAACTTTTGAATTCAAATTAACTATCACTAAATTATCAATTATATTTAAGTATTATATTTATTTAACATAATTTCCTAATAAATAATATCCTAAGCATAAAAGCTATAATATTACATTGTCCTTATATGAAGGATTAACTTTATTTCATGTCATTTTTAAAATATATGAATCAGAAAGTTTATCTTTAGTTTCTGTCAGTATTAAAATTTTTCTAAGACATTCTTATAACAACGAAAGAAGATTTTATTCTAACTAAAATATGTCATTTTTTAAATATTTAATGAATTTTCTTTAATATTAATCTTAAAAAAATTTAAAATAACGTTTTTCCTTAATTTACATTCAGTTCTAAAACTTTTTAAACAGTCTCATTGCAACCTGACAACTCTGTCCAACTTCGCAGAGTAAAATTCATTTACGTTTTCAATTACTAAAAAAATGTTCTAAGACAATTTAAACTAATAAATTAAGTGTTATGCGAGTCCTATATATTTATGCAATTAAAAGTTTCGATTTCCAAAGCATACTCACACAAAAAAATCGAAGATGCCGTGCAGCTACATCGCAGAAAAATGGTGCCAGTTCTTTGGATCAAATAGATTCAGATGATGGAAGAATCAAGTTCTATGTTTATAAATTACTTCTAGTGGATATTTATGCGGAGTTTAAGAAGTGCGAAAACACACAGGAGAATTCTCACGTTAAATGGGAAGCAACATGCACCTTGTCTTAGGTATATCTGAAGAGAGCCAATGAGCTTTCAATTGCTTTGCGCATGTCCGCGTGTCGTCCAATGGCAGCGTGCCACGTCACAAAACTCGAAAAACAACCTAATGATCCAGAACACCTAGAAAAGTTTGGGTTGCGCACAATTCCATGACGCAAGAATTCAGCCGGGGGTTTTGAAGTAACTAAAAAGAAAACCGGCTTTGTGTGTCGCGCTCCCCCAGAAGAACTTATTGCGACAGTTCCCGAAAGGGAACCAGGACTGTTGATATATCCAGGAAATCGAAGCATTTCGTGGGAAATAAGCTCTGAGACAAGGATTTGGGCAAAATGCAGCAGGAAACTACTTTTAAAAGGTGAAATAAACAACTTTTAATGAGGAAACAACACAAAATAATACATATACATATTTAAGTTCATCATAAAGATGCTTTGCATCATACTTCAATAAAGCTGATACTATTAAATATATAAGTTTAAATTAATCTTCATGCAACTTTAAATATAGGAGATTAAAATGTTTGTTCGATTTTTACTTCATCGTTATCGAACTCTATACATCTAAATTAAATGATAATTTTTAAATAGATAACTTTAACTTTTTATTTTAAGCAATGTATCAAAATATTTTTTAAAAAGAGTATTTTATGAGTTTAAAATTAGAGATATTAATGAGAGACTTTATTCACTGAATTCAAAATAAGATTTGAGACCTCCAATGCGCTAAACAATATAAAAAGAGTTCCATTTCAACAATACAAATACTGTTTGGAAAATTGCTAGTATGTCCTTCACTTCAAAAGTATAATGCACGTAGATAGTAGACTTGCATATAAAATTAACTTCTTTGTAAACTACGTGAGTAACGCAATTTTTCTCTCCAAAATATGAAGAAGATTTGTGGGTATGTCTAATATCTGCAAAAATCCATAGTATCGCACTTATTGGAAATTTATACATATTAGCTTGAGAAGATTGTGGTTGAAACTAAACACTTTTCTACTGTGTGGCCCGGCTGTTCTAGGGATCCGGTGAAGAAAACCCTCTCATGCTAGTTGCACCAATACTCTGCAACGCGTGTTAAGTAAGAAATGTTTATTATCTATCCTCAGGGACAACCTAAGCTGAGCCTAAAGCTATTGAATATTTTTACATATCATAGTTTCGCGTTAGGTTCAACTTAGGTTGTCCTCGAGTATACCCGAAAAAAATTATGAAATATTCATTGTTTACAACTATAATTCAGAATGCATTTAAAAGAGAACTGTACACTGTAAAAATTGTACTTAAAATGAGTTACTACTCGTTTTGCTTTGAGTATAATTGCATCGTAAATGAGGGATGACGTACTCAATTTAAGTAACCGTACTTTCTCAAAACTGAGCAATGTGATTTAATATTGCTAACCTCAGCTTCTGTTCAAGCTATCTTAACAAAGCGACCTGACAAACTTAAAATAGTTGTTCAGAAGATGATTTTCCACATCATTTGATGTCAATTGATGAAATGGAAACTGAATTATTACAACTCAATTATCTTACTTCCTATTCTTTTGGCAGACCTTTTTAACATGTCTTCTGTTTGTAACTTCTGCAAGTCGCCCTGGTAGTTTAATGGATAAAGCTCTGGACTGCGGTGCCTGAGAATCTGGGCTCGATTCCCGGTAAGTATTAGTTGTCATTGTCAATATTTATTGAAAGTGATTTATGAATGGTGTCTATATATGCTAGCATCTGCTCTTTTATTTATTCTTACGCATTATAATCATTTTTTAATACATTCCTTTTTCAAAATCGAAATTTATGTATTCGGAGACATGGTAAGCATCGAGTATTTTCAAAAATTAGTACAACGTACTTCTTTTTGAGTACCCATTTTTAACAGTGTAGAAACCGGGACTTTAACTAACCTCAAAAATTTAAAAAAACCTAATTAAAATTTTCCTTTTTGTTTTCCGATTTTCCTGGCTGTGATTTCAGAGAATCTGCTTTGAAAATAAGGGTATCTTATCGCTTATATTTTGTAATTGTAATTAATGTTTTAGCCTGTTAATACAGACTACAACTTATGTATAGTACTCTTTTTCCTTAAAATTGAAAGATTCTTTAATTAAAAATTAAATAAATGCATTCATTATATTTAGTTTCTAAGTTTTGTAATTTGAAACATTCTATAGTCTACTATTTTAACTCGTTCGAACATCAAACCGAAGTATGAAAGTTATATGGAATGTTAGACCGTCAAAAAACTGATTTTGAAAACAATATGGAGTTGACCCATTTTTAAAATGACCCATTCGGTTAAGTTTTAATTTCAAAATCAACAACATTTACTATAACTTAAAAAATACCGGTTTTCCTTATTTACTTATGCAGTATAATTTTTTTTCGAATTATTGCAGTCTTCCCTAACGTTTACATTTTTTACCATCTTTAGTCTACATTTATTAGTCAAATTATTCTGTGAATCCTTTTCTATATATTTATAATAGATGAAAGAAATGTCATAAACAGAAAGAATGTTTCAATGGGGCTAGAACTCTAATATTTTATTTTACAAAGACAATTTCAATTTATAATATTTATGAACAAGCTACTAAACATTTTAACTAGTTGTAAACTTTATGTTAATTATTTTTTACTACTTTATGCACTGTTTTAGTGTTATATATAGGATTCAAGTAGTTTATATTTTTACAATTACGCTAATTTTTTTTAATTAGATAACATTCACTGCTTTTAAGAATTACTGTTATACTTACTACTCTAAAGGTTACTTAAAAAATTATCGAATTGATTAAAATTGCAAAATTCCTATGTTTATCGTACAATGTGCGAAACATTCATTTCATAGTCATTATTATGTATTATAGACATATGCTTTCAAATAGTAAATTTATATTTTATTATATAAAGTGTTCAGAAATACATATACCTTCGTTTCTGGATACTTTAGAAGTAAATAAAACTACGATTTTATATATAAAAAGAGTTGTTGTGTCTGAAAGTTTGTGCATGGTATTCGGCAGAAATATAATTTTAACCCCTCTCCACTAAAGCAGGACCGCATAGTTAGAAGATAGTTTTACTACTACTACAACCTACCAATAACTACTTTTAAACTATGCTAATTATTTTTAACTACTTTATGCACTGTTTTGGTGTTATATATAGGATTCAAGTAGTTTATATTTTTACAATTACGCTAATTTTATTAAATTAGATAACATGCACTGCTTTTAAGAATTACTGTTATACTTACTACTATCAAGGTTACTTAAAAATTTATCGAATTGATTAAAATGGCAAAATTCCTATGTTTATCGTACAATGTGCGAAACATTCATTTCATAGTCATTATTATGTATTATAGACATATGCGTTCAAATAGTAAATTTATATTTTATTGTATAAAGTGTTCAGAAATACATATACCTTCGTTTCTGGATACTTTGGAAGTAAATAAAACTACGATTTTATATATAAAAAGAGTTATTGTGTCTGAAAGTTTGTGCATGGTATTCGGCAGAAATATAATTTTGACTCCTCGACACTAAAGCAGGACCGCATAGTTAGAAAATAGTCTCACTACTACGACCTACCAATAATATACTTTAAACTAATATATACAACAATTTTGAACTCTAAGTGAAAACCAGTGTATTCATACTGTTTTTAAAAATACATAAACTATTTATATATATATTTAACCATCTGCAATGGTTAAGTCCATAGATTTACAAGAAATGTCGCGATTTCAAAATTTTAAATAAACGTATCGCTACAGTTATGCAAATCAACTGTTACTGATATATGGGTAGATATAGAGATCTGGAAACACTTATAATTTTGAAGTGCATGGATACGTGACTGAAGCATAATTTGAGACCACTCTTTCTCTCTAATTTTACAAATCCCGACTAATTGAAAGGCACGAAGTTTTGTAGTAAACAGCGTTAGTGTATGTAGTTATAATTTTAAAATTCCGAAGATAGTTTTCAATTATAGTTTGTATAATTATAATATTTATGATATAGTTATGATAAATTTATGCCAATCCCCTATCATTTCTGATTAATTAGTGCTGGTAGCAACAGTATATATCGCAAATAAAAAAGTAAACCAATATATCTTGTATTATTTGTGACTAACTAAATGTGTTATAAAAATTCTTTTAGTTAGCATATTTGTTTGTACTGCTTGATTTTTTTGTTTATTCTATTTTGAAATTATGTCTATTTTTATGAAATCACTTGTTATTTATGATTAACCAAACATTATATATCTTCTGGCTAGTATATTTGTTTGTGATCCTTGGTAGGTTTCATTTTTTCTTTTACTATTATTTTTAACTAAAATATCCCCTTTCATTTCTGATTATTAAATATATTCATTTATACAGGGCGAATGAGGATTTTCTTTACAACTTTGACTCGCAACACAGCATTTGACTGTTAGTGGTTCATTAAGTGTCCAAGTAGGCTAGCTAGTTGTAAAGATAATTTTCATACATCCAGTATTATCTGGTTATATGATGTGTTTGTAGTAATTGGTCGCATCTTATTATTTTCGATTTTTCAACAAAAATGCATGAAGGTATTTCTGATTAACTAAGATATTATAATTTCTGCTTTCTGTATTTGTCTATATTTTAGGTAATTTCTATTGTTTATTAATTCATTTTTAACGAATAAAATTCATATACTTATTAACTATTTCTTAGTAGAATTGTTTACACTCTTTAATAGATTATTATATTTTTTAAATTTCAATAATGAATAAATCTCCGGTATTTATAATTACTTAAGCGTTTTATAATTTATTGTTATTAGTAGATTTGTTTGAACGTTTTGGTAGTTTCTGTTTTGTTTTCAATATTTTAACAAAACTTTTTCTAGTTATTTCTGATTAACTTATGTATTATAACTTCTGATTAGTATATTTGTTTATACTTTTTGGAGTGTTTGTACTTTTTATTAATTACATTTTGAACGAATAAATCCCAGTTATTTCTGATTAACTAACGTATTATAACTTCTGGTTAGTTTATTTGTTTATACTTTTTATTAATTATATTTTGAACGAATAAATCCCAGTTATTTCTGATTAACTAATATGTTATAACTTCTGGTTATTATATTTGTTTATACTTTTCGGAGTTTATACTTTTTATTAATTACATTTTGAACGAATAATTTTTTTATTAATTACATTTTGACTGAATAAATCCCAGTTATTTCTGATTAACTAGTGTATTATAACTTCTGGTTAGTATATTTGTTTAAACTTTTTATTAATTATATTTTAAACGAATAAATCCCAGTTATTTCTGATTAACTAATATGCTATAACTTCTGGTTATTATATTTGTTTATACTTTTCGGAGTTTATACTTTTTATGAATTCTATTTTGAACGAATAAATCCCAGTTATTTATAATTAACTAATGTATTATAACTTTTGTGGTTAGTATATTTGTTTATACTTTTAGTATTTTATACTTTTTATTAATTATATTTTGAGCGAATAAACCCCAGTTATTTCTGATTAGCTAATGTGTCATAGCTTCTGGTTAGTATATTTGTTTATACTTTTTGGAGTTTATACTTTTTATTAATTACATTTTAACGAATAAATATCCGTTATTTATAATGAACTAATGTATTATAACTTGTAGTTAGTATATGTGTTTATACTTTTTAAAGTTTATACATTTTATTACATTTTGAACGAATAAATCCCAGTTATTTATGATTAACTAATGGTATTTTTATATCATTTTGTTAATAGAATTGTTTATACTTTTTATATTTCTTATTAACTAAATGCATTACATGTTATGGTTTGGTTAACTAAATATATTATTTCTGGTTATTTGACTTGATTGTACTGTTCGTCGGCTTCAATTTTTCTTATTTTTTATAACGATAGCAACTGTTATTTATAATTAACTAAATGTATTAAAACTTCTGTTTACTATATTTGTTTATACTTTTTGGAAGTTTCTAATAATTTTTTTTTCTATTGTATTATTTTTAAACAAATAAAATACTGAAATACTGATATTTTTGACAAACTAAATGTAATATTATAAGTCCTGATTAGCATATTCGTTTGTTTACTTTGTATTAGGGTCAGATGGAAAAAATGGGCCTTGGGGAAAATTGATTTTTTATACTAAATATTGAATTACCCAATGTTAAATGATCGCGTTCTTTTTTTTTATAATTTACCTAGTTAGTAAAGTACATTGTAGCAAAAAATTACATTTTTGTGTGTTTTAATTCAAGTCCAAATGCATTTCTGGGTGCTTTAATTCAAGTCCAAATGTGTTGATTTGTTTGAGTATAAAAAATTATGATAGTTTGAAACATGAAAACTTTAGTATATAAACTAGAAAAGTCGCATTATTTACAAATATTCCTGGGATTTCTATAAAATAGAATCGTTTTAATACATTCCAATTAGAAAAAATTCTAATTTCTTTAGACTTTTTTGGGGGGAAAATGGGTTTTCGAATTATTTATGTTAAAGCTTCGAGAATTCGTAACAACTAACAACGTTCGGTAAAAGTGCAATTATTCTACAAAAATATAATTTTCGAAGATTATAAATCTCAAGGAACTAGTTGCAATATATTTAACACTGTTTATATGTTAATAAAATGAAGTGACTTGCTTTCTTTTAAAATAAACTGTTAACAAAAGAACATATTTCGATACAAAAATGGCTACCATTTGCTTGTTTTATTCGAAATTAAATATAATGTTTTAAATTACATAACAAATCGTCTATGGAACAAATTAAAAATAAAGTAAACACGTCATAGGTACGGTTCATGTATCAAAGAAAACCAAGAATAATATTAGCAGGTGTTCTATTTCGAAGGAAATAAATTATACAATATAGTTGATTATTCAAAATGGCAAATGGCGGATTACAGCTTGTTTTTAGGAAGAAAAACTGTCCATTAATAATTGACTGTTTTAATATTTTAAGATTGTTATTTATTCTATATTATTCAAGTTACTAATTTTGACTTACATTTTTTTTATAATAATGTCTTTTTATACTAAAAATTCAATAATTCATATAGGGTGCCCATTTTACCCGATCTATGAATTGTAGTAGGTTACATTAGAAAAATAATTATTACAAATATTTATAAACCTCAGAATTAAATAAAAATATACAATTATGTTTCCAATTAATAAGTAAACGGTTTTATAGAATAATTGTAATTTTACAATTTTTAACAATTGTAATTTTACAATTTTTAACAATTGTAATTTTACAATTTTTAACAATTGTAATTTTACAATTTTTAACAATTGTAATTTTGCAATTTTTAACATTTGTAATTTTACAATTTTTAACAATTGTAATTTTACAATTTTTAGCAATTGTAATTTTACATTTTTTAACAATTATTATTTTACAATTTTTAACAATTGTAATTTTAAATTTTTTAACAATTGTAATTTTACAATTTTTAACAATTGTAATTTTACAATTTTTAACAATTGTAATTTTACAATTTTTAACAATTGTAATTTTACAATTTTTAACAATTGTAATTTTACAATTTTTAACAATTGTAATTTTACAATTTTTAACAATTGTAATTTTACAATTTTTAACCATTGTAATTTTACAATTTTTAACAATTGTAATTTTACAATTTTTAACAATTGTAATTTTACAATTTTTAACAATTGTAATTTTACAATTTTTAACAATTGTAATTTTACAATTTTTAACAATTGTAATTTTACAATTTTTAACAATTGTAATTTTACAATTTTTAACAATTGTAATTTTACAATTTTTAACAATTGTAATTTTACAATTTTTAACAATTGTAATTTTACAATTTTTAACAATTGTAATTTTACAATTTTTAACAATTGTAATTTTACAATTTTTAACAATTGTAATTTTACAATTTTTAACAATTGTAATTTTACAATTTTTAACAATTGTAATTTTTTAATATTTTTCCAATGAGAAATTGGACTTTGAACGTTAAAAATCAAGTTTTAAGACCCATTTCCCCCACCTTGCCTTATCTATTCGTTTTTCCCCTTTTTTTCTGTTTTTTATATTAAATAAACCCCAGTAATTTCTGATTAACTAAATGTATTATAACTTATGGTAAGTAGATTATTTATGGCAACTCATCTTTAAAATATGGTGCTACATATATAACAGTTTACATTAAAAATACCTTCCAAAATGAGTTTTTTAATTAAAAATTACTGCTGATACTTTTCATAAATTTTAACATATTTTTTTACCTTATTGATAATTTCATTATTAGTAAAACACGTTAATGTTTGTTTAAAAAAATGTTTGTATAAAAGTTATTTCAAAGAGGCAGGAATTCTGAATTGAATCTTTTGAAAGGATAATTTATAAAAAACTTTTAAGCACAGAAATTGACAAGCTATTAGTAAAATAGATTCGCATCAACTAAAACTCCTTTTTCCCCAGAAGTTATTATAATTTCTTTAGAAATAAGTTGTTTTTGCATGTAAGATAAACATTTCAGTGGGTATTCGATTATTTTAGGATGTTTATTGGAAATATTTCTTTTCTCTAAAAATAGGCGAATTATAAGTTGCGGAATATATTATTTTATGAAAGGTTTATAAAATTCTAATGAGTTTTTCGCATAAGAAATGGGGTCATTTTTCTATGGACTTTAAATTAAAAATTAATATTGCAATTATTATAATTTCTTTTAAAAAATATCTTTCAAAAACGTCATACATTTTTCTAATAAGCTATGGACTCTTGATGTGGTTTCTGAAATTTCTATTTTCGTTTAGCTCAATTTCCATTTATTAATATGCATATTCCATGTGTTTTTCAAAAATATTGAAAATTCATCTTATGTTTACGCTTGAAATCAAATTTCTAATATAATTGCTCTAGCAAAAATTGTTAATGTAAGCATTTATTTTGCATGCATATGTTTGGCCTCTGTTTTTAAAATTACCATTTAACAAAAATAAAATATAATAATTAATATTATTTTTATAAAATGTTTTGGAGTTTAAAGTAAAAAAAAAGAGAAGTTATAAATCTAGCAGTACAGTGTGTCCTTAACTTTTTTAAAGTAACCTTAATCATTTTCGGAAAGTCTGTTTTGCATTTTATATGCCACTATTTCAAAAATTTCAATTTTTTTTTTAAATTTAATTTTTTGTAATAAAAATATTTTTTATTAGTTTATATACAATTTTTTTTAAATCTTATGATTAAAGGAACTGGAACGATAAAAATTACTTTCTAACATTTTTTTTATTATTTTCTAAGTCGTGTCTTTAAAATGATATATAAAATACAAGTATAAGTATTTTTATTATTTATTTTCAATTACTTGTTTGCAAAGAAATAAATGTGTCAATATATCTATAAATGCTGTATTCACAAAATGGGATTTTTTCAGCATCTTTTTTTCAGAAACTACTGAATATGTTGCTTTGAAACTTTTATACATATGAACTGAATACATACTTTTACTGAAATATACATACTGGATTATAAATATATTTTAATTTAAAATATTGAAACATTCTTAAGCAGGAAACTTTCGTGATTTTTTTTAAATCGTATTTTATAAAAAAGTTAACATTCTTAAAAAAGCAATGTTTGTAAATCAATTATGAAATTTTTTAGAATAGTTAAATAAGTAGTTTCTGAGAAAAGGTACATAAGTACGAGAAATATAATTTTGAAAAAATAGCAAAAGATATGTTCACACATTGATTACTTTGCTAACTAATAATTTAAAATAAATACTAACATTACTTCTTATACTTGTATTGTATAGTATCATAATTTATTTTAAAAGCATGGTTTCATAAATTTTGATAAATAAAAAGCTCAAAATAAGTTCTGATAAAATACATAGCTTTCCCTCCCTCCTTAATTGTTTTTTATTAATAAATTTTATATTATAACTAATTTTATAAAAGCATGCAAATTTACTATTTTTCAAAATATTAAATGCTCTGATACAAGTTTTAAAAAGAATTTTTAATAACTAATATGGAAGTATTTTTTCTTTTATCATTTAAATAATTCATTTTTATCATTTAAATTATCCTATTTTATCATTTAAATCATCAATTTTTATCATTTAAATCATCAATTTTTATCATTTAAATGATCAATTTTTATCATTTAAATGATCAATTTTTATCATTTAAATTATCCATTTTTATCATTTAAATTATGCGCAAGTTATAATTTTTTTACGTTTCGAAATGTTGGAGAAACAAGGATTTTTTCTTATATATTTGTATTTTAAAGATAAGAAGCAAGGACTTTTTTTGACGTCAAAGTATCTTTTTTTAACATTTATTAACTTGTGAAGTACAATTTCTTGAAGATAACAGTTTAAAAAATAGTTAATTTTCATTTCTTACAATATTGAAATACTTTGGATTTAGATTATTCTCGCCTTCAACTTCACTTTGGACGAGTTAAATGCAAAAGGGTGTAAAGCACCAAATTTTTCAACTGCTTACTCATAAAAAAACAGTTTTGAAATGCTAAAAAAAAATTTATTGCGGTTTGTGAAATTTTATAAATTGTTGGTAACAGCTTTGGTACAAAAAGTACCAAAGATTTGTGCTTTATCAAAATTTTTTTTTACTAAGTTGCTTTACAATTTTTTTCTGTCTTTCTCAAAATGTATTTTTTTCTTCTGAAATTAGTTATTCTCAAAATAAAGTTACATCATACAGGATATTTTGTCGTTATTTTTAATCATTGTAGCTTACTTTTGTATTTTTGTTAAATTTAGAGTTATTCGAAAATATACAGGGTTGTAAAAGCTTGTCGGGCGGCAGTAATTTTTTGGATGTATCACATTTAGCTGTACTGGCATAATAACACATTATTTTTACCCAACTACTTCGCTTATATTTTAAACAAGTCGCTTAACTTTATTTGCAGCACAGTAGTTAAATTTAAGCAAAGAAAATGGTTTATTATGACAGTTAAACAGCAAAACATGACCATATCCCAACGATTTTCGATCACCCTGCATACAGTTCATAATCACCAGTTTTCGACAAATCTTAGAAATTTACAGATAAGAATATTTATGACTCCAAGCTTTTCATATCCATAGTTGTGAATGAAACAAATATTTAAAGCTTAAACGGTATTGACATTATTAGGGCAGGTATTGGTAAATCATATTGATAAAATAAAACTTATTAGCATGTGTTAATATTAAATTAAATGCATTGTTTAAATATTAAATTAAATGCATTGTTTAAATATTAAATTAAATGCATTGTTTAAATATTAAATTAAATGCATTGTTTAAATATTAATTTGGTGGATTTTTAATTAGGAGGGTCTGAGATACATATTAAACTATAAAAAATAGCAATGAAATGAAAAAATGAAAAAGTGCAAATATTTTTAACAACAAAAATTAACACACTTTAACTTTCGAATTTTTACTTAATATATATATTTACAAAGATGCTTCATCCAGAGGTATATTTCACTGCAGAGATTCAAATGCAGAGAAATGTTTCATTGGTAATTCAATATGCGTTTTTTTAAATCTATGGGTCTCAAAGGTTTGTTTCAATGTACATTTATTACGTACTTAAATCGACGATTCTTTGATTTTTTTCGAAATCTATGGGTCTCAAAGGTATGTTTTAATGTACATTTATTACGTACTTAAATCGAGGATTCTTGCTGCAGAGTTAGTGTTTTTTTTCGAAATCTATGAGTCTCAAAGGTATGTTTCAATGTACATTTATTAAGTACTTAAATCGAGGATTCTTGCTGCAGAGTTAGTGTTTTTTTTTTCGAAATCTATGGGTCTCAAAGGTATGTTTCAATGTACATTCATTTCGTACTTAAATCAAGGATTCTTTCTCTGCAGAGTTAGTGTGGGTTTTTTCGAAATCTATGGGTCGTAGAAGTTTGTTTCATTTGTCATTTATTATGTACTTTTAGCGTTGGTTCTCGCTTTGTAGAGTTTATGCGTTTTGACGCGAAACGCCTTTCAGTTGGGTTTATAGGATGTCGCTTGTGCTGAAAAAGCATGACACGGAAGTATGTTACTACAGTACGTAGAGCGCTTGCGCGTATGTCATCTACCAGTAAAGCAAACTCATGCGCTCTGCTAGCGGCAGTAACGAATAAAGCCCGAAAACCTTCTTTTTCACGATTGGGTTGTGTTGGAAGGGGGAACACGAATATACTGAGCGTGAATTCTAACATTCACATCGGCATGAATTCGACCTTCCAATCAATGCATCTGATGTGCGGTCGCTTAAGGCACACAACAAAATTCGAAATTATTTAAATATTTAAATGGAAATATTGTAGTTAAGGATTTGTTTTTATTCGCATTATTCAAAGTTGCCGATTTTTTACAAAAATAAAATTTGAACCAAGTATTTTCTTTCATGGAACAATTACTCTTATATTTAACTAACTGTTTATATATATATATATATATATATATATATATATATATATATATATATATATATATATATATATATATATATATATATATATATATATATATATATATATATATATATATATACTCTACATACTGTAGTAACATACTTCCGTTTCATGCTTTTTCAGCACAAGCGACATCCTATAAACCCAACTGAAAGGCGTTTCGCGTCAAAACGCATAAACTCTACAAAGCGAGAACCAACGCTAAAAGTACATAATAAATGACAAATGAAACAAACTTCTACGACCCATAGATTTCGAAAAAACCCACACTAACTCTGCAGAGAAAGAATCCTTGATTTAAGTACGAAATGAATGTACATTGAAACATACCTTTGAGACCCATAGATTTCGAAAAAAAAAACACTAACTCTGCAGCAAGAATCCTCGATTTAAGTACTTAATAAATGTACATTGAAACATACCTTTGAGACTCATAGATTTCGAAAAAAAAACACTAACTCTGCAGCAAGAATCCTCGATTTAAGTACGTAATAAATGTACATTAAAACATACCTTTGAGACCCATAGATTTCGAAAAAAATCAAAGAATCGTCGATTTAAGTACGTAATAAATGTACATTGAAACAAACCTTTGAGACCCATAGATTTAAAAAAACGCATATTGAATTACCAATGAAACATTTCTCTGCATTTGAATCTCTGCAGTGAAATATACCTCTGGATGAAGCATCTTTGTAAATATATATATTAAGTAAAAATTCGAAAGTTAAAGTGTGTTAATTGAACCAAGTATTTTCTTTCATGGAACAATTACTCTTATATTTAACTAACTGTTTATATATATATATATATATATATATATATATATATATATATATATATATATATATATATATATATATATATATATATATATATATATATATAAAGTCAAACGGTTAATACCTCATAACAAGATTCGAACACAATAGCATCACGTTAAGCATAGAGATAGCGACAGAGTGATGTAGCAGGGGAATATTAATTCAAAATATTTTTGTTTGTGTGAAATTTCACATTACACTACGATTAAAAACATATTAAATGAATTATGGAAATATATAGTTTCATTTGATGATAAGTCGAACTACAATTACACAAAAGGGCTGTTACAGATAACACATAGAGCGTCAAATTTCGCCAATAGCTTTAAGCGCACGTACCGTACGCTAATGTCAGACTTCTCACGTCGATTTATGACCCTGGTAAATTGTGGTCTCCGGCCTTCGGCAGGAAAGCAGCTGCTACCTCTTCGGGCAGTTGTTTGGAGCATCTCACTCCTTCGGGCAGTCGTTTGGGGCATCACATCCGCCTTCGTGCAACCTAATTTGACAATCTCACATCGAAATTGCATTTGTAAGTTCGAATTACATTAAATTTGACAGGGTATTCTGCATTGAATGTGATTTAAACTACATTGAATCGAAGGGGATGTGATACCCATATCATATGAGAGAGAAACTGTATTTTGTCACTTTCTAATGAAAAGGCAGTTTTAGTTTATTTCTGTACCGAAGTCATAATTTTATTTTTATATAAGGCCTGCATAATTTTGTATATCTATATTTATATTTCTTTTTTATGAAAGTGTGTGACGAATTTTTTGGTAAATGCAAAACAAATCCTATAATATCCTAAATGTTAATATTACATTTGACACATTGCGATTACACAATCAATTAAAAAATAAATATTTAAACTAGTTTTAATATGGGCTACATAATTTAAATTATACAAATCTGCAATTTAAAAAAAAAATTACTAATTTGTATAGTTTTAGGTTTTAATTTAACAATTTCATGAATGTGTATCGAAATCCATAGTTTGTATATTTTGTAAAATATAAATTATTTATTTATTGAAAAGCAGACAAACGAATCATAATTTTTTTTAATCTATATTTTTGAAAAACCGAATTCTTCCCCATAATTTACCCTTGTCAACAGTTTCAAGGTCAGCTATAATTTCACATTGCTTTCATAAGAGAATTCACAATTTTTCGTGAATTTTATTTTGGACATTATTTATTCAATGATTAAAACTACATTCTATGAAATGATTTGTTCATTTTTTGATCTGATATTATATTCAATGAATCACTTTTTCTGTCCATTCGTAACGTATGTAGCGTTGTTGGTCGACTTGCACGCCGAATACACCAGTTTGCTGTAATTGGTCATTTGCACGATGTGAAATTTTAACATTTGTAATGGTTTCCATGGGAATATTCTTCATTTTTGACGAAACAGTTGTTTGCGAAATGCTCCGATTAATTATTTCGTCCAACTACGAAAATTAATTTCATCGTTTCTTTTACGAAATTTATTTTATCACAAATGAGGACGACTTCAAATAAAAACCAACGGCAAAACTCGAACCAATCATATCTTGGTCCGAAGTCTGGGATATATTATTAATAGAGCCAGAAAAGCCCTTACTGTTTTGTGGCAATATACGTGTAATAACCAAAATTAGAACTGATTGAACTGATACCAGCGAAGAGGAATCGGAATAAATTACTTTCGTTAAAAATTTGAGGAGTCCGGTTTCGTCGAAAGCCATAAGATTCAACGAGGAAACGATTGTCAAAATTTACAAAAATAGCCTTAATGATCGAAAATGGGGCGAACTGAAAAAAAGGCGAACTGTTTCTGGGAGTGAATTTGAAAAACACACATAAAATACTACAACTTGCGCGATTTTCCATGCATTATTTCCCCAGTATTTTTGTCTGGTAATTCCTGTCATTACTCAGATAAAAGAGTAAAACTAAAAAATCTTATTTTCGAGCAAATGAACTTTGAGATTTCGGCTCGGTAAATTTTAAATGGAAGCTTCACTCAAAATAGTTTTCTGGGGGCTTCAATTTTCTTAAATAACGACTCTCTGTTATCACGCAAATAAGTTTTTCTTCAGGACATTTCGGAAGAAATTGTCTCGTGTTTTATGGACTCAAGGAACAAACTCATGCAAAGTTTTGATAACAAGCGAATTTAAACTTTTGTCTGGAAGTTCCTCTAGAGAAAGTAGGATTGATTTACAATCCTAGACGCATATTATTTCTAAAATATTTATTTTTAATAAATAATAATTATGCTATAAAACTGAAATTCTTTCATATGAAGTTTTAGAGAATATTATATATGATGGCCTAACGAACAAGTTTAGGAGTTTTATTTTTTTACTTCATACTTAGATAAATCACGTGAATGCAAAAATTATTGACATTAACTACATAAAAAATATTTCGATCTGTAATTACAACTATTAAAAAAATTCGTTTGACTTACCTTTACATTAAAAAAAAATTTATACTATATTAAAACGTGATTTATACTAGTATAAAGCATGTAAATAATTTAAATTTTGCAAAATATACAAACTATGAATTTCTATACACATTCATGAAAATGATGAATGAAAATCTAAAACTATAAAAATTGGTAATTACTTAAAATGTGTTGCAGGTCCGCATAGTTTAAATTATATTACTCATATTTAAACTAGTTTAAACAATTATTTTTTAATCGCAAAATTTAGGATATTGTAAGATAAATTTTTGCATTTAATAAACATTTCACCACACACTATAATGCAAATGCAGTTTATGACAGAAACGGTCTTTGAATAAAATTGATTTGTCATATTGAACTTTGCATTTTTATTCCATTACAAATAAAAAAATATTTTAAACTTGGTCCCATTTATATTAATTATTCATAACTACTTTAGTTTTAACCCTCTGACGGAGCTAAACGACTTAAGTCGTCCAATGATATCCAGTTTTTCTAGCAATACACACAAACTTTAAATTCTTAAATATAATACATGTTAAAATATTTTTCAAATCTAAAGCATTGAAGTGTTTGTTGGAAGCTATATTTATTAAAATAATAAAAACTAAAAACATATATAATATATATGCATTGGAAATATATAATAAACTTGTTTTCAGAGAAAACTACTTTACAAATAAAATTAATAAACTCGTTAATACTTAATACTTAATACTTAAGGCTCAATCTGCTCGTTCTTGAGTTTCCAGTTAGCTATAGATATTTTCACTTGTCATAAGTTTAGAATTTTTAAAAATTCAACACTTTTCTTAAAAAAAAAAATTGCAAAACTTTGCTCTTATTTGAAGAATTTTCTGCAAAAATTTGCAAATTATTGAAACATTTTATGCTAAATCTGCATATTTTCAAAATCACAATTGCAGTTTTTTTAAGTATGGAATTTTACAAATTTTCTCGTAAAATTTACAATATTGCATACTTAAAATGAATTAGTGGTGAGTTTGAAGTTTTGAGTACATTTTTTGCATAATTTATGCACACATTTTTTCAAATACCAATAAATTTTAATTTTTGCAATTTTTTTTTTGAAGAAAAAGTGCAGATTTTTTTTTGGTGACATTAGATTGACATTTTGCCTTCATACAGAAATCTTCGACAAACCGTAATTTTCTATTCCATACAATTTTCTTTCAAATATTTAAACTCTCAACCAGTTAAATGTATATGTATAAATTGTCATTAACTTCAACTTAAGCACGGACTCACCACGGCTCGTCAATTAGAATTGCAGCCACAGCGGAAAAACAGGTTAGCGAAAGTTCTGAATGTGACTCATATCCCCCACCATGCGGCACAAAACTGGATTAATGGCCAACCTAAACGACGCGGCCTACCCTATTCTAGGTCATTTATCTCTATTTTCTCCCTGGAGTTATTGGGCTTTGAAATATCAACACTTTTTATTTCATTCAAGTTTCTGCCAATGACCACTGAACCTATTTTAAAAACGTACACCGGACATCGCAAACATGACTTGAAACAAATATTTTCATTACTCAGTATGTAATGTAGAAAAATAGAAAGCACGGAATAGGTAATCACCTTTTAGAGCTACCTATATATCCTTGTTCTAAGTATACCCTGGTTTATTCCCAGTATATGCTTTGTACACGGAAGAAGCGACCACGTTTGAGATTTGGTCAGTTTACATGGCTATAATCCAAAATGTATAATAATTTGCAATTAATTTGGTCGTTGGCCAGCAAAACTTAGGTTGGTAGAACACTATAGTCATAGCTATTAAATTTCAGAAACTATCCATTTTTATGCTTTAGAATTCGTTCATTAGAGGAATTGTATTTAATGGCTAATTAATGAAATTATCTAAATGCAGTTTTGCAGACAATACATTTAGTTTCAGAAGAGGTATGCAGATTTTTGATAAGGAAAATAAATGTGAATTGTTTTTTTATTATAATTTTATAGCATGTTTGTATTTAACTCTTTCTGACATAGTGGAGCATCAAATCTTGAAAATCAAATTTTAATTCCATACAAAATTAATACACTGAGTGGCCAAAATGTTATGACCACCTGAAGTTTTAAAGTAAATGAGCTATGACGTCACATTATTTCCGCCAGAGGGCGAGAGAGGCATTAAAAAGGAAAAGTGCTTGTTTTACAAGGTTAATAAAAGCATTTTATTCAAATAAGTACCCAGCAAAAAAAGTCAGCATAAAACCTTCATCAAAATTTTAAAATTGAAGGTTTTATGCAGGAAAACTGCAGTTTTTTTGAAGATCTATAAAATTAAAGGTTTTTGTTTCAATGTCCTTCATAAAAACTGAAACAAACCTTCATAAAAACCTGCAAAAAACCTTCAATTTTTAATCATGAAGGGAAAATGCAGATATTTTAAAGGTTTTATGCAGGAAAATTAAAAACTTAAAAAAAACTGCAGTTTTTTGTTTCAATATCCTTTATAAAACCTTCAAAAAAACCTTAAATTTTAACAATTTTGATGAAGGTTTCATGCTGACTTTTTTTGCTGGGTATGTGTTAAAAACGCAATTTTACGGACTTTAAAATTGGGAATTCTAGGAGTCATAGAGTGAGCATCAGCAAAACCGCTGCATTTGTGAAATGTTTAAAAGCAGCTGTAGTGAAAGTGTTCAATGATGGGACTGCTATCCAAAGAACTTGGCCCCATCGTACCTCTTATGGTCGTCAGGGGCTATTGAATGCTCGAGAAAAACAAGAAAATAACAGTTCCCGGTTTCTAAGGAACAACTGACGGGAAACAGTGCTGCAAATTATTACAGATTTTAATGAAGGATCCTCCCAAAGCATCTTTAAAAGCATTATTTGTTGTACACCAACGTATGGAATATGAAAGCCACATACCAGTTTGGAGGTCATATTATTTTGGTCTCTCAGTGTATAAATTTAAAACATGAAAAACTTTCGTACATGTGATTTTTCAAGTGCTACATTTGAATTCGTCATCTATTTTAGAACTTTAATGACGCAAGGAGTTCATAGCTTGAGTTGTACTTACAGCCATGAAATTACTTAAATGTACATGCAGATTCATCGTAACTCGTGTATTTCTTCTAAAATATGATTTGCAACAGATATAAAATTAATGTAAATATGGTTAAATACTCATTCATTATTTTTTTATAACTTACTAATGAGTACGGAGGGATATAAAAAATATATTTTCTTTAACAATTGAAAACCTTTGTACAAATGATGTACGGTGAATAAATGAATAGTACGGTGATAAACGCACGGTGGCCGCTATCCTGTCTCGTATTCCAAAAAATGATTTATCTTTTTCAATATATTAATGAACATGTGTCGCTTTCAAAATTGAAAACCAAGCACAAGTTATTTTGAGTTGAAACTATTTAGAACCAATAAAAAGTTTGACATCTAAAAACGCATATTTTACAGGTATCTCTAGCTCTTTAATAAATTATACTGCCATCCGAATTTTCAACATTAAACTTATTAATGCTCATCCTATTAATTACATAATGAGTTAATTACTTAAATGATAGGATTAACTATACAACTGTTTAATATTTACTCCACAATTTAAACAAAACAATGAACCAAATTGCAGCGCTTTATGTTAGCCGATGAAATGGAAATCTAGAACTAAAGGAAGTAAAATAGAAAAAATAAAGTACTTTCTTCGGTCACGTTTTGATAAGCATTTCAAGAGCTTGTTTTTGCATTTAAATAAAGACACGAGTTTAATAGGTTTCAGAAATTGAGTACAATCAGTTTCAATTTTGAATGCTATTATTATTATTATTATTTAAATTATTATTGTTACATTAATATTTGCTTTATTATTATGTGCTATATTATTATTACCTCCCTCATTGTTTATATTTAAAGTTATAATTATTTAAAATATTTATATTACGTTTTATTTTAGCGCTATACACTCGAAATAATTCTATGAGTATAGTGTATTAATTCATTAAAATATTCAAACATGGGCTTTTTAAGTGGTAATATAATTGATATACACATAAAAGACATATAGAAACACATTTTTTTTGCATCGAAATTTACAGACTCCTACCGAACTAATTTGATGACTACGTTTAAGTGCACAAAATAAACAAAAGTAGTTATATTAAGTAATTCGTATATTTCAAATTTTGTTTTTAAAATTCTCTATGGTAAAATACGGTTAAAAAGGTGTGGATATTTGGCTAGGTTTAGTCTCAAAAACTTACGATCATTAATTCATTATCAAAACGATTTGGTCATCGCAACCTATTCATCTCAGCACCATAAATTCTGTAATGATGATTGTTTGGATTTTACTCATGCATAAATACCAAGGGAATTAAACAGGTAAAGCTATACATTAACATTTAAAATAAATGTTTTTTATACTCAGCGAAAATTTATCGTAAATGTAATTAAATGTTACCAGCAAAACATCATTGTCAAGATTGATAGTTTTCCATGCTTAGATTTACAAAGGGAAATATCTATTTTTAAAGTTTAAAGGTCGAAAAACACACGAGCGTTCCGTCCGGCCAAATGGCATGACATTCCATTCCATCTCGCCAAATGGCATAACGAAACCTGTCGCGTTCATGGCGAAGAACGGGTTGTTTCCGTCCCTTTTAGGAGCAAATGGATGTTCTTTTTTTATCTGTTCTTTTATTAACTTATTCATTTTGTCTAGTTTCGGGGATAAAATTAAACAGAGCTGTTATCATTTGATAGTTTGAAGAACTTATTTTTATCAAAATACTTTTATTTATTCGATTTTGAAAAATGTGTTTTCTTCTTCACAGATTTTATGAAATTTAATAACTTTTGTAAAAAAAGAAAAACTGAATTAAGGAAAAAATGCACTAAAAACTAAAAAAAATAGTTTAAATTTTCTGAAAAAATAAATAAATATGTAAATGCTTAATATTTATATTTTATACTTATTATAACTTTTTGCAATCGGCACCATCCGTTAACTTCAATAAATTGTATAAATAATGTAATCTAAAAATTGGTTATACTTTAAAATAATCCATGTGTGTATAGTAACAATAATGATGTGTACTTTTAATAGTCGAAATATAAATACTTGAAGCAACTATTATCAACGGTGAAAGTAAATAAATAGCAAAATTTAAATGTACTACAACATGTGACTACGATTATAGATGAGTATGAAAGGCATTTCAGCAGTTTTTTTAATAAGCACAAACAAAATATTTGTCAAAAAGAAACTTGTACTATTAAAAAAAATTCTTAAAGTATAATAGATGTTGAATATTTACACTGTAAACAACATTGAATTTTCATTAGTATGTTTCATGTTTGTTCTTTGTGTGTAGGTAAATGTTTTGAATCCAAAAAATTGATTATATTAAAAAATAATTCATGTGTGCAGTAACTATACATTAAATCGATAGCATTAACTTTTTTTCTTGTGGTGAATTACTATTTTTGTGTTAAAAAAATAAATTTTCTGTTACTGTACGAGAATAAAAACTTATTTTAATTACCGTATTCAATTATAATTGTATTTCTCTTTTTTTCACAGAAAAAAAAAGTCAGCATAAAACCTTCATTAAAATTTTTAAACTGAAGGTTTTATGCAAGAAAACTGCATTTAAAAAAATTCTATGGAGTTAAAGGTTTTTGTTTCAATATTCTTCATAAAAACTGTAAAAGAAACCTTCAGATAATCCTGCAAAAAAACTGCAATTTTAATAATGAAGGAAAAATGCCGATCTTTTGTAGGTTTTATGCAGAAAAATTAAAAACTTCGAAGAAAAACTGCAGTTTTTTGTTTCAATATCCCATGTAAAACATACAAAAAACCTTCAATTTGACAGTTTTGATGAAGGTTTAAATTTTTTGCTGGGTTATATGTTTTAACGACCATCGGATGTAGATTAGATCGATAGATTATTTGCTATACATAAATATATCGATTAACTAAAACATGTTATCAGTTTTGTAGAGTATTTACATATATTAGTTTTCTGAAGGCGTTCATTTTTTTTCTTGTGATGAATTACTATTTTTATTTAAAAAAAATGAGTTTATTATTGTTATACGAGAACAAAAACTTATTTTAATTATTGTGTAATTTTCATTTCATATGTCCAAAGCATGCCCATTATTGATAATTTAAAGATTGATTATTATAATGTCACTTTTTAAAACTTTAAAATATATCTTTATTTTGAAATGACAAAACGTATATTGTTTTGAGAAAGATTCTATATTTAATTAATAGTTGTGTCTTTTATATTCCTATGAATATATAATTTCTAATGTAAATCTAACGAAGACCTTATAAATTTAAATAAAAAAAAGGCTATTAAAATGTATATCTCACATTGTAATGTATAATCTCCAACTCATATTGTAACGTATAATATTTTTTTTTCTTGTGATTTCCGACAAATGTTTTGCTCCTATCTCGGAAACTAATGTTCCGATTTTGATGAGAATTGATATATTAATACTTTCTACTCGAAAAAAAAAGATTTAAATGTCGAGTGTGTTTCATTGTACTAATTAAAGATGAGTTATGATTAAAAAAATGTGTTTTCTATATATTTTTTTAACTAACGTAGTAAGTATGTTATGACTAATCTCTGTATTTACTTGATCATTCTTAATGAACTACGACAAGCTTAAAATAATAGTTTAGAAGATAGAAAAAAACTTCACTGTATTTTTTGTAAGAATTTGAATTTCTTTTGAGAATATGAAGAATTTGAAATGAATGAATGCCCGACTGACGAAATTGAGAAAGAAAAGTAAAAATGTAGTTGTCGATATGAAGAAAGAAACGTACTAGTCACTCAGGAAACAGTAGACCTCGCGACCAAAACTGTTTTCTAAAAAAAAACATATACATCGATTTTAATGACTTCAAGCGGCATTCATGCCATATTTGAAAACAAATCGAACAACGCGTTATGTTGTAAATGCATAGCAAACAAATTTACAGACAAACAGACGAAATGCTGAAAGGTCGAGTTAAAATAGGGACCGAGTTTGAAACGAATGCAAATACGTCAATAAATCAAAACTCTAATTTACGACTCATGGTTATGTTTGACCCAAAATTTTATTTTCTCAAAATAAGGCAATAACCTTCTGAAATGGACAGTTCACCCAAACCAAATTTGAAACGAATGAAGGCAAAAAACCAATGCCCGACTGACGGAATTGACAAAGAAAAGTAAAATGTAGTAATATTGCGATCGGAGGGTTGCCAGCTTCGCTACTAAAATTCTAGGATGTCGTCTAAAAATATCCAACAAATTATACTGGCTTGTTTACGAGACTGGTGCATGATAAATCTGATCGGGCTCCAATATCCTGACGCCTATTGATGTTGCGTTGGGTGCCATCTCAGGTGCGGTCCTTGTCATCTGACCATGGTTAAAAAATACGAGGCACCGTTCCCGGGTCTTCCCTCTGAGATCGACAATAGAGATGTTTTATTGCAGATTATGTCTTAAAAGTTCATTTTTCAATCTAACCATACCATCAAAATACTCATTCAAAAATGTTTTAAGCATTTAGCGAGAGCTATAAAAGCCCAAGTCCAATGTTTTAGTTAAGAGTAGGATTCAGTGTTTTCCCTGTAATGTAAAGTTACTTAAATGTGATTTGGGCCGTCTGGCTCTGAGGTACAGGTTTGTCCAATTGAAATTAAATTTAAAAAAATGGAATTGCATTTATTAAAAGTCATTTGCGTTTTCTCACGAATCGCCTAAATGTGACAAAACATGTTTTGATTGTTTGTTCCTCAATTTTAGTAATATAGATATCTTTACTTACAAACATTTCGATGATTTATTGAAGTTGGCAATTATAGATATTTTTTCGGGTATCTTTTTATGAGAGATGTAAATTTTAGTCATGAACATCTCGAAAGTAACATAATGTATTTGAATGAAATGCTAAGTATTGGTTTCATGCTAAGTATTGTTCTTCTCAGTAAAAGCTATAATAATTTAATAAAACGGTTTAATTTTGGCATATATTTTACCAACAAAATATGATTTTTTAAATAAATTCTCTGAGCCTCAACTTATGTGCCAATATGAAACCAATTTATTAGCCCTTTATTAGGCAAATGTGTTCCAAATATACTGGTTTAGACAGACACAGAATTGACATAGTCAGTATTACTCTTTTAGGATTTTAAACGTGTTAACTAAGTCCAAAATTTAAATAAATTCATATTTAAGAAAATTCAAATTTATGTACATCCATTTATAGCATGATTAAAGGATAATATAAGTAACTTCATACTATACTATTTCATTTTGTTTATGTAGTTACGAGTAATAAGTTATATGAGAAATTCTTTCAAAAGTATTATGATTATTTATAGCCGAAATATTTTTTTTAATTTTTGCAATGTAAATTATGTCTGCAATATAATCTTATAATGACCGTTATATGAGATTTATGTCACACATTGTTATGCAGATATAATATGCAATCATTTTGTATGAATAATAAGGAATAATGTAATTTGTTTTAATTAGTTAACTAATATAATTCTTCCACTTTTAACTATTTCGTGATATATACTTTGTATAAACATAGTATGTGAAAATTTTATACTAAATAATGTTTAGTAATAACTTTTTTGCTTTTTGAATTATCATAAATGTCTCTAACATGTTATATATGAACAAAAATATAAATATGTAATAATTTTCAATAAAATTAATAATAACTTCTTCAGTCGGAATTTGGAATATGTGTCCTTTCCTTTAGATTCTGATTATCAATGGTAAAAAAGATAATTAATCTAAAATTTTAGAAAGTTTGAATCAAAATTTAAAAAGTAAATTTCAACAACAAAAAATTCCAAAATTTATTATTTTTACTTTTAATTTATTCATTACTTATTTAAAATTCAAAATACAATGGAAAAGTTACGAAATACAATGATCTAACTTTTTTGAATGACATATTTTGGATATAAAATTTAAACAGTCTTCATTTCATTTTCAATATTTCTTTTTCTCCTCAAATTGTAAAAATTGGATAATTATAATAAAGAAAATAATTATATATCTAAAATTATTTAAAAAAAAACTATGCAAAAGTGTGTGCAATTTATGCATTTAATATTTATATTCCTTATAAACACAGTTTCATGAAATTTTTCATTTTAAATTGTTTTTGACAACCAAAACCTATGTCTGTACAACAACAGTCCAAAATAACGAATATTTTGAACAGTGATATACCCAATTTTAACATGTTATATAATTATATAATATGTTATATAATGCTAATTGGTGTAATTCAGGGATTAGTAGTTTTTTTTAAAAAACTTTCATTGTTCTTGATGAAAGTAACATTTAATATTTGGAAGTTTTTAACTTCAATACAAGTGAATGGTTCGTTTTGTGAGTGATATTTTTAAATACTAATAGAAATATAACTCCATATAAAAATGATAGATCAATCAAAAAATTAAAATATAAATAAAACGAGTTTTAAATTGTTCTTAACATTTATAGTATACGGTGAAGCGGGGGAAAACGGTAAAAAAATACACGATTTTTTTTTAAAGTTTAATTTCTATCTTGAAAAAATATTTTTTTTTTACAAAAAAGTTCGCCTTTTCATTATGAACATAAACCACTATTTTTATTTAATTCTTAGGTTTATAAATATTTTTAATAATATTTTTTCTCTTGAAATTATATATTTATTCAAACGTGGGGAAAATTGGTAATTTTTTGGGAATGTAATTTTTTATGTAAATTTTTTTTTAAACAAATCGTAATAAGGCATTATAAAAATTAGACTTAGCATGGGTCTGTGTTTTAACCCGACCTTTCAGAATTTTGTCTGTTTGTATTTTTTTTGTACCTCAGTTACAACCAAACGCGTTGTTCGATTTTCTTCAAATTTAGAATGAATATTCCTTGAAGTCATTAAAACGACGAATAATTTTTTTATAAATCTTTTTTTGGTGTCGAGGGCTACTGTTCCCAGAACAGCTATACTCAGGAACAACCTAAGTTGAACCTGAAGCGGAAGCTATGATATGTATAAATAGTCAATTGCTTTAGGCTCAACTTAGGTTGTCCCCGAGTATAGTTTATTATATTCTAAACAGAACACCTGCCATTATAATTTGGTGATGATTCAGAAATTTGCTGTATTTACGTTATTTTTCATTTGTTCTGCAAACTATTTTATATTTTATATTTAAAACACTGTTTAAAATGGGGTACATTTTGTTATTAAAATATGTTCTTTTTGTTGCCAGATTGTTTACAAAAACAAGTTTTTAATTTAATTATATTAATATGTTAACAGTGTTAAATATATTGCAGTTAGTTCTTGTCATTCATAAGCTTCGAAATAATATTTTTGTAGAATATTGCATTTTTTCGAAGGTTGTTATATTTTCCGAATTTTCTATTCTTTAGGATTATAATTCGTTTACCTATTTTCCTCACTTTGCAAATCATTGGGAAAAAAAGCTAAATAACGCAGAATTTTTTCTAATTTTTTTAATTGGAATGTATTAAAAGAACTCTTCAATACAAATTTCAGAAATATTTGTAAATAATTCAACTTTTCTAGTTTATATATTGAAGTTTTCATGCATCACACTCTGACAATTTTTTTTGTATACTCAAACAAATCGATTTGAATTAAATCACCCAGAAATTTAATCTTTTGCTGAAATGTACTTCATTAAACGAAGTAATTTAAAATAAAGAACGATATCAAAGCATAATTTTAACAATGTGTAATTTATAATTAATTTTCAAAATACTCACTTTACCCTATAATCTATTCCCTCTCTGCCCTTCGTTCATGGTTTTACCATTTATATAAATTATAAATATATTATAATATAAGGTCAGGTGCGGTAATTGGAAACATGTTTTATCTCTCTCTCTGTCTCTCCCTCTCTCTCCCTCTCTTTCTACTCTCTCTCTCTCCCTCTTTTTCTATGTGTGCGTAAAAAAGATATTTGGCGATATAACTGTATATGTAACATTATTGGGAATATTGATTAATATAACAACTGTAAGACAAATAAATAGAACTGTTGCATCATCTGACCGTGGTTCCAATATATGAGGCAGTTTATTCGAGAAGTATTGTGTAGTTTAATTTCAAAGTTATTTATAAAACGTTTTTCATTTATTTTACAACTGCTCGTATGTTAAACAATTTTTAGTCTCATAATGACTCGTTAATAATATTAAGAAACAATTTGATATTCCAATTTTTTTTTGTGTAGATGTCAGCAACTGAATTTAATATTCCATATCAAGTGCAGCATTATTAACGGCTTGTTTAAAATAAACCCGTTAAAATGAATTATTTTAAACGCATTAAAAAAAACTCATTGATATTTATGAGATGAAATTATGATTCGTCACTGGTCCATGAAATTCTCTGTATTTTTATACCTCATGTGTTAAGAATCGTCGCGTCTAAGGGACGGAAAAGGGATATTTACTTCAGAAATAATATATATGATACTCTGTTCGCACATGATTCTTTTATTAAATAAAAAGTATTTTCAGTATTTTGACATGAAAGGTCTTTCATTTTGGTTATAGAGGTTGGCTGCTAAAACCTGATTTAACGAAAACTTGTTATACTATATCTCTTCAACCGTACTACCCAAGCATCTTAATTTGGTATAATTGTGTAGAGAAAACAAGCCATTACATCAATACTTGAGGGTAAAACTTTACAAACTCTAAAAAAATAAAGGGTGAAAATGAGTGAAAATTTAGAGCTTTTTCTGAGCGGAAAAATTAGTATATCTGGGGAACGCAATCACGTAGAACATTGTTTAAGGGGCCATTTAAAAGAGCTTAACTTGTACTATATAAAATAGCTTAGAAATATATAGAGTGTCAAATGTTAAATTTGAATACATTTTCTCTAAAATTTCGAAAACTTCAAAATATTTAAAAAACAAACAGGTAAAGGCCGAATTTAAATTATTATAAAAGGAAAGAAGAAGGTTTGAG
This sequence comes from Troglohyphantes excavatus, assembly GCA_963932185.1. Taxonomy (NCBI): domain Eukaryota; kingdom Metazoa; phylum Arthropoda; class Arachnida; order Araneae; family Linyphiidae; genus Troglohyphantes; species Troglohyphantes excavatus. The sequence goes on along the minus strand of OZ010676.1, from coordinate 26,983,933 downwards.
GAATCCAAAACAGCCCTATATAAAAAGTTAACAGAATGGGGAGGATGAGGCAGCGTCTACAAGTTGAGAACCAGCCTCGCAGACTTAACGTTATCTGACGCAAGTTTCCAAAATAAAATAAAAATTGATAGAATTGGCAAAATACAAGTGGTTGATAATCGAAATTTGCCGTTTATAACCCATTAGAGTCAAGAAACGGATAAATAACTTTGAAATGTTATTCTAAGATAAAAATCTGCGTTTAGTTTGAAGAGTTTGTGATAACATTTGAGCCGTCTAGTTTTAACACCAGATAAACCCACATTTTTCGCAAAATCGTTTTAAAAAAAAATATTTTTAACAAGTTCTCAATGCACTACATCACATTTCAAAGCAGAATTGGCCAAAACTGTCTGAATCCAGTCTAAAAATGCATTCAAAGTCATGGGTTTAGATCCAAAAGTACGTGACTGTCAATCGTTTTTCGCGTCTACTGTAAAATTTATGGAAATGGATCTTATCTGGTTTTAAAACTAGACGGCCCATACCATCCCAAAATGATTAAAAATGGATTAGCAGGATTTCGGGAAAGTATATTAGGAGATGCTGTGTTATACCTAACCAATTCAAACTTGTTCTAGTGGCAATCAATATTTCCACTCAACTACATTAAATTCTTTTGTTTCACCTAATTCTTTACTCCACAGAGCTTGTCATAACAATTGTAAGTTTACTAAAATCGCAAGTATAGAAAATATTTAATACTAATATCGCTTATAGTTTTAAAACAGTACTACCCGCGCACCTTACTTGGGTATCGTTGTGTAGAGTAAAAAATCATTACTTGATCACACATGCGTTGCGTGCGCAGATGATGCGTTGTAGCGCTACTCATGACGCAATACGCACGTAAGGTTCAGAAATGGCGTGAAGAGTCTTTGGAATGTGGGGGTCACTTCCTATACCCAATACTCCCACTTGCGCTGGTGTGATAATTTTAGCCTGATTGGTAGGGTATAGGCGTAGCAAGCAGAAGTTCCTCGGTTCGATATCGAGGGACAGCCAAACCGAGCATAGCGCCGCATTGGTGACTTCCGGACTGCTGATCAACGGAACCTTCGACCAAACACTTGTGCAAACACTTGTGATACCACATCGAAATAACCACCACCACAACTTCAACCACTGCCACCGGGATAACACTTCATGGGCATATCAAGCATTCGTTCCTCCGTCCGACTCACTGATAGGGGGGTATTGTAGGGGTCACTTCATATACCCGATACTCTCACTTGGAATATACCCGATACTCTCACTCCAGTGAGCACTTTAGCCTAACTGGTAAAGTATCGGAGTAGCTAGCAGAAGTACCTCTGTTCGATTCCGAGCCAAAAAGGTCATGCAGATGGATACAAATCCTCGTCCACCTCCTTTGAACACGGAGGAATGAGACCCCATATCTGTAACATAACTTAAGCATGAAAGTTTTGCAAAACTTAAATAAATGTAAGTTGTGTATTTGGTTACGTCATTTCTGTACCCTAGTGCCCATACCTCCTCAGCAGCATGCACAAGACGTTTTTTTGTACACCACTGCGGCTGTGTTTCTGACACAGCCTCTTTCAATTGTATTGAAGTTTAGTTTACATATTTTCATTTACTAAAAGGTATATGCTTTCTGGATAAATGACTCGTATACCAAACCTTTTAAAAAGTTAATTTTTATATTTATTTTTACTGCTTTTTAACTTTAGAGGGGTAAAATTTCTGAAAGTTTTCCGTAATTGCCATCGGTAACTTTTCAGCACTATCGTAAAATCGAACTCGAAATTTTTTTACGACCCACTTTAGTATGTACATCGATATAAATTTATAGTAAATACTTTGATTTTTTAAATAACTGGACAAAAGGAAATATAATGAACGATTTACGTATTACAAGGTTATATATAAGCTCAAATATATATAAACTCAATCAATAACATATTACTACCAATTGGAGCTCATGTACAAAGTATCAGATATTAAACATATAAATGAATAAAGTTATCATGGTTTGGTAATCAAAAAAAAAATAATAAAAGTGTTTACGAATTTGTTTTAATGATGTCCCAATGAAACACTTTACTCTTTTTCTTTATCACTAAAGTTTTTTCGATAAAATTTTTTTAATGATGTCCCAATGAAACACTTTATTCTATTTCTTTATCACTAAAGTTTTTTCGGTAAAATTTTTTTAATGATGTCCCAATGAAACACTTTACTCTATTTCTTTATCACTAAAGTTTTTCGATGGAAAACTTTTTAATGATGTTCCAATAAAACACTTTACTCTATTTCTTTATCATTAAAGTTTTTTCGATAATTTTATTTAATGATGTCCCAATGAAACACTTTACTCTATTTCTTTAATACTAAAGTTTTTTCGATAAAAAAAATAATAATGTCCCAATGAAACACTTTACTCTATTTCTTTATCACTAAAGTTTTTTCGATACAATTTTTTTAATGTTGTCCCAGTGAAACACTTTACTCTATTTCTTTATCACTATCTAAACTAAGAGTAATGTAGTTATATAGAACTTTTTAAATAATAAAAAAGCCAATCTTTTTATGAAAAATGGACCATAATGCATTTTACTAAAAATAAATATACACATTAAAATAATCCTATCATCCTTTTCGGATAGTGTAAGAAAAAACGATAGTATCAGAAAAGTATAAATGTATGTTTTGTTCCTTGAAGTAACTACAAAAAAAAACCAGAAAGCATGCATTACGTAGCTTTAACGGGAATTTGAAATAGAATTATACATTCATATTATTCATACGTACATGTGTTTTTCTGTTACTTAATGCAATGCTAGCCTTTTAAGCAAACAATAACACTCTCACTTATATAAGCAAACTAAACTTTTTAAAAGTTAATCTAATTATTTTAAGATTTCTTTCACGGATAAATCCAAATGGTTGACTTTTTCAAACAACTCAATTCCAATTTAAGATAAACATTTGTCTACACTATAAGATAATATTTTACAAGAATATTTAACAATAATATTTAACAATAAAACGCGATCTTCATTACGTTATATTAATACAAACACCGGCACGCAACATACCTACATTATTTCCCTGCATATAGCGTTTTTTAATTTGCCCAATCAAAATATTTTCCTAAAAATAGCGTGATGGATAAGCCGATAATGGAAAAATATTTTATTTATGTTTCGCAAAAGGTGCTGTTTTCCAGACGGCAAAAATTTTTGTTGTTAAGATTTTCAGATGTCTCTCACGTAAGGACTATTAATGGTTATAGGAAAATCACAAGTTTCAAAACTTTCTTAAAACAATATCAGACACCGAAGAAAAACTCGTGACTTGACAGGAGATAAGGTTAAATTATTCAAGTCACTTCCGATCTAAATTAATAGTTTCCAAACAAACTATACCAAAAGAAAACTAGCGATAAGTTTGTTATTGTATAGATGGTTAGATAACAAAGGATAATTTAATTTATTTATGTATGAAATTAAAATGAGTTGTTTTATGCAGTATCTCTTATTGTATTTGTAATTGAAAATATTTAGCTAATTCAGCTAAAGAGTTTATCTTATGAGACAAACTGGAGTTCAATTGATAATACAATAATACATGTTTAGATTCTCCTAGAATCTATTATTTCAATTTATACCTTTTTCTGAACTACTATTTTCAGCGTGTCAAGTTTCATTAAGATGGGTTTGACGGATTTTTAGATTAGTGACAGCAAAATTTGTCTTTTACATTAATTGGAAAAATAGGGATATCACAGTCCCCCACTGCACCGTAAGACAGTGATTCCCATTTAGTATTAAGCCACGGGCCCCTCACCAAAACTAAATTATACCCGGGGACCCCTTTTTTTCATACATGCTCATAGAAGTCCCTCTACCTTCTGTGCACGCATAGTATACATGCCCATGAATTGGGGAAACTTCGATACGTTTCAATTGTATTTGAACATAAAAATAAAGTAAAAAAAATCTTAAATAAATTTTGCAATTTTTAAAAAAAAATTACATAGTTTTTACTAATAATATATAGACACAAATTTACCCAAAAAATATATTAAAAATAACGACACCAGAAAGACGTTTAATTACTTTTAGTCTCGAGCCTTATTTATTGTAAAATAAACCTTGAGGGTAAAACTTTACAAACTCTCAAAACATAAGGGTGAAAATGAGTGAAGGGTGAAACGGTTTTATATTATTTGTAATTAGTTTTATATTTGTACATTTAACACTCATTTAAAGTCATGAAAATATTGTAATAGTCAAATAAGATAATTACTGCACTGATTTGCTACAGCTGATGAAATATAATGTAAGTTCAAATATTATCTCTTTTTATCTCTCTCTTCTCACTGCTTATATATATATATATATATATATATATATATATATATATATATATATATATATATATATATATATATATATATATATATATATATATATATATATGTAATGTTTATTATTTAGATTTGCAGTCGTTATTATTGTATGATAAGTACCATGATGCAGGTATAAACTAAAGTCCGAAAGATCAAGTTCACAACATTTATTTCTCCGGACTTCACAGCACGACTTGATAGCTCTAGGTTACATCGTGGAATCCGTGTATCAAGATGGATAGATATTATGAGAAGGAGAATTCACCGTGGACGTCTCTGATTGGCTACTCTACTTTTGGTTCGCATTTTCTAGTTTGAGTTCAGGATTTTGAAGTGGCGTGGTGGGGGGAATTAGTCACATGTGGGATGCTTTTGTACTGGGAAAAGGGGCGATATACTAAGTTAAAGAAAGTTAATTAAAGTACATTTTAAATGGGGGAAGAGTTATAAAATATATATATATATATATATATATATATATATATACATATATATACTTACCTTTTACCGTGTTAAATCTACAATTGTTATTATACGAAGTCTCATCGAAAATTGATTATTTGTTTCCATTACATATGAGCTAACAAGTGAAGACCTTCCTGTAATTTTATTAATAAAGATACTAATTTGAAAATTTCTATTCATAAACATATTCGCTTCCATTTGTGTATATATATGTGTATCTACTTATATTATATTTCAAAATACACAATGGGGCTTCAAATGACTTTAATTGCTGTTGAAATTGTAGTTTGTTCAATTTCATTCACTTCACAAGTGAGTAGTTATTTCCAAGCCATACAACGCCCATTAAATAGAGTTCGGTCAAGGATAGTGAAGACCATATATATATATATATATATATATATATAAATATAAGGTGTGCTCGTGTTTCGCTTTTTGAAAGGGGCAAGGAAAGAATTCTTTTGACGTCATTTTAGCTCCGCCTTACTGTGAGTTTTTGATCATTCTCATTGGCTGTATGTTTCAAGCATTGCTACTTAGGTTCGATCCCCGTGAGTAACGACTGGTGATTTAATTTTTAATTAGCATAACGAAACGACTTTGGAAATCGATTCAAATTGTTTTTTGAAGCAAATTTTAACTGTTTCTTTTAAATAAATTCATGATTAGTTAAAAACAAGAATTCTTGTTAAATTAAGTATTCCTTGACAATAGAGTGTCGAGAGCATTAGAAACGCCCACAGACAGTTGAAGGCGGAGGAAAGCGTCACTATGACGTCAAAAGAATCCTTTTCCCCGCCCTCTATCAGCAAGAGCGAGTACCAGCACACCTTTTATATATAGTCTCCACTATCCTTGGAGTTCGGCGACCATAAGATAGTTTGTATTTATAGTAAATTAGTTGAGTTGAACTGGTCAATTAACCAATTTTGAGTTTCCCATCGTTATAATAGATGTTATTCTGGCTACAAATTACTACTTAAAGAGAATGGCAGATGGTCGGAAGTATATTGGTTTGAGCTAAAACAGCTCTTAAATCCACGTTAGTAAGGTATCATTAGTAGGTTATTGTTATTTTGATACTGAAATCAAATTAGAATTTTATTTATTGTTGTTATATTTTGTATGTTGGTCAAAACTATTGAATCAATTAATTTCTACTCAAAATGTATTCCAAAATTCATTGTAAATGAAATATCTTATCGTAAAAATTTGCAATTACGTTTAGGTTAAACACGTTCTTTAGTGTCTATTTAAATGCATGCATAATTTTAAGCATGAGACTCCTTTCAAATAAAATCACCTAGGTATCTGGATCGTTTTGAGTACTTAAAATTGTTTTTTTAAGATGTATTGTTGTTTGTTTCTGACGGAAGTAAACGTATTCTGTTCTCTTGAGATGTAATAAAAATTGATCAGGGATCACAAATTTAACAGTATTTTGTACACAGTTGTCTTATTTACAATATGTACATCTCGGGATAACAGATAGTGATAAATATGGCTCATACTGAAACTTTACAGTTGCCAAATGGGCATTTAGGAAGCTCTGAAGAATTCGAAGCTATTATCAAATCACTATTTTTTATTATAAATTAATCTAGATCATTTTTTTATTAAACCTCTTTTTTAATTAGGAATCTTTGTTTGAGTAGAAAAATATATAACATATATGTAGTTTTGTGTTAGTTGTAGTCATAATAAAATATAATTCACAATACGATTTTTGTTTTTCTAAAAAAATAGTAGAATTATAAATTAATTTATTATTATTTTTATTTTGTGTTAGAAAAACATGTGATAGAGTTAAATTCTATTAAAAATTATTTTATTTATTATTTCAGATTAATTTAAATAAAAAATTAATAACGGGAATTTAATATAATATCTATATAATTATTCTTTAAGTAAATTATTGTAAAGCCTTTGTTTGAACACATTTGAAAGTATTTTTTGAGTAAAAAAATTGTGTTTAGTTTTTATAGAAGCACATTATATTCTTTTTATATAAGTACCATTCTAAGAAATGTAAGAAATCTAAGAAATGCTATGTACTATTAACCCATTGACGCTCAGGCGATTTTTGAAATTGTAAAGTTGTTTATACTTTTTTGGAATTTTAAATAACTTTTCATGTGCATGCTATTTTATATTATTAATTTTTTTAATTAATTATAAAGAGCTTGCAAGTCGTACCTCGAACTTTTGAATTAAAAAAATATTTGTAAAATGATGTAATTTTATGAATTTAAAAATTGGATGCATGGCTAGAAAAACTGGAGATCCCTGAACGTATATATACGGCCTTGAGCGTCTGGAGATAAAAAGCATCAATATGTCCGAAACATTACATGCTTAAGAAACGTAGTATTTAATCCCTACACTTTGAATTGGTAATTTGATATAAAACAGATTATTATAGAATTAAAACGTTGAAGCTTTTATTATTTAAATGCCAGAGCCTAATTAATAAAGAATTAATAATAACTGTTCTTCATAATAACCAATGTCATCCCTCATATGGGGCACCATCATATAAAAAATATTTAGAGCTGTTTTTTATATATCTTAAAAAATTCTATTTGATATTAAAATAATCTTTGGAGAAATGTTCTGTGTATTTAGTGCGATGTTTAAAGAAATATATTTGTTTTCATCATAGAATTATTCCCAAATTCGTTCAAAGTTGTCGTCCTTCTCCTATTTAGAAATTCAATTATTAAAAATTCATTGTGCAAAGACACCCAGAGTTAAATAGAAAACTAATACCACGTACAACTTACTTAAGTTCCCATGGACTTTGAATGCATTACGTTATATAAAAAATATTTAGTCCATCAATGTCAGGATTTTTATTAATTTCTATCGTTGAAAAATGTTTTCCCGTGATTTAAAGTTAAAAGCATTTTTTAAAGAAATGTTTTGTGTTTTAGCTTTGAATGTAAAACGTTTTTGGTAACTGATAATTAAAAAAAAAGTATTTTTTATTCCCATATGTGTTGTTTAACAGACATAGGTGCTATTTTGCTAGTCAATATCAATATTTTCCTCTCTGTTTTGCATTATTTGCCTACGGTACGTACTGCTTTTTTTTAAAATTTAACCAACTTCAGGTTCAGTTTTATGGTATATGTATCTCAGTGATAAGTAGTATGCTGTCATCAGGATATCTTACATCAAAAGATAGGGCATTGTTGTGTTTTATACCTATCGACGAGTAGAATTTAGGGAAGCACAGATAGTTTAAGAGCAGCATTAGCCACATTGTCTTATATTCATGTCATTATTAAGAAATCCTGGTCTCTTCAGGCACATTCTCTTTTGTTAGCAATGCTTTATTTTGTGAACTTTTTTTATTGAGTTTTGATTCTGAGCATATTTAAGTGATAAAACTAATATACTTAAATGGGAAAAAAACAACCTAAGAGTAAAACAGTTGAAAATGTTAATTTTTTATCATTACAGTCTTAATATCATTTATATATCGTTCCACCTACTACTAGATAACTAACTAGATAACTACAAATCAGCTGTCTATACAAATCCCCACGCAAACTCATGTTATTCTAATTTTTTAGTACTGACGGAACGACATGAAACCTATATGGAAAACCGAAAAATATAACTATATGTAAAAATAAACTCAAAAAAGTAGCTCCTACAAAATTTAAAATATTTTTTTTAAAAAATCGCATTTCAAAGCATCCTCGCTTATGTTTAGGAAGTTTTTGAGTTTATGACGCAGTTTGTGGTCCATTTCTTAACTCTGCTTTATTGTCCACTGTGCTCCATCAATAAATGACCCACTGTACCCCAAATTAAAGTATAAGTATAAGTAGAAGCAGTATAAAAAATATAACTGTATGTAAAAATAAAAAAGTATCTCTCATATAATTTAAAATAATTAAAAAAAATGATATTTCAAAGTATCCTTGCTGAAGTTTGGGAAGTTTTTCAGTTTATGACGCATTTTGTGGTCCATTTCTTAACACTGCCTTACATTCCACTGTGCTACATCAATAAATGGCCCACTGTACACCAAATTAAAGTATAAGTAGTATAAAAATGTAACTGTATGTAAAAATAAAAAAGTAACTCTCATAAAATTTGAAATAATTTTTTTTTAAATCATATTTCAAAGTGTCCTCGCTGAAATTTGGGAAGATTTTTAGTTTATGACGCAGCTTGTGGTCCATTTCTTAACACTTACTTATTGTCCACTGTGCTCCATCAATAAATGACCCACTGTACCCCAAATTAAAGTATAAGTAGTTTAAAAATATAACTGTATGTAAAAACAAAAAAGTAACTCTCATAAAATTTAAAATAACTTTAAAAAAATCATATTTCAAAGCATCGCTGAAGTTTGGGAAGCTTTTGAATTTATGATGCAGTTTGTAGTCCACTTCTTAACTCTGCCTTTGTCCACTGTGTTCCATCAATAAATGACCCACTGTACCCCAAATTAAAGCATATAAAATAATAATTATACAAAGACTCTTATTGATGTCATACATGTGAATAATATTAACTATTTGAAACTAACTTTATACTAAGTTACCAGAATAACCATTTAATACTCAGTGCTTGTATCATATTTTAACGTAACTAAAACAGTAAATTTAGAATTTCCGGTGTTTAAGTGTTTAAAGTGACACCGTAACTCATTTTTTTAACACATTTTTTTATTACATAAAATAATACCTTAGATATTGAAGAAAACGCATTCTCACTTATAAAATTCCACGAGTTTTAAAAACCTCATCTTAAGATAGACATGTAGAGCAATGTATACATACATATTTTAATTTTTTTTGTGTTACAAGTATAAAACTTATTTTACAATTAAAGTACCTTATATTAGCAATTTTCTGTAAAAAATGTGTCTGTACTCCCAATTATTTAATTTAATTTAAATAAAAGACTTTTGACAGTTTTTCTTACTTTTTAAAAAAATTAAAAGTTACAGCTTTGAATTTTTTTTTGCTTAGAAACAGTAAATCGTTGACAAAAAATAGCGTGATGTTTTTAAAAATAGTTTGTATGTGTAACATTAGCAACAAATGAAAAAACCTTATGCATTTTCTACTTAAAAGTATTTAGAAAAAAGCACACTAGAAATTATTTAAAAAAACAAGTTGGTTTGTTTATCAGACTATTGTAAGTGTATTACAAACTTTTTTTTAACTTTAAGTATATATTTTTCAAAAACCTTAGCCTTTTACATTTGAGGAGGTTTCGAAAAAAAAAGATTTTGAGGTATATGCATTTAAAGATAAAATATATCAAAACCTAAATAATAAAATTAAACATTTAAATTAAACTTTTTCATATGAATGAATACACATGTTAGTAAATTAATTATAATATTTTACAATATTTTGCAAATTTTCCTGAATACTAAAAATGCTGTAAAAGTACAAAAATATTGCCAAATTTTACAACTAAATTATTAAAAATTAAGAAGTAGTGTAGTATGTATATGTAAAAAAAAAGTTTAATTTAACTGTTTAAAATCTTTAATTTGGTTTTTGACATATTTTATCTTTCAATACATATACCGCAAAATTTATTTTTTCGAATTCTTTGCAAAGGAAAAATCCTAGGGCTTTTTTTTAAATAGACTTAAAGTTAGTTTTATAATACACTTATAATATTCTGCTAAACAATATAGCCTTAGATTTTTTTAAATATCTAGTATTGTTGTTTTATAAAAAATACGTTTAAGTAGAAAAATACAATTATTTTAAAAAATTTGCTAATGTCACACATATATAATTTTTCCACAAAAAGTTTCAAGTATTTAAAAAAAACGAAGCTAATTTTTGTCAACAATGTACTCTTACAAATTAAAAAATTTCAAATTTAAAAATTTAAATACAAACAATGAGTATGCTTTTTAAAACCTTCATTATTAAAAAATATATTTTTAATAAAAAAAATTACCATACCACAAATATTTTTACAGATAATTACTAAGGTTAGGGTACTTTATCGGTAAAATAAGTTCTATATTTGTAACACAATAAATAAAAGAAAGTAGAATTTGTCCTTCTGTGTCACCTTAAGTACTTTGAAAATATTCATAAAATGTCTTTTGATTTACCAACTACCTTCATACCTCAAGTCTATTAATGTTATCTATAGACTGAGAAATGAACATTTCAGAATAACAAATTAATTAATTTAAAGGGTGTGATGTAATGTTTATATTAACATTTTGAGACTGAAATGCGTTGGGCTCGGATGATAATGAAATATGTTTATTTAATGTTATTAATATGATTTAACAAATACCTTGAGTTATATAAAAGTTATGTGCATTAATTGTTGTGACTTTTTGTTCATTTAAAAATGGGGTTGATAATATTACCTACTTGTGTTCAAGTAAAAAATTTGTTTGATAATATTACCTACTTGTGCTCAATTAAAAAATGTGTTTGATAATATTACCTACTTGTGTTCTATTCAAAAATTTGTTTGATAATATTACCAACTTGTGTTCAATTAAAAATGTGTTTGATAATATTACCTACTTGTGTTAAATTAAAAAATGTGTTTGATAATTTTACCAACTTGTGTTAAATTAAAAAATATGTTTGCTAATATTACCTACTTGTGTTCAATTAAAAAATGTGTTTGATAATATTATCTAATTGTGTTCAATTAGAAAATAAATTAAACGCTTCAGATTCCATTTCGTAAATAATAAATTCTCCAAATAGGACTTATAATAAATCGAGCGAATGGAATGTCTTCGACAGTAACGGGATATAACACTTTCAATGCAATTATAAAATAATATTTCAGGACTATAATTTCAAATATTTATTTTAGCCTTTAATTATGGAACTAAATATATATTAACTGCTTATTGAATATTTATTTGCACCATAGTTATATATATCATACAATCTAAGGGGTTTAGCGTTTGGAATGTCAATCAATAAAGTTTATATGCTAAGTTAAATCACAATAATTTAATATTCAATATAGTTAGAGTGCTCCGGCAATCGAATGTGATATAATTAAGGCAGTTTCGTGGAATTGAAATTATATTTAAGGTATACACTTTTATATTAAATTAATATTGGATGTTAATGGTTAAAGTTTAAAATATATCAACACCTTAATGAAATGAAATGTGTAATATTCATCATATCATTCTACATTTAGAATATAAAGTGTTCAGGTTAACATTTCAATTACTTCTGTCCCTCAATAAACTATCCAATTTAATATTTGAAATAAATATATTTCGATTGAATGAAATGTGAATCTTTCTTTTTTAATACATTATTTTAAAGAATAAAAGAGTTCGTGTACTTAATGCCTTTTCATTTGATTAATACTTTTATTATTATTTACTCTGAGCGGTTAGTAAATCGTTAAAATTGTAAAGTTGTTTCTCTAAAAAATAGTTTACTTCATGTTTTCAATACCTGTAATTAATATATTTTTTAATTTTAGTTATTTTAATCGATATAATTTATGAAAAACACCCAAAATCTTTAGATTTTAAAAATATTTCAATATAAAATATTTTTATGAATTTAAATTTATGTGCATTGATGGAAAAGTTGGGGATTCTATAGATGTTCAAAATGCTTAGAGAGTTAACTATATAGTTATATTCAATTTTAGAATTTTTATATGACATTGAAGAAACACACAGGGCGTTATAAAGCATAATTTTTACGATAACTTTAAAAAAACAACAATAAAACATGTAAATATGATTACTTCAACTCAAATGGGTCTGATCAACTGCAATTACTATTACTAGTTTAGAAGTTGGAGTTTTTGTCCATATTATTTTAAGCTATAATTGTTATTATTTTCTCAGAATTCTATTGTGAGTTATTCCCCGCAAAAGTCAACATAAAACCTTCATAAAAATTTTGAAATTAAAGGTTTTATGGAGGAAAACTGTAGTTTTTTTAAAGATCTATAAAATTAAAGGTTTTTGTTTCAATGTCCTTCATAAAAACTGCAAAAACCCTTCATAAAAACCTGCAAAAAATCTTCAATTTTTAATCATGAAGGGAAAATGCAGATATATTAAAGGTTTTATGCAGAAAAATTAAAAACTTCAAAAAAACTGCAGTTTTTTGTTTCAATATCCTTTATAAAACCTTCAAAAAACCTTCAATTTGACAATTTTGATGAAGGTTTCATGCTGACTTTTTTTGCTGGGTTTATTATAATAAATTTATAATATTTTCAGTTTACAAAGAACCTTGGGTGTTAATTAGTTACTGCGTAGAGCAAGTGGACAATTAGTTAATAAGCCAAATGATATCCTGCCAAAAAAACGTGATGATCATTTATAAATTATGAAGGAAACTCGGTGATTTAATTTACTGAATATTATACATAACTTTTTCATTTAATGACTTTTTAAAAGTAATTTTTTACTAATTATTTAACTCTTATAGTTTCAATTATTTCAATAATTTTTTTTCAGTAATTTATTTAAGTAATTTTCAATTTTAATTTTCATAATTTCAAAAGTTTGCGAGTGTAAATTCAAAAAACATTCTCAAATTTTATAACTGTATACAACAACTTCATATTTAAAAAAAATCAAAGTAAATGCTCGAATATTACTATTGAAATTTTATTCATTTGTCAGATTGTGACGAATAAGTTATAAGCGATCTTATATTTTAATGTTTATAAGAAATTTGATCAATTAAAATTTTTTAAATAGAGGTCCATACATTCTTTGGCCCTTTCTACTCGGACGCGATAAATGCGTGCGAGCTGTTGCAGGTTGCTCTGTGATTGGCGGATACAAACCCCGTGGCTTGTATGCTCCAATCACAGAGTCAACTGGAAAAGCTCGCGGGCGTTTATCTCGTCCTGTTTGAAAACATTTCACGCCATAATTTGAGTTAATATATTTTTTTAATATTCCATGATATATATTATTTGGCACTAAAAATTATACTATTATTTTAGCAACTATAAAATTATACTAATTAATGTAATAGTTGTTTTGTTTATATAAACTAAACCAAACGCTTTAATTTTATTAAAGTTCCTGTTGTATGTAAATAATAATTTAACTCAATACATTTGGTATCCTTTCTAGAACCACTTCGGTTATTAAAACTAGACAATAGTACCAACACTTAGTATTATTATTTACATTATAGGTGAAAACGCCCGTTGTCTATTAAAGTGACTGGTATATTTAATTAAAAATGTTTAGAAAAGTTTTACCAGTACCTTAAACAGAGCAGTTTAAAGCTTTTAGTTGGCATATTCTAAGTGCATTGTGTACTGTTGTAAAACTCAGTTCAATTCAAATACTAACATATTTACTAAACCCGAAAAAAATTTACTGATTAATAACTTTATTAATAATAATAGATTAATTTATATATTTCCTGTTATCAAAGTAAAAGAAAAATACTTTTACCTCCTTGTTTGAATTTGTTACTAAAAACTAAAGATGTATGTTCTAATTTTGGTTTACCATTTTTGTTTATTAATACTATTTTAAATATTTAATGGAATTAAAATGTCTTTTTTTAATATTACATGATATTTGTAACGCGGTTCTAAAAGAAAAATAAGATACAGTAAAATTATAAATAAATGTTTCATTTGAAACCATAGACAAATAAAATTTAAGAATGTATTTCATACTTCAAAATAACTATCGAATGGTAAACATTTAATTACTAGTTAAATTTTAATTTTTCATAATTTTCTAAAAATTCTACAAATTATTAAGTTAATTAAATGAACACAATTACAAAAAAAAATTCAGGGCCCCTTTTTCTGTAAGGTAGAATGATATGAATTTAATACAGATTCGTAAAAAAAGAAACACACTTTTCAACTATTATTTTTTAAATCCATATTTTAAAAAATATGATAATTTTAATTTTTGTAAATAATCTGCCACTTTTTTTTAAATTTTATCTATTCAAATAACGCTTTTTGTGTTGTTCACTGGTTCCTAAATCTTGTTTTGCGGACGTTAATGATTCGCGAGCTGATTCAAAATGGTCCATCGAGCTATTTTTCTATCATTAAAATTTCAAACTCCTGTATAACAATTTTAATGCGTCCAAGAAGTTGGCGAAATAGGGCAAGCTTAAATATCTCATGAGCTACTTAATGATAGAAATCTAAAACGTAATTCACATAACTTGAAATTTCACCCATAGTAATTAAAATAATTTAAATAAATACATATTTTTATTTATGTTCCACTTTGTAGATATATAATTTAATAATTGAATGAAAAAAAAGTTGGAGCACAGTGGGCCTATGAACAAAGACGTACCATTCGATTTTAATAAATTAATTTATTATTTTCAAAACTTCATTTAACAGTCCATAGATGGCATTAGTGTACTTGCTGTATAAAGTCATCAAGCCACACGCGAGAATTTTATGTAAATCAAAAGCCGTCATTTTATGTAGGTTTTTTCTGCTTTAAGCTAATATTAAAGTGAAATCTCGAAGTACTAAAATATAGTTTATGAATGATGAAAAAAATTAAGTACAACATTAAATAGTTGCTCTAGAAAGTTAATATATTGTAACTTCTAAAAAAATTTAAATATTTTATATATATTATTTTAATAAGAGTGTTTTATTATAATTTAATTTCCTATACTTCATATAGGATCAATAGACCATCTATTGATGGGATACAGTGGATCGATCTTCAGACAATAGAAAAAATTAAGCTCCGCATTTTATTGCGTTCAACTGCTTCTCACAGCTCATAAACGATACTTTCAAATATGTCATTTTAAAATTTTATTTTAAAAATTTTATTATAAATAATTTATTTTTAGTTGAATTGAGATGCAGTAATATTGTGCAGTTTTTTTAAATAAGTTTTATATAAAAATGCGGTTTTCCAAATATAAGTAAAACGTTTGTCGTATTTAAAGGTTTTCTTATATATACTTGTTTAATAAAGTGCTATGTTAATTTAAAACCACTAAAATATTGTTTTACACACTACAACAAATACTAACCTACTTTATTCCGAGAAAAAGGGTTCCTTTGATTAGCATATATTCAATATCATTTTTTTCAAAACTTCCTTTCAAAACTCTCTTACAAATTTGTACATTCCTGACAAAAATTCTAGTTGTACGATAGACAGAAATATTTTGAGAAGTATTCAATTTTTTTTATATATTTTATATTTAAAATGGTCGAAAATTATAACTATAAAAGTGAATCTTTATTCGCTATACTCCTCTATATATTGTTACTGAGTATATTTTTTTTATTGAGTTTCTGAATTTTATTTAGTGTTGTTAAACATGTTTATCAGCAATTTGTCTATGTTTAGATTTAATTGTCTTCGGCCATATAAATATTAGTAACCGTTGGTGTAGTCAAAATCATTCTTTGAAGTTTAAACTAGATGTTTGAAATTATAGTAATGGACTGATAGACTAAACAACAATTGCAGACGCGGGTGCAGGAATCAGACAGCTACACTTCTTTTTATTTACACTACTATACTTATTCATATAAATAAAGAAATAATCTATCGATTGGTGCAAGAACCAGATAGTTATAAGCAATTGGTGTAGATATGTTTAGGAAAGGAGCTGTACTGGTGTCTCGCACGGTGCGAGAAACATACAGTATTTGGGGCCGGCCAGAATTTTTTTGAAAACTGGAACTGCCTGGTTTTTACGCCCACGTCATCAATCTCAGTAAATCATTTATACCAGTTTAGTCTTTTTAAGGGCCAAGTTTGATTAATTTGGCATTTTAAAACAAAACTCACTATTTCTTATATGCTTTTTAATTTGTCTGAAACTTTTTTATTTTATTTCTGTAGAATTTCGTATTTTTTATATAAGTGAACTGTTGTTGCTCTCTGATTTAATATCCTTTTGAAAACTTGTTTATTTAATTATTACTTATTACATGAAAAGTGCGGATTATCGTCTAGATAAACCTTTTGTGTGAATTAAATCCTTGAATGATTTGAGTATATAGATATAATGGTTTGAAGAATATAATTTAAATGAAACTTAATATTTAACGAATAATACCTGATTTTCAAAGTTAAATCCCATTCTGACTCTAATAAATAGTTGTGTAATGTTAAATATAAAATTATCTTTTATATTTCAAAACTAGTGGATAAAATATACATTTTGATCATTACCAATTTTATCTATAATTGATAATCAAAATTTGTAGTTCTGCACTCCAAATTTTTTTAAAACCCATAATAACGAAACTTGTCTCTCCTGATGTTCATTATTTCAAGTATATATATATTGTGATGTAAATTCACTCTTAGTAAGACATATATCATAGTTTTGATTCTAATTTTTTGCTTTGGGTTCTGAGATTCTGAATTTATGTTGTTTTTCCATGATAAAATTCTCTGCAAATTTTTGTAATAAATCATAACACATGGTGATCAGGTTTATAGGGATCATTAAAAGGGTTTTTATTGCAAGTGTTCATTTCCTCCTACCTTTAGAAGTATAGAATTTTACTAAGTTTTCTATTTTCTATTATTTTAATCTATAAAACCTAAATTCTAAAAAGTTTGTACTAGTGCACCTTTGTATGGGTATATAAAAAAATCGACTTCAAACTTTATAACGGTGTATAACTCATAAGTTCAAATAATAAAATTCTCTGAAATTTTTTATAAGAAATCATATATATTATTTTTATATTACTTTTTTCTAAACTGATGATTTCTCTTTGAAAACGTCCCATAGAAAATTTCATATTTAATATAGTTCTGAAAGTTGCGATATAAAATATATTTTTAAAAATGTATTCTTCTATTAATCGAAATTCTAAAAATGGAATAATTTGAAGTTAATTATAACCATATCTGAAAGCAGTTTGAAGTAATTTTCTTTGTATGTGTTACAGGAATGTCTTGGCTGGGTTGAAAGTTAGACCTACCTTTCAAAGTCCCATCAAAATCTTGTTAGAGGTGTCTGCATGATTCTAGATCAAATAGATAAACAGACAAACGAACAAATATACAACCCGAAAAATCGGACAAACATGCAAAACGACAAACACAAATTTTGCAAACTGCAGTTTTGCAACTAAACAATCGAAATCAATTGTTCTTCAATTTTGTATCCTTGCACGCTCCCTTCATTTTTCATCAGTCACGTCTCGCTAATAAATTAGCAGTTAACGAAAAGTTTATTAGCGCCCACAGTTTAAGAACCATTAATTTAAAAAACATTTCTTGTGTCAATTTTTCTGAAATAAGTTATACGCAGAATCCTTTTTATAAAATGCCTACGGGTTGTCCCCTAACCGTATTTACGCGCTTAATTTGTATGAACGTTATAAGCGGATGAACTTAACATATAAAAAACTAAAAATGTTTTTTTTATAAGTTATGAATTCAAAAAAGTTACTTAAAAGATCAGCATTTATTTGTTTTTGTCTGTTGTTTGTCTTCACTGTAGATACCCATTAAATTTAATTTTAAAGTCAATTCTTCACGTATGTTATTTACGAGCGTTAGATATTGGAGAGAGCTCTGTTATTGGGGAATACAAACCACTGTTTGTATTCCTCAATTACAGAGAAAACAAAAGCTAACGCGCGTAAATAACGTCAGTGATGAATAGTCCCAAGAGGGATCGAAATTATTGTTCATTTTTGTATTTAAACATTATTTTTTCTGTATATTTAAAACTTAAATTATTTAATATTCTGAAATCTTATTAAATATATCTTTTGCTTTTTTATGAATCTCTATTTTATTTTTAACACTTTAATAATTTACATTATTTATTTCCAAAATATTAAAAAAATCATCCGTACAGAAAAATATAAAGGCAATTATCTCTTTTTAGTGAAAATGTTTGAGAGCTAAAATTTTAAAAACATCAATAGACAAATACATAAAAACTTACAATGCTGATTCGTGAGATATAATTTAATAACAAGATTTTAACTATACATTTAGGGTATGAGTTTAGAATTATTAATATACATTTTGTAGGCAAACCATTTTAATAATCTGATGCTAGAAATATAAGGAGAAACGTCGTAGATTATTGCTTCATGTTATATTTAAAAGTTGAACGAAATAATATTTTACAATGTTGTTATATTCAAAACGCATTTTATAAATTTCAATATAAAGTATAGAAGTATTTTTTTTAGTATTCTAACTTTTTAAAATTATAGTTGTTGATTATGTTGGTGATAGAATTATACTATTGATATATTTTTTTCTGTATATATTTCTAGAAAAATCTGACGACAGTTAGAAAAACAATACTTTCGGCAATATTTTTTTTAGAATTTCAATAAAATAAATATTTGATATATTATTTATAGCAATTTGTTTAGTTCAAAATACTAAATATTTTTATTCTCCATTATTGGGTTCAAACATTATATTTTTTTCATATTGAAGTTGTTATTTATTTTTATGCGAAATATTACTAGATTTTATTCTGGAATTCCTCTCAAAATCCCTTGTAAGTTGTTTCTGTGTAATTGACAAATAAACACGTACACAGACAAACACAAACAGACGAACACAGACAGACATACAAACCGAACAACAGAAGTAAATTCTAAAATCTGTTGTTTTGGATTCCAAGCAGTCCCATAATGACCCTAAAAAAGAGTTTGAACCTAATGCTGTATGCACGACTTCTTGCATGGCTTTATAGTAGGAATATATTTGTAAACTGTTGAAAGAGATGTGTTTTCTCTTGTGTTCAAAATAAATTAGGTGTTCTTGATTATAAAATACTATTATTGTACTATCTTGATTAAGTATAATAAATAAATTAATCAAATATATCAAATTTACATTATTTCGTTTTTGATATAATAATGCACTTATAATCAAGATTTTCAGAAATGATTTTCATCTATTAAAATTAATGTTTCTAGATTTTTTTTAATACTTTTAGCTTATAAAAATATGTATTATAAGGAAAATTGTTAAAAATTGTTTAATGTACATCCAGGTATTTTTTTTATTTTATGTAGTTATTTGAAGAGTAAATTAAAAATTGCATTGTAAATAAAGACTTTACATTTATTTTTTCCAGTTGAGTGACTGATTATAATCAAGTCTTTCAGAAATATTTTTCATCCATTAAAATTTATGTATCTGCGTAATTTTGTAATGTTTTAAGTTTGCAAATTTGCGTATTATACGAAAAATAAATAGTTAAAAAAATTGTTTAATGTACATCCGGGTATTTTCTTATTTTATGTAGTTATTTGAAGAGGAACGAATTTTAAAAATTGCATTGTAAATGAAAAATATCATTTTTTTTTCAGTTGAGTGACTGTGCTTATCATCTATTCTTTCAGAAATTTTTTTCATCTATTAAATTTTATATATATGCCTAATTTTTTTGTTGTTTTTAAGTTCAAAACATATGTATTGTAAAAAAATAGTTAAACTAATTTTTTAATGTGCATCTAGGTTTTTTTACTTATTGTACGTAGTTCTTTTTAATTTTAGACAAATCATTTAATATGTAAATGAATTAAATATCGGTACACACCTGGAATATAAAGATGACAACATTTTACAAAATAGCTTTTATTGATTTTTACAAAAATACCAAAACCTTTGATTTTACATTATATGTCTTAAAAGTTCAATGCAATTGTTTCAATACATAAAGATCCACTCTGAATTTTAAGGGAGACCCGTACCCCAATATTTTGGAAAATCATTCAAAAGATTTTCTTTGTTATTGGCCGTAACAATGCAATACATCAACAATACCTCTTGCGGATCAAAGTCATAAGAAATTTTAAAAGGCTTTAAATTGAAAATGTGATAGTTTTCGGGATTTTATTTTAATGATCACTGTCTGATATTTTCTAAAAATCTCTTTTAATAAGCTTTGCAAAAATTCAAAATGATAAGAATTTGACATTTTAAAGGTATATTTTTACCAAAATGGTTTTTTATGTATATTTTTTGTAGTAAACAATATATGAAATATTTATAAATATTAAATACTTAATAAATATTAAAATTAAAAGAATCTTACAAAATGTTAAAAATTATTAATTAAAAAAAATATTAAATAATACAAATTAATACATATTAATAATTATTAGATATTAAAAATTATTAAATATTAAAAATTATTAAATATCAAATATTATTAACAATTAATTTATGTTAAAAATTATTATAATAATACAGAATTATTTTTTGAAGAATATTATAATATTAAAAATTATTGGTAAATGTTAAAAATTATTATTATTTAAAGAATAATTTTTAAGAAAATTATAATATAAAAACTATTAACTATTGAAAATTATTAAATATTTCAAAATATTAAAAATATTAAAAAATATTAAATATTAAAAATATTAAAAAATATTAAATATTAAAAATATTAAATATTAAAAATATTAAAAAATATTAAATATTAAAAATATTAAATATTAAAAATATTAAATATTAAAAATATTAAATATTAAAAATATTAAATATTAAAAATATTAAATATTAAAAATATTAAATATTAAAAATATTAAATATTAAAAATAATAAATATTAAAAATATTAAATATTAAAAATATTAAATATTAAAAATATTAAATATTAAAAATATTAAATATTAAAAATATTAAATATTAAAAATATTATATATTAAAAATATTAAATATTAAAAATATTAAATATTAAAAATTAAAAAATATTACATATTAAAATATATTAAATATTAAAAATATTAAATATCAAAAATATTAAATATTAAGAAAAATATTAAAAATATTAAATATTAAGAAAAATATTACAAATATTAAATATTAAAAATATTAAATATTTAAAATATTAAATATAAAAAATATTAAAAAATATTAAATATTAAAAATATTAAATATTAAAAATATTAAATATTAAAAATATTAAATATTAAAAATATTAAATATTAAAAATATTAAATATTAAAAATATTAAATATTAAAAATATTAAATATTAAAAATATTAAATATTAAAAATATTAAATATTAAAAATATTAAATATTAAAAATATTAAATATTAAAAATATTAAATATTAAAAATATTAAATATTAAAAATATTATATATTAAAAATATTAAATATTAAAAATATTAAATATTAAAAATATTAAATATTAAAAATTAAAAAATATTACATATTAAAATATATTAAATATTAAAAATATTAAATATCAAAAATATTAAATATTAAGAAAAATATTAAAAATATTAAATATCAAAAATATTAAATATTAAGAAAAATATTAAAAATATTAAATATCAAAAATATTAAATATTAAGAAAAATATTAAAAATATTAAATATTAAGAAAAATATTACAAATATTAAATATTAAAAATATTAAATATTAAAAATATTAAATATAAAAAATATTAAAAAATATTAAATATTAAAAATATTAAACATTAAAATTATTAAATATTAAAAATATTAAATATTAAAAATATTAAATATTAAAAATATTAAATATTAAAAATATTAAATATTAAAAATATTAAATATTAAAAATATTAAATATTAAAAATATTAAATATTAAAAATATTAAATATTAAAAATATTAAATATTAAATATATTAAATATTAAAAATATTAAATATTAAAAATATTAAATATTAAAAATATTAAATATTAAAAATATTAAATATTAAAAATATTAAATATTAAAAATATTAAATATTAAAAATATTAAATATTAAAAATATTAAATATTAAAAATATTAAATATTAAAAATAATTAATATTAAAAATATTAAATATTAAAAATATTAAATATTAAAAATAATAAAAAATATTAAATATTAAAAATATTAAATAAATATTAAATATTAAAAACTATTAAAAATATTAAAAACTATTAAAAATATTAAAAACTATTAAAAATATTAAAAAATATTTAAAAATATTAAAAACTATTAAAAATATTAAAAACTATTAAAAATATTAAAAACTATTAAAAATATTAAAAACTATTAAAAATATTAAAAACTATTAAAAATTAAAAAGTATTAAATGTTAAAAAATATTTTATTAATATAGAATTATTTTTTAAGAATGTTTTAATTTTAAAGACTATTAAAAATTAAAAATTAATAAATGTTAAAAATTATTAAAATAATGCATAATTATATTTTAAGAATATTATAAAATTAAAATTAAGAAATTTAATTTTAGAAAAGTTTCTTCTCTTTAATTATTTAGATACAGCTTTCATAATATATACAGACATTTAACTTTAAAAAATATTAAAAATTTGCAATACAATACAGGTCTAAAAATGCGTGTGTTTTCATTAAAATCCTTAAAATTATAAATTAAATTTAGTGCGAAATTAAAAAAAAATATTCCTTCATATTAGGTGTGTTTTAATTCAAAATAAAACATATTTTTTAAATGCTAATTAAAAATTAAGTTTTTTATGGGTCTCCCTTAAATAATAAACAAGAATATTTCAAAAGGGCCTATATTTCATTTCTTGTACCGTTATACTTAGTAATTAAATTGCAATGTGTGTTTCAATTGTATTAAATAAAATGTATAAACCATTTACATATAAAATTTTTTTATATACCCTATATATCCTTGCTAACACAATATTAATAACTCTGCAAAGCAACTTTGTCTCTTAATTTCTTTTCAAATACTTATATAATAAAGCCTTGTTTTTTTAATAAAATGTATTGCCAATTTATTCTGTAGTTCTGTGTTTATAAGTTTGTAATTTTCAAAAGTATTTTTGTGTGTATATATTCTTCCATCGATAAAAAAATATTATAAGCTCCTATAATGGGTAGTATATAATATATATGTAAAAACATTCTTAATGTAAACATTTACATATGTGTGTTGCTTATTGTAAGCTAATGTGGTTAGTAATTTATTCAAATATAAGTTAATTTTGCTGAGTAAATTTATATTTGTGTAATGTTCAATTCAATGTAATATTTTAATAAGTTTTATTTAAGAAATAAAGTTTAAAACACTAAACAGTATCTAGTTTCATCTAAATGTACTAATTAATTAAAATTTGAGACATAATATCAGAGAAATTGAAATTTTGCTTTAATTTTCCCCTCAAATAAATACTTTAATTTATGTACTGGTAAAGTGTTGATGCTGTAGCCAAATTGTTTAAAAGTTATAAAACTATTCAATATTTTAATTTAAAAGATAACAAATGATTTTAATTTCAATATGTGCAAATAATGAATACTAGTAATTTGTGTAATATTTGGAAGACATAGGAATTTAATTCATAGTCAGTTGAATAAATAATTTATTTAATCATAATTGCTTAGTTATTTTATTTTTAATTAATTAATTTTACACACGCATTATAATAGAGACCTGAAACAGGAGACAGAATAAAAACTACACTCCTTATATACTTAATAAAAACTCGTCTTATATAACAATTCGTGTTAAAATACATACAAGGAATTTAAAATATACTCAACACAGTAAGTGATAAGCCAATACTTAAATATACTATTGCAATTGAAGCAAAATGCAAATTGGTTCGATCTTAAATGACCCTAGTACTACTGGGACTTCTTGAAGAAAATAATGGCCAATTCCACTTTCTGTGTGTCTGCCACGGGTAAAAACCCTCAGATCCTAAGAGTTTAAAATAAAAGAAATTGAAAAAATAAACAATAAATTATATAATTATAAAACTATAATAAAACAAAATCATTATGTACTACAAGATTACTTAAACTGTATTTTCTTTTTTCTTCTGTTTTTATTTACAATCATTGACAATTGTTTGCAAAATGAAAGTATGTCAGTGAAACAAAGCTTTTGAATGAAAGGTTAAAAAAACACGATTTAAATATATATACCAATTGATGACATACACCAAATTTCGGTTAATGATACACAATAAACAAGTGATAAGCCAGCAACTTATTTTATTATAAAATACAGAAATAAAATCTTTAATTATTTTGTACACAACATCTTGTGTGTTGAAGATTTGTTTATTGTATACGTGCATTGATAATTTTTGTTGATCTGTTGACATAAGTACATTCCCATAGTCTAGTTTAGTATAGGAATATAAAATTCAGGTCTGGAATTTTTTTGGTAACCCAAACATTTGGAAAACTAGTGACACTTTATTTATATTTATTTTTAAAGTTTAGTTTTATTGCGATTTTCTTTTAGTTAAGTTTTATTTAATTTAATTTTGTTTTAATTTATTTAGTTTTGATTTACTTTATTTAGTTTAGTTTTACCTAAATTAGTTTTTAAATTATTTAGTTTAGTTTTACCTAAATTAGTTTTTAAATTATTTAGTTTTGTTTTACTTTATTTAGTTGAGCTTTACTTAATTTATCCATGTTTATGTTATTTAGTTTAGTTTTATTTCATTGAGATTTTCCATATTTAGTTTAGTTTTATTTTATTCAGATTTTCCATATGTAGTTCAGTTTTACTTTACTTATATTAATTTTACTTTATTTAATTTAGTTTTAGTTTATTTAGTTTAGTTATACTTCATATAGTTTGGTTATAATTTATATACGTTATTTAGTGTTGTTTTAGTTTATTTTTACTTTATTTAGATTTATTTAGTTTAGTTTTAATTTGTTAAGATTTTCTATTTTTAGTAAATTTTTACTTCATTTATTTTTGCTTCACTGTAATTAAATAAGTTTTATATATATTTTTTTTATTTAAATTAGTAGTTTTTTTTAATTTATTTATTTATGACTCTATTTAGTTAAAGGTGCATGCTTTAAATAAGTTTTCAAATAAAATATATTCGAACTATTTTAGTCAGTGTTATATAAACCTTATCATATAACTCTTTTCGATCAATTTAATAATTCAGTAAATCTCACTATTATGAATAAAAAGACTATTTTAAGTAGGTCTGTGATCCAATATATTTAAAAATAATTTATTATTTTATGGTTCTATACAATGAACGTTGACAATTAAAATAAGAATGAAAATTCATTGACATTTCTAGAGGAAGTGACATCAAATATTTATTTATATAATTAGTATAACTTTAATTATTTTATAAGTAACACTTACCTGTTGACTGAGTAAAGGACCATTTATTTTTAACTGTTTTATTTTTTTTATTAATATTGTTATAAAGTGTTGGTTTTGAACACTTGAAATATGAAATGTCCTATATTTATTTTTCAAGTATTGAATTTTTGCATTAGCATTTACAAATTAGTTTTCTAAAAAAGAGGTTTTTTTATTTTTCAAAATTTCTCCTAGCATTTCATAATTAATTTTTAAGCATATTTTATTATGGCAAAAAATAAGGACAATTTTTGTTTTGTAGATTTTAGAGAGTACTACAAATACAAACAAATATCATTAATTTTTTTGAAAACAACGTCTTTAATAAAATCAGTTAAAATTATAGTATTTTATGTTGTATAACTAAAACATAAACTTTTGACACGTTTTTCCATGTTACAAAACACATCAGACAAAAAAATTATATTTATTTTAATTTAATGAATAAACTAATTTTTTTAATAAAGATTTAATTATTATTATTATTATTGTTATTATTATTGTTATTATTATTATTGTTTATTATTGTTATTTTTGTTATCATTATTATTGTTATTTTTTTTTATTATTTATTATTATTATTATTATTATTATTATTATTATTATTATTATTATTATTATTATTATTATTATTATTATTATTATTATTATTATTATTATTATTATTATTATTATTATTATTATTATTATTATTATTATTATTATTATTATTATTATTATTATTATTATTAATATTATTATTATTATCCTCATCATCATCATAATCATCAGCATCATTATTATTATTTCGATATTGTTTTATCTGTTTTCTATCACCGAAGCCAACTCGCGGTGAATGATCACAAACCTGGATGACTATCAGAGGTGCGCCATCTGTAAGCGAAACTCCAAACAAAACGCAGTCTCCTCTTTTCATAAAATAGTAATGAAGAGGTGCAATTCTAATAATTACGCATAATTGCAGGTTTTAAAAAGCAAATTAGTTAAAAATAGTATTCTTATGTGATTTTACATTACATATTTTTTTTTTATTATTTTAAAGTTTTACATTGTTGTCAAAATATGAATCAGCAATATTTTATCGGAAAGAGATATTGTAAACAAAATGTGTTTTAGCGTAAATAAAATTATGTAACTTTCATTTATGTAATTGTTGATATTTTGAATAATTTTTGATTATTTCATAACATTATTTTTCAGTTGGAATAAAATTTAGTGGAGAAAAAGTCATATCTGAACTGATTTTTAGAAATCGTTACATTTCTGACTCAAGGGTTGTGTTACTAAATTTTAAATATCACATTAAAATGTAGTAAACAATTTATTATATTTGCATAAAATGAATATTATTTCATTCATTTTAAAAAGTGCTGTGTTAGAGAATAATTTTTTTTTTAAATATATATTTTTTTAAATATTTTTTTTCTTCTCAATTATTTCATTTAGCTCCAAAAAATACTTCCTTTCAGTTATATTAAATTTTAACACTTCTAAACTATGAAAATTTTGCAAATGACTCAAAAAAAAAATTAAAGTTGTTTCCAAGGTATAAAGGAAATTAATATTTTTTTAAAATGAACTATATAGTAACTATTGGAATTAGAGCTTAAATAATTATTATTACTTTAGTTTTAATAAAAGTGACTCTTATATCAATGGAATACTACATTATTTTATAGCAATCTTTTGCAATATTGTAGTATTATGCTTAATATATTTTCTTAAGAATTTTTTATCTTCCAAGTATATCTGTGGTCGAAACAAGAAAGGCCATTGTATCAATGACTTAACATAGGACATTGGCGCTTCTTGTCCATGGACATGGAATAATAATTTGGTGTTTCATTTTGTTATTATATTTATAGTGATATTTACTATAATTTTTATTGCACACATAAATGCCAGGTTTCTTGCGCGGTCAGTTTTGATGCAAAATACCATTGTTACTTTATATTTAAATGTTAGTTGTCTATTTTGAAAATACATTATTCTATAATTTGTTATTATATTTTTGTTATTATATTTATTTTATTATATTTTTGCTATTATATTTTTGTTGTTACATTTATATTGATATTTACCATCATTTTTATTGCACACATAAATGCCAGGTTTCTTGCGCGTTCAGCTTTGATGCAAAATACTATTGTTACTCTATATTTAAATGTTAGTTGTCTATTTTGAAAATACATTATTCTATAATTTGTTATTATATTTTTGTTATTATATTTATTTTATTATATTTTTGCTATTATATTTTTGTTGTTACATTTATATTGATATTTACCATCATTTTTATTGCACACATAAATGCCAGGTTTCTTGCGCGTTCAGCTTTGATGCAAAATACTATTGTTACTCTATATTTAAATGTTAGTTGTCTAATTTGAAAATACATTATTCTATGATTTGTTATTATATTTATAGTGATATTTACCATCATTTATATTGCACACATAAATGCCAGGTTTCTTGCGCGTTCAGTTTTGATTCAAAACACGATTGTTACTCTGTATTTAAATGTTAGTTCTCTAATTTGAAAATACATTATTATCTGATTCGTTTATGATTATTTTCAAGTATGTTTACCTCAAAACCTTACCTTTTAAAGTTTTAATTTAAAATAAAAATAATGGATTAATTCTGAATAACTGTTATTCTTTTATTACAACCGTGTTTACCTATTAATAAAAAAATAATAGTAAGTAAACATATCTATAAGTAATTCGTATTTTTAACTTTTACAGTGTTTGTTTTTGAAACACTATATAATGTGTGTTTTCTTGTTATAAAAAGTTTCAAATAGATTTGGTTCAAAGATGCAAAGCTTAAACTTCTAATTATTAGTTTCAATCGTGCATATTTGAATAATTGTAGGCAAACTAGTTTTGGAATTATCCTGTGCATTTGAAACGATCAAATTAAATTATAGGATAAATTACTTCGCTCTTAAGACTATGACTTATAAGTTTTGATAAATATGTCTTTTTGGCTACATTATTGTTTTAAAATTTGCAGCAATAAAAAGCTGTGCAGCCATCAATAGGTGTGCAGCCATCAATAGCTGTGCAGTCATCAATAGCTGTGCAGCCATCAATAGTTGTGCAGCCATCAATAGCTGTGCAGCCATCAATAGCTGTGCAGCCATCAATAACTGTGCAGCCATCAATAACTGTGGAGCCACAAATAGCTGTGCAGCCACAAATAGCTGTGCAGCCACAAATAGCTGTGCAGCCATCAAAAGATGTGCAGCCATCAATAGCTGTGCAAAAGTCCATGTGCATGTCCATCAAAAGTTAAAATTATTAAAGAAAATATTTAGCGTGATGGTATGTGCACCAATAGCTTCCCTCTTCTCAGCCATACATTGTATTAAAAATAAACATAAAAATAAATAAACATTCATAAACAAATACTTTTATATAAATATTTGTTTATAAGTTTTGTTTGATATTTTATTAAAAATCACTGAACAACACTGCAAAAAAAATAATAAGCCCACTTAAACACACAAAAATATTCCATGATAAATCCAAACACTACATCCATGCAAAAAATCCATCACTGATTTAAAAATTAAACAATATTTATTTGTAACCTTGTGTCCATTACCACAAACAATTGCACAGACAACAAATTTAATATAGAAAAAAATAAATAAACATCAACAAAAACAAACACTTTGCATGTGTAACCTAACCCATTAATTTAATTTTTTTCCCCCAATGCCCATACACATATCAGCCAAAAAACATAAATAATCACAAGCAAATAATCACCAATCAACCCACAAACACAACAACAACAACAACAAATCACACACAACAAAACAACAACCGCAACCCCCCCCCCCCATCAATAATTTGTACACAGCCGCCGCCACTGTGTCTCAAACAACCGCGCGACACTGTTGCCAATAAAGATAAATAAATATCAATAGTCTCTAAGCCAAACCACAAAAGCAAATACACACACAGCGCCCTCCCTCATCCCCTCCCCCCCACTCCCCCTACGAGCAATCGCAATTGGGTCAAGGTAGTGCCTCCTTCCCTTGTCATCGTACACCTGCGCAAAAGGAGGTCACAAGAGGAGTTCAATACTCCTTCCCTTCCTCACAATGTTTATCCTTACGTAAGTTGTTTGTAAGGGAGTAAAAGTTGCGGTATCCGACTTTTGGGCTAGAAAGACACCCCCGATACGAAATAATAACCGATTTTATTTTAGATGATTTATTTATTCTTTTTTAATCGATATTAGATCATCGATTGTGTTTCTTTGTAAGCAATAGGGCAATGGCCGAGATATTTTTACTTTTAAGTCCTAAAAATAGTAATAAATAAAGTGAGTCGTTGATTTTATTTAAGTTATACATAATTCTGGTATTATTTTCTAATCTACTTTATCGGTATTTTCAAAGTTATTTTAATTTTTATGTAATTGAAGCTTGTTTGGAACTTTGAGTTTTAATTATAAGTGTTAAAAGTAGTTTTAAGACGTTAAAATAAAAATAATCAGTATGGTTTGGCTCGTAAATCAAGGAATTTATTTACGTCCATAAATGTAGATGTAAATATGTTTGTGGATACTTAGTAGTGTAAAATTGCAATAATTTTATATTTAGTTGCATGTAAGATTATAACAAAGTGAACGTAAGAAGTTGCTGTTGAAAAATTAAATTCTAAGACAAAGTTTATTTTGAAAGAAAGTCGGTGAATTTAGCATTAAATATTGCGGAATCTTTTAATAAAAATCGAAGTTATTTACACGCAAATTATTTGCAGTTTTGTCCACGTTTGGTTTTCTATTATAAAAGAAGAAAAGTTTTGGGGAAAATATAGAAGTAGTAGCTTGTGATATACAAGTGATGCAATGGGAAAAGTCTATAAAACTTTAAATTGCAAAGTTAAAATTGTATGCACTTTAAACTTAAGTGCAAATAGTCCCAATATCTAAAATCGCTAAGTCTGAAATACTTGTGAAGTGAGCTGAAATAATTTTTACAAATGCAACTTAATTCTAACCTGTTTATATAATGCTAAAAATTTCCAAAATGCGCGAGAGAAATAACACTGAAGCAATCTGATTCGAAATTTAAACACCGCTACAAAAAGAAAACATTGAAAAAAAAAAATACAAGTGCATGCTAAAAAAAAAATTTAAAAATGAGCGGGAAAAATGTAGCACGCGGAAGTTAGCATCTCCAATTTCTTTTCAGACACCCTGAAAGTTTGGAAAATTTGCAGAAAAAAAAAATGCAAAATATAAAAATCGAAAATTTAAAAAAAATAAAAAAAACCTTACCTGCAACAAAGTTTTGAATGCAAAATTGTGCACAATGTCCGGCATGCAACTATTGAGCATGAGCCACGTCCGGACTCATTGAGCGCTCGAAATCGAAAGACATTCGAAAAGGCCCGCAAAATGAGCGCGCACCTGTCCCCTCTGAGCATCTGCACTTGGCCCGTCCCGGACTTTCCCATTGCAACACGCTCGATACATTTTATCTTTTTGGAAAAAAAAAACTCTACCTATTCTCCTTTCGATCCATTAATACGCGCTTATTAGAGAGCAACCAACAAGACTCACTTCAGAAGTATTTCCCCCTTTATTTTGCGTTGTTATTTATGTATTCCGACTTGGGACATCCGACGCAGTCCTCAACATAAACAAAGTATACGATCCGGGAAATGAAATCGATATCTAGGTAATGGAATGTGATCTCCGAAATGGCCGTTTAAACGCTAGAGACAAAACAAACCGGAAGCAACAACGTAGGCAACCGGGGGTGAGAATCCGGCCCCTTGTTTATGATAGGACATAGCGATGCCACTCAGCTGTAGGTTATTTAAAATATAAACGGTGGTGTGTGAAGAACTCCGGACTCTAGGGTCTCGAGTCCGGCAAGTCCGGGAGCTAAACGCGGGGTGCCCGGTGGAGAGCACGTTGTTCGGGAGCCGCGAAAAAGAGCGACGTGCTCTCTCCTCGAGCAAAATCCCGACTGAGGTGTCTGTCCGGGTGTCCGGGAGATTCCGCCCTCCCCGACAAATGCCGACCCACCCGGATTTGGGGGGTACGCTCATGCGCATAGCGTTTTTGCCTGTGCCACATTGACCGACCCTGTGGAGCTTTTTGTGACGTCACGCACCGGATTTTGAATGTTGCCTTGGCAACAGAGACGAAATGGGCGGGGTTTCGGATGTCCGCCCGCCCTCAAAAGACGAAAATAGCGATCTGCGCAGTAGGACAGCCCACTTAGAGGGAGGCAACAAGTATTAGAAGATGGCACCCCATGGCTGTGAACTCGAAAATTTCGGAATTGCGCCAAAATATGGTAAAACGTGGCCAAATTTATTAAAATCTAGCATATGGTTCAAAATTTAGTGAATTCATATGAATATTTTCAAAAATCCAAAACTGCATCCATAAAGTATAAAATAAAATATCTTCAAAGGTATAAATTTTATGCCAACAACTGCTGTATATTTTTTTCAAGAAAATTTCTATTTTCGCCAATTAGGCGTACATTCGCCGCACCATTGCTTCACGGCTCTTCGTGAATCTTTCAATCGCGTTTGACCGGGCGTTTTTATACTTGCAGGGGAGGGGAAAACCAGGGCTTCCAAAACTGAATTTTCAAAATCGCCAATCCGTACGAAAGAAAATCGCCAATCTATGCTAAAGAAATTCACCAAATTAACATATAACATGCAACTCTGATGAATACAAACCAAAATTAAAAAAAATAAAGACAAACAAGAAATTTAAATCTTTTTGAAAAATAAAAAATACTGTAATTCTTCCTCCAATTTTTTTTTTATTATCAATTATTAGCTAAGAAACCACTGTATCTCGCCAAATTAGCGAAGACATGCAAAACTGGAGAGGGAGAATTACGGGACATATTTGTCCGAACCAACACATCTCTCCTACGCAACAAACCCGGCGAAGTGATCTCGTGGAAAGCTACTTTTTCTGGAAGCCACTCTCCCCAACTCACATACTTCGTGGAAAGTTTTCTGCGCAATCCTGTGAGCACTTGGCTGGGTATATTTCGATAAGCTTCGAACTGTTGGCCAATGGGAAGCCAGTGCGTAAACTAGCGAAACCGAAATTCAACAGTTGATTCCGTTTTTCAACAAAGTTTTCTTCGTGTGTAGCATGACTCTTTTCCTTGTATAGAAAAAGTGGGTTGATAAGAGACAGGAAATGCTGAATTTTTTAGCTGAATATTTTTATGCAGACGCATATTAGTTTATATACTAATATTTGTTTCACGCAAACTTTTTTTATATATACTCGCTATATTTTAGCATTTGTTGATAGCTTTTATCTTACTTTTTAATTTTCCACGGAAACATCAAATATCTAGTTTTAAGAAAATAAATATATAAAATCAATAATATATAATATTAGTATAAGCTCGGACAAATTAAATTAAAAGTTATTATGAGAGAGAGTTACATTAATTATTTGTTGTCCATACAAGTAGTTCTAAAGTATTCTTAAATAAATATAAAGAATGACTTCTCTATATATTGCATTATCCTAAATATATAATTGAATTTATAACAAAGCCAACATTTAAATAGCAAAATAAAATCTTTTGAAATAATCAATTTTGTGATATTAAACAACTATTTACTAAACGTTAAATTATATTTAAAAAAGAAGCTAAGTCAATTAAATTTAATTAACAAAATAAAATTATTAAAAGAATGTAGTTTCAAACATAGAAATATTTTTAAAAAAATAATTAGAAAGCTTAGTATATAAATTTATTAAAATAGTTTTATATTTTTTAAACCTAGCATATATTAAACGCAATTCATCAATTAGACGTTTTATGACATGTGGTTTCATATTCGTAAAGTGAAGAGTATATTTGAAATACCGCAGTTTGGGACATTTTCCGATGTGATCGGAATTTAAAACATTTTCAATGGAACTCCCGTCCGTTAGGATGCTGTGGGGCAGCAGCTTATATGTTTTCCCGCTAGGTGGAACTTTACAATCAATGAAATATTTCACAACTGTTAATTCCAAAGTTTGACGGGAAAGAAAACTTTTCTTCAGCGCTTCTAAGGAAGGTAAACTTTCCGTTCCGGAATATCACGCGCAGTTGTATTTTGGGGAACTTGAAGTACGAAAAAACAATTTGAATTTATACTTCTGTAACAAAGAACGAGATTAAATATTTAATTATGTAATTGTTAAATTATAAAATTATTTAAATATGTAATTATTTAATATATTTAAATTATTTAATATATTTAATTTATTTAATATATTTAAATTATTTAATATATTTAAATTATTTAATATATTTAAATTATTTAATATATTTAAATTATTTAATATATTTAAATTATTTAATATATTTAAATTATTTAATATATTTAAATTATTTAATATATTTAAATTATTTAATATATTTAAATTATTTAATATATTTAAATTATTTAATATATTTAAATTATTTAATATATTTAAATTATTTAATATATTTAAATTATTTAATATATTTAAATTATTTAATATATTTAAATTATTTAATATATTTAAATTATTTAATATATTTAAATTATTTAATATATTTAAATTATTTAATATATTTAAATTATTTAATATATTTAAATTATTTAATATATTTAAATTATTTAATATATTTAAATTATTTAATATGTTTAAATTATTTATTTTATTTATTATTTATAATTAACTAAATATGTAATTATTTAATTTGTAATTATTTAATTATGTAATTTTTTGATGATGTAAATATGCAATTCTACATTCTAATTATTTAATTATTATTATTAAATTATCGTTATTTAATTATATATTTAATATTATATAATTATTTGTATTTAATAATTTAATTATTATTATTTAATTACTTAATTATTATTATTTAATTAATTAATTATTATTATGCAATTATTTAATTATTATTATTTAATTACTTAATTATTATTATTTAATTATTTAACTATTATTATTTAATTATTATTATTTAATTATTATTATTAAATTAGTAGTATTAAATTATTATTATTAGATTATTATTATTAAATTATTATTATTAAATTATTATTATTTAATTATTATTATTTAATTTATATATTTTACTAATATTATTTAATTATTTAACTATTATTATTTAATTATTATTATTTAATTATTATTATTAAATTAGTAGTATTAAATTATTATTATTAGATTATTATTATTAAATTATTATTATTAAATTATTATTATTAAATTATTATTATTAAATTATTACTATTTAATTATTATTATTTAATTTATATATTTTACTAATATTATTTAATTATTTAATTAATATTATTTAATTATTTAATTATTATTATTTAATTTATATAATTAAGTATTATTATTTAATTATTTAATTAATATTAATTAATTATTTAATTATTATTACTTAATTATTTAAATACTATTATTTAATTATTTAATTATTATTATTTAATTATTTAATTATTATTATTTAATATTGTTATTTAATTATTATTATTTAATTTTTTTATTAATATTAATTAATTATTTAATTATTATTACTTAATTATTTAAATACTATTATTTAATTATTTAATTATTATTATTTAATTATTTAATTATTATTATTTAATATTGTTATTTAATTATTATTATTTAATTACTATAATTTAATTATTATTATTTAATTATTATTATTTATATTATTATTATTTATATTATTATTATTTAATAACTATTATTTAATTATTATTATTTAATTATTTAATTATTATTATTTAATTACTATTATTTAATTATTATTATTTAATTACTATTATTTAATTATTATTATTTAATTATTATTATATAATTATTTAATTATTATTATTTAATTATTATTATTTAATTATTATTATTTAATTATTTAATTATTAGTATTTAATTATTTAATTATTATTATTTAATTAATATTTTTTAATAATTTAATTATTATTTAATTATTATTATTTAATTATTATTATTTAATTAATATTATATAATTATTATTTTTTAATTATTATTACTTAATTATTATTATTTAATTATTATTATTTAATTATTATTATTTAATTATTATTATTATTTAATTATTATTATTATTTAATTATTATTATTATTTAATTATTATTATTTAATTATTTAGTTATTAATATTTAATTATTTAATTATTATTATTTAATTACTTAATTAATATTTTTTAATTATTTAATTATTATTTAATTATTATTATTTAATTATTATTATTTAATTAATATTATATAATTATTATTTTTTAATTATTATTACTTAATTATTATTATTTAATTATTATTATTTAATTATTATTATTTAATTATTATTATTATTTAATTATTATTATTATTTAATTATTATTATTATTTAATTATTATTATTTAATTATTTAGTTATTAATATTTAATTATTTAATTATTATTATTTAATTACTTAATTATTATTATTTAATTATTTAATTATTTAATATTATTATTTAATTATTTAATTATTATTATTTAATTATTTAATTATTATTATTTAATTATTATTATTTAATTATTTATTATTATTAGTTAATGATTTAATTATTATTATTTAATTATTTATTATTATTATTTAATTATTTAATTATTATTCTTTAATTATTATTATTTATTTAATATTATTTAATTATTTAATTATTATTATTTAATTATTATTATTTATTTAATATTATTTAATTATTTAATTATTATTATTTAATTAATATTATTTAATTATATAATTATTATTATTTAATTATTTAATTGTTATTATTATTTAATTATTATTATTATTTAATTATTTAATTTTATTATTATTATTTAATTATTTATTATTATTATTTAATGATTTAATTTTTATTATTTAATTATTTAATTATTATTATTTAGTTATTATTATTTATTTAATATTATTTAATTATTTAATTATTATCATTTAATTAATATTATTTAATTATATAATTATTATTATTTAATTATTTATTTGTTATTATTATTTAATTATTTAATTTAATTATTATTATTTAATTATTTAATTTAATTATTATTATTTAATTATTTAATTTAATTTTTATTATTTAATTATTTAATTTAATTATTATTATTTAATTATTTAATTTAATTATTATTAATTAATTATTTAATTTAACTATTATTATTTAATTATTATTATTTAATTATTTAATTTAATTATTATTAATTAATTATTTAATTTAACTATTATTATTTAATTATTTAATTATTTAATTTAATTATTATTATTTAATTATTTAATTTAATTATTATTATTTAATTATTTAATTTAATTATTATTATTTAATTATTTAATTTAATTATTATTATTTAATTATTTAATTTAATTATTATTATTTAATTATTTAATTTAATTATTATTATTTAATTATTTAATTTAATTATTATTATTTAATTATTTAATTTAATTATTATTATTTAATTATTTTATTTAATTATTATTATTTAATTATTTAATTTAATTATTATAATTTAATTATTTAATTTAATTATTATTATTTAATTATTTAATTTAATTATTATTATTTAATTATTTAATTTAATTATTATAATTTAATTATATTATTATTTTTATTTAATTATTTAATTATTATTATTTAATTATTTTATTATTACTATTTAATTATTATTATTATTTAATATTAATATTTAATTATTAATATTTAATTATTTAATTATTAATATTTAATTATTTAATTATTAATATTTAATTATTTAATTATTATTATTTAAATATTTAATTATTATTATTATTTAAATATTTAAGTATTATTATTTAATTATTTAATTATTATTATTTAATTATTTATTGTTTTAGTTTTTAAATATTTTTTGTTTTTTTATTTAATTATGTTTATATATTTTATATATTTATCATTTATTTTTTAAATAATTAACTATTTTTGGCTCACTTTATTAATATTTCGGTTAATAAAATATTTAATTTTTTTATGATTTCATTATTTCATGTTTTAATTAATTAATTATATAACGTTTTAATTAAATTACTATTTAGATTTTAATTATTTAAATATGTTTATATTTTTGTTAATTCATTGTTTTGATATGTTTATTATTTTTTTAATTATTTAATGCTTTTATAGTTAGTAAAGTAATAATTGTTAAATTATTTAATTAATAAATTATTAAACTAATTAGTTATTAACTAATTATTTAATTTAATTAATTATTAAATTATTACTTAAGTTATTTTGTATTTAATCTTTAAATTATATATTGCCTTATATTTTGTTAATAAGGTATTAATATTTCAATTATTTAATGTTAATAATGTATTAATATTTCAATTATTTAATGTTAATAATGTATTAATATTTTAATTATTTAACGTTAATATTAAAGTTTAAATTATTTATAGTTTTAAGTATTATTAGTTTTAGTTATTTATAGTTTTAATTATTATTAGTTTTAGTTATTTATAGTTTTAATTATTTATATTTCTAATTATTAAAAATTAAAATTTTAATTTTTTTAGTTTTAGTAAAGTTTGTGTGAATGTACGTACATATGTGCGTATGTACGTATTTACTTATTTTTTATAAATAAGTTATTAATTTCTTATAAATAAGTTATTTATTTATTATAAATAAGTTATTTATTTATTTTAAATAAGTTAATTATTTATTATAAATAATAATTTATTTATTATAAATAAGTTAATCATTTATTATAAATAAGTTATTCATTTATTATAAATAAGTTATTCATTTATTATAAATAAGTTAATCATTTTTTATAAATAAGTTATTCATTTATTGTAAAAAAGTAATTTATTTATTATAAATGAGTTATTTATTATAAATAAGTTAATTATTTAATATAAATAAGTTATTTATTTATTATGAATAATAACTTATTTAGTATAAATAAGTTATTTATTATGAATAATAACTTATTTAGTATAAATAAGTTATTTATTATAAATAATTTATTTATCAATTTTAAATAATTAATTTATTATCTATTATAAATAATTAATTTGATATCTATTATAAATAATTTATTTATCTATCATAAATAATTTATTTATTATAAATAACTTATTTATTTATTATAAAAAAGTTATTTATTCATTATAAATAAGTTATTTGTTTATTATAAATAAGTTATTTATTTATTATAAATATTTCTTTATTTATTATAAATAAGTTATTTTTTTAAATAAATTATTTATTTATTTTAAATAAGTTATTTATTTATTATAAATAAGTTATTTATTTATTATAAAAAAGCGATTTATTCATTTTAAATTGGTTATTTATTCATTATAAATAAGTTATTTATTTATTATAAAGAAGTTATTTATTTATTATAAATAAGTTAATTATCTATTATAAATAATTTATTTATACTCAATAACTTATTTATTTTTTTATAAATATGTTATTTATTATAAATAACTTATTTATTTATTATAATTAACTTACTTATTTATTATAAATAAATTATTTATTTATTATAAATAAGTTATTTGTTTATTAAAAATAATTTATTTATTTGTTTATTTATTACCGAAAATATTTGTATGCTATATATAAAATATTTGTATACGTATAAAAAAAACTTTGTTTACAAATAGTAACGAAAATTTTATACGAAATAGAAATTTTAATAATATATGGTGGTAATAGAGCTTTGAACTTAGACATAACCCCCAAATGCAATATATATATTTTTTATTATTATTCATTATAAATAAGTTATTTATTCATTATAAATAAGTTATTTATTCATTATAAATAAGTTATTTATTCATTATAAATAAGTTATTTATTCATTATAAATAAGTTATTTATTCTTTATAAATAAGTTATTTATTATAAATAGTTTATTTAATATAAATAAGTTATTTATTTATTTATTTAAGTTATTTGCTTGTTATAAATAAGTTATATATTTATTTTAAATTAGTTTTTTATTTATTATTAATAAGTAATTAGCTTATTATAAATATATTATTTATTTATTTTAAATAGGTTATTTATTTATTATAAATTAGTTATTTATTTATTATAAATTAGTTATTTATTTATTATAAATTAGTTATTTATTTATTATAAATTAGTTATTTATTTATTATAAATTATTTATTTATTTATTATAAATAAGTTATTTATTAATTATAAATAAGTTAATTATTTATTATAAATAAGTTATTTATTATAAGTAACTTATTTATTTATTATAATTAACTTATTTATTTATTATAAATAAGTTATTTGTTTATTATAAATAATTTATTTATTTTTTTATTTATTACCGAGAATATTTGCATGCTACATATAAAATATTTGTATACGTATTAAAAAACTTTGTTTACAAATAGTAACGAAAATTCAATACGAAATAGAAATGTTAATAATATGTAGTGATAATAGAGCTTTGAATTTAGACATAACTCGCAAATGTAATATATTTTTTTGAGTATTATTTATTTAATTCATTTGGAATTTTTTTAAAAATAGGATATGTGCGAATTTTTTGGAATGTTGTTGTGAGCTCTGGCGGTAACATAACTCATAAATTGCACCTGAAATATAAGAGGCTATACAATATCAATTACCTGAATTTTTTTCTTTAGTTTGTGAACACTACAATTGAAGTGGTATGCATTTTAATCTCTCTAGTAAAATCTGAGTTTTGTAACATACCCCCTTTTTTACAAAGGTCGATTCAATTCGAGAATGGGTATTTAAATTAAAATCAACTGTAATAAAGCATTTTTGAATATACATAAATGTAATAAATGTGAAGGTTGTTTAAAAGACTGCATTTCAGAGATTTTATGACTTTTTGTATAAATATACTATTTATATATTTAATTAGCTAACAACTTGTAATTAATCACATTAAATGTTACCAAAAACTGTTATTTTTATGATGGAAATACATAACTGTTGAAAATTTCAAATGTATTGATAACGGGGAAATGAATCAGAATATAATTTTAATAAAAACAAAATTAATTTTTTAGCTTGTTACGATTTTTATGGCCAAATTAGTTCAATTATCAAAATATGCTTTCATTCCAACTACGATAATTAAAAATAATTAATTTCCGTATTTTATCTATTTGTCCGAGTTATCAATAAAAAAAAGTTGAAACATATAATGTCATGATAAATTTTTAACAATGCATTGCAAAATTTAAATGTTTATATTGAGGTAATTTGTATTAATATTGAGTTAATTTTTGTATTACTATTTAGTTAATTTGTATTATTATTTAGTTAATTTGTATTAATATTTAGTTAATTTGTATATTTAATGTTGTAACTTTACATTAGAAAAGTTATAAAACCTGTTAAAACGAAGAAAATATTATAATCTTTGTTTGGCATTTCAAGATTAATGGCAAAAAAGATTTAATTTAATTTTATTAAGATACTCCGATTCCAAATGGTAATTTGTCAAGCCTTTACAATTTATTTTACCAAACCTTTGTTTAACTTTTATGGTATATTTTCTCTTGATATTCAGTGCCATTTATTATTTTGTAACATTAATTATCGCTTTGTATGCCAACATTTTTTTATCGTGTAACTATTTACAAAAATATATATATCGTACAATGTTTTTAAATATAATCATACATATGTAGTATTTCTATAGTTTAGGGGCAATCGTCTTGAGTTTTACTGGGGTCAGTAGTAAAAGTATAGTAATAAGGGCCGGTAAGTTAGGTTAAAAATATTTATTCCTCTATAGCTGACATATGTCGCAACAGGATTTAGGTTACATTCAGAGATAGATAGAGTCCGATCTAGTAGATTCTGTTGTTTTCCTGACATTAATGACAGAGGGTGTAAACACGTTGTTATGGCTTTGTGCATGTAGCTGAACTTAATTTATACTCAAGTAAAGTGTTTGCTTACAAAGGATGCTTTACCTCATTTTATGAACTTGTCTTTAGCATATAATACATCATAGGTTATTTTCAATTAGTATACAATTACAGCCAAGTCACCAGGAATCGATCCTCAACACTGCATTCCAGTGCCCTATCCGTTACACTACCGAAGCGACATCGACATTAAGAAGTTATAATCAGGAGAAATGCTAAAAATAGGCAGGCTAAAAGAATAAGTTAAAAATTGAATTGTAAGTAAGATAATTCAATTGTAATAACTCGGTTTTTATTTAACCATTCAAAATCAAATAAAATGGGAAGCCTTATTCTGAACTATTAATTCCTCTAAATTCGGTAGGATTGTTTGATCAAATGATGGAATTAGTTATATTGAATGACATTGCTACTTTTTTGAGACAGTACGGTTACTTAAGATACATAAAGAAACTCTACTATTCGTTTTTATACATAAAGCAAAACGAGTAGGTTTATATTCTTATCTTTAGGTAACTTTTTTTTACAGTGTATACTTTCTTTTTATTTTAATGAACACAATTTCGATTACAGTTTTTTTTCATGGCCGTAAGAATAAATGCAAAAGTGATGGTGATTCCCAGCAAAAAAGGTCAGCATAAAACCTTCATCAAAATTTTGAAATTGAAGGTTTTATGCAGAAAAACTGCAGTTTTTTTGAAGATCTGTAAAATTAAACGTTTTTGTTTCAATGTCCATCATAAAAACTGCAAAAAACCTTAATTAAAACCTGCAAAAAATCTTCAATTTTTATTCATGAAGGGAAATTGCAGATATTTTAAAGGTTTTATGCAGGAAAATTAAAAACTTAAAAAAAACTGCAGTTTTTTTGTTTTAATATCTTTTATAAAACCTTCAAACAACCTTCAATTTGACAATTCTGATGAAGGTTTCATGCTGACTTTTTTTGCTGGGTTCGATCTTATGTTAACGCCACTTGAATAAATTGTGAAATATTTCAGTAAGTAATCAGCTTTTAATATGTTTATATTGAAGTTGTGTTAAGCTATGACTGCGTGTAACTTTTAAAGAGAGTAAAAACAATGAGAAATTTTCCAATTCACACTTAACTCTTACAGTGTCACTCTAGATCTCAGAAGTCTATGAGACCTAGAACCCCCCAGCAAAAAAAGTCAGCTTAAAACCTTCATCAAAATTTTTAAATTGAAGGTTTTATGCAGGAAAATTAAAAACTCAAAAAAACTGCAGTTTTTTTTGTTTTAATATCTTTCATAAAACCTTCAAACAACCTTCAATTTGACAATTCTGATGAAGGTTTCATGCTGACTTTTTTTGCTGGGTTCGATCTTATGTTAACGCCACTTGAATAAATTGTGAAATATTTCAGTGGGTAATCAGCTTTTAATATGTTTATATTGAAGTTGTGTTAAGCTATGACTGCGTGTAACTTTTAAAGAGAGTAAAAACAATGAGAAATTTTCCAATTCACACTTAACTCTTACAGTGTCACTCTAGATCTCAGAAGTCTATGAGACCTAGAACCCCCCAGCAAAAAAAGTCAGCTTAAAACCTTCATCAAAATTTTTAAATTGAAGGTTTTATGCAGGAAAATTAAAAACTCAAAAAAACTGCATTTTTTTTTTGTTTTAATATCTTTTATAAAACCTTCAAACAACCTTCAATTTGACAATTCTGATGAAGGTTTCATGCTGACTTTTTTTGCTGGGTTCGAGCTTATGTTAACGCCACTTGAATAAATTGTGAAATATTTCAGTGGGTAATCAGCTTTTAATATGTTTATATTGAAGTTGTGTTAAGCTATGACTGCGTGTAACTTTTAAAGAGAGTAAAAACAATGAGACATTTTCCAATTCACACTTAACTCTTACAGTGTCACTCTAGATCTCAGAAGTTTATGAGACCTAGAACCCCCCAGCAAAAAAAGTCAGCTTAAAACCTTCATCAAAATTTTTAAATTGAAGGTTTTATGCAGGAAAATTAAAAACTTCAAAAAAAAACTGCAGTTTTTTGTTTCAATATCCTTTATAAAACCTTCAAAAAACCTTCAATTTGACAATTTTGATGAAGGTTTAATGCTGACTTTTTTTGCTGGGCCCCCTGACTTCTGATAGTCTTGAACTCAGCGTCACTCATAATTTGGGTTCAACGCGCATATATAAATATAATTTAAAAAAAGACCTTGAACAGATATGTAAAAAAATGATATGTATTGATATGATATGTATAAAATGATATGTATGATATGTATAAAATGATATGTATGATATGTATAAAATGATATGTATGATATGTATAAAATGATATGTATGATATGTATAAAACGGATATGAATTGTGAGAGTTTAAGAGACATTATTGCATGTTCTTATTCACTGTTAAAAATAGGTACTAAAAATAAGTAAAATGTACTAATTTTTGAGTATATTCGATGTTTTTCATAACTCCGAATACATAAGCCTCATTTTTGAAAAAGACATGTATTTAAAAGTGAGTAAAATGAATAAAAAGAGCAGTTGCTTGCCTAAGAGCATAGGCTGTCTTCATACATCACTTTCAATAAATATCAACAATTACAAATAAGACTTACCTGGAATCGAACCCAGATCTTCAGGCATCGCAGTCCACTGCCCTATCCGTTGTACCAGGGTGACGTGAAGAAGTTATAAACAGAAGAAATGTTTAAAAGGTGTGCCAAAAGAATGGAAAGTTAGATAATTGATTTGTAATAACTAAGTTTTATTTAAGCAATCGACATCAAATTATGTAGAAAAACATCTTCGGAGCAACTATTTTAAGTTTGTCAGGTTGCTTTGTTAAGATAGTTTGAACAGAAACTGAGATTATCAATATTAAATTACACTGTACGATTATTTAAATTTGAGTCATCGCTCATTTACGATGCAATTATACTCATAGAAAAAACGAGTATGTTCAGGTACTCATTTTTAAGTACTTTTTTTACAGTGTTTTCTCCAAAAGAAACAATAAAGACTCCAATCCAATAAATTTATATAGTAACCACAACCATCGTCATA
This sequence comes from Troglohyphantes excavatus, assembly GCA_963932185.1. Lineage (NCBI taxonomy): Eukaryota > Metazoa > Arthropoda > Arachnida > Araneae > Linyphiidae > Troglohyphantes > Troglohyphantes excavatus. The sequence goes on along the minus strand of OZ010676.1, from coordinate 26,938,980 downwards.
AATACATATTGCTATGAAAATAACATTTTTATCAATAAAATAGCGTTTTAGAGAATTAAATTTTTATTTTACACCATATATAATTAAAAAAAACAACAACCATGATTTACAAATTTTTCAAAAGTTTCCATTTTACCTTCAACAATTTAACTGCTAGTGCATAATGTAGCATATATGCTATACAACTTTAAAATGACCTCTAGTTGCATCTATTGAGTTTTATATTAACTATTATAGTATTGTCACGTAGGGAACCATGTGCCTAGTTCTTATAACCTCCACTAGGCCCCTTATCTTTATAAAAATAATGGTGATGAAGGCAATCAGTTGCATCGAGGTTTGTTGTTGTAAAACTGGTTCGTGAAGGGGAAGTTTTCGAAGATTATTTAATTACTTATAAGTAAAATCTGGCTCTACAAAAAATCCTAGCTAATACCAGAGGTATATAGATTGTATTTAACTATATTTTCATACTTTTTGAAAATTATTTTAGTAATTACACATGGTGATGGATATACGCTACAGAACAGTTTTAATTAATTATTTTATTAAATAGGCACTTAGGACTTTTTTTAATATTTTTTCAGCGGTCTACCCAGCAAAAAAAGTCAGCATGAAACCTTCATCAAAATTGTCAAATTGAAGGTTTTTTGAAGGTTTTATAAAGGATATTGAAACAAAAAACTGCAGTTTTTTTTAAGTTTTTAATTTTCGTGCATAAAATCTTTAAAATATCTGCATTTTCCCTTCATGATTAAAAATTGAAGGTTTATTGCAGGTTTTTATGAAGTTTTTTTACAGTTTTTATGAAGGATATTGAAAAAAAAACCTTTAATTTTATAGATCTTCAAAAAAACTGCAGTTTTCCTGCATAAAACCTTCAATTTCAAAATTTTGATGAAGGTTTTATGCTGACTTTTTTTGCTGGGTAGGGGCAAAAAGAAAAAGAAAAAAAATTCATTAAAAAAGAAATAAAAAACATGCACTTGGGGCTTAAACATGCATTATAATACCCCATATCGAAATATCCTTCAACCCCATATCGAAATATCCTTCATATTAAATAACTACTCCTTTTATTTATATACCACATTCTTATTCCCAACTATATCGCCCAGTCAGGAATTTTCATCGAAATGCACTTAAGTAATAGTATCAGTGTCGCATCCCTCACTTTATAAGCGCTTGATTTACCTACATTCCCTCGAACAATTCTTATACTTGATGGATTCTTCAAGGACGCAGACATGGATGACTTCCTCAATAAGAATTCCCCTTTGCTTAGAAGAAGCGTGGTTCGTGCGCATGGCCGGGCTCCCGTAATTTCGTTACCCAAGAATAGTTTCTTAATTGAAATAGAGATCGAGGGGCATCAGATATGCGGCGTTGGGGGAAACAAATAAAAAGGATTTTTCCCTGAGCCATCTCTGGAGATCAAGTGAATAATAACGGCGGGGTATTTGTTGATTAGGGAGTCTATTTAGTGGGGTGTATATTGGTAGGGAAGAAAGAAAATTGGGATTTCGTGTCTGGAGGTTGCGGTAATATTGATGCCGTAAAATTTAGTATTGAAATCCGTGAAGAGAAATGCAGGTTTTTAAAGGCAAATTTAAATTTATAAAAGAAAAACATGATTTTTATTATAAAGGTATTTAAAATAACCTGTAGGTTTTATGAAGGTTTTGTAAAGGTTATATGAGCCGTCTAGAGAGTCTATTAAGTGGGGTGTATATTGGTAGGGAATAAATAAAATTGGGATTTCATGTCTGGAGTTTACGGTAATATTGATGCTGAAAAATTTAGTATTTAAATTTGTGTATAGAAAATGCATGTTTTTAAAGGCAAATTTAAATTTATAAAAAAACATGATTTTTATTATAAAGGTATTTAAAACAACCTGTTGATTTTCTGAAGGTTTTATAAATGTTATATGAGCCGTCTAGGGAATCTAGTGGGGTGTATATTGGTAGGGAAGAAAGAAAATTGCGTTTTCGTGTCTGGAAGTAACGGTAATATTGATGCTGAAAAATTTAGTATTGAAATCCGTCAAGAGAAATGCAGGTTTTTAAAGGCAAATTTAAATTTATAAAAAAAAACATGATTTTTTTTAAATAAAGGTATTTAAAATAACCTGTAAGTTTTATGAAGGTTTTGTAAAGGTTATATGAGCCGTATAGGGAATCTAGTGGATGTATATTGGTAGGGAATTGGGATTTCATGCTGGTGGTTATGGTAATATTGATGCTGTAAAATTTAGTATTGAAATCCGTGAAGAGAAAATGCAGATTTTTAAAGGAAAATTTAAATTTATATAAAAAAAAACTTGTTTTTATTATAAAGGTATTTAAAACAACCTGTAGATTTTATGAAGGTTTTATAAATGTTATATGAGCCGGCTAGGGAATCTAGTGGGGTGTATATTGGTAGGGAATATATTGGTAGAGGATTTCATATCTGTAGGTTACTGTAATATTGATGCTGAAAAATTTAGTATTGAAATCCATAAAGAGAAAATGTAGGATTTTAAAGGCAAATTTAAATTTATATAAAAAAACTTGTTTTATTATAAAAGTATTTAAAACAACCTGTAGGTTTTATGAAGATTTTGTAAAGATTATATGAACCGTCTAGTTTCAAACCCAGATAGATCCTCTTTTTCGCAAAATCGTTTATTTTAATATATTTTTCACAAGTTTTCAATGCACTACACATTGCATTTTCACTGAACATTGCACGGTGGTATTGCAAGTGTCGAATCCAGTCTAAAAATGTATTCAAATTCATGCATTTAGATCCAAAAGTGTCTGTCAATTTTTTTTTAACATCTCCTGTAAAATTTATGAAAAGTGATCTATCTCGTTTTGAAACTAGCGGGCTCATATGCAGATTTTTTTAATAAAGGTTTTATGCTGATTTTGTATCTGGGTAGAAACTATATAAAACCATTTTGGAGATTTGACAGTCATGTTTTTATTAGCATGCAAACGTTTTCCTTAATGGAGTAATTGTAAAGAATCATTTAATTATTTTTAATCTTTTAATTAATAATTGTAAATGAATAAATTTTTAATATTTATTCATTTTAAGTCAATGAAATTCATTATATATAACTATCAGCCTATTTTGTTTCGGAGGTTGTGTGTGGGGGGGGGGGGGGGGGGGGTTGTACAATGAAGGAAGTAAAATAATTGCCGAATATAGCATCCACGTGAATTCATGTTTATTGATGTATACTTACTTTCGTTACATTTTAAGTCTACCAACTAATGTAATTTTAGTTATTGTTTTGATTATGATAACTGTCCAGACTTTTTTAAAAATCTTTCTATTTTTATATTGTTATTCAAACTATTATAATGAAAATCGTTGTTAAGCATCGAAAAGTTATTTGAGGATTCTAAAAGTGTTTTGTCCCAAATTTAAAATAATAACTAGATTAATACATGACTGAAATCGCCTCCGAATTTTTTTTATTGAAAAAATTATTTTATTTATCCAAAAAATTATCCCATTGAAACTAACTTGAAAAAATCGGAGTTTGTAGTTAATGCATGCACGTGGGAGTTATTTGCATTCACTTTAATGTGACATAACGCGTTTTGAATGTGTTTTCCCTATTTGTCAAAATTAATGATTGTCTTAAACATTTTACACTAAAGCTAGTGTCTGATTTTAATCTTTGCAATCTTTCTAAAACTTGTGCGGAATACTTGGCATATGAATTGCATTTCACATTTGTTGTGAACAACAAATCCTTGATTTTGTTGATAATCATTAGAAAACTTTTTAATACTGCCTTACAGGAGCATCGAAGGTCGATAACAACCCAAGAAATCAAAACTTTCTGGTTGTTGTCAACCTTATTCCACGCCTAAGGCTGATAATTGACTAAATTTGATCGAAATTGCTGACTTCTAATCTAAAGAGCTTGAAGGAAATTAATTAATATCGTGTGACTTATACTGTTTGCGTTTTCACTACCTCGCATTCACCACAACACAGATTTTAAAGCGAGAAACTACATATTGACTTAAGCCGCTTATGTTTGCGACTCATTTTAACTCACCAGATATTTTTAAAACTGTCTATTTACACGCGAATGATCCCGGCTATAAAGACGATTTCGACAGAAAGAAGGAGAAAATGTGACTTACACCGTTTGATTTGTTTTGAACATTACGTTTGTCAGTTGAAAATATTTTCTAGATATTTTAAGGGCTTGCGTGTAGACTTTAGACAAATAAAATATTTTCCGGTGACTTTGAAAAATGTTTTCCTAAAATTAAAGTTGGATGTGATTGCGTGTTTATCCTTCCCTTGGGTGTTTCGTTAAATTAAGGGTTAATATAACGAACATGTTTACGTGACAGATTTTATTTCTTTACTTTCCTGTTAAGAAGACATCTTAAGTCTCCTTTTATTTAAAGTACTGGTTGTTTGATTTACTTGTACAAAACATGCATATGAGCATATGATTTGCCTTAAATATGTGTTATTTATTTTCTGTTATTTGCATTAGAACAGAATAGAATAGAATAGAATATAGAATAGAATATAGAATAGAATATAGAATAGAATATAGAATAGAATATAGAATAGAATATAGAATAGAATATAGAATAGAATATAGAATAGAATATAGAATAGAATATAGAATAGAATATAGAATAGAATATAGAATAGAATATAGAATAGAATATAGAATAGAATATAGAATAGAATATAGAATAGAATATAGAATAGAATATAGAATAGAATATAGAATAGAATATAGAATAGAATAGAATATAAAATATAAAATATAGAATAGAATATAGAATAGAATATAGAATAGAATATAGAATAGAATATAGAATAGAATATAGAATAGAAAAGAAAATATAATAGAAAATAGAATAGGAAAAAAAATAGAAAATAGAATAGAAAATAGAATAGAAAATAGAATAGAAAATAGAATAGAAAATAGAATAGAAAATAGAATAGAAAATAGAATAGAAAATAGAATAGAAAATAGAATAGAAAATAGAATAGAAAATAGAATATAAAATAGAATATAAAATAGAATATAAAATAGAATATAAAATAGAATATAAAATAGAATAGAAAATAGAATAGAAAATAGAATAGAAAATAGAATAGAAAATAGAATAGAAAATAGAATAGAAAATAGAATAGAAAATAGAATAGAAAATAGAATAGAAAATAGAATAGAAAATAGAATAGAAAATAGAATAGAAAATAGAATAGAAAATAGAATAGAAAATAGAATATAAAATAGAATATAAAATAGAATAGAAAATAGAATAGAAAACAGAATAGAAAATAGAATAGAAAATAGAATAGAAAATAGAATAGAAAATAGAATAGAAAATAGAATAGAAAATAGAATAGAAAATAAAATAGAAAATAGAATAGAAAATAGAATAGAAAATAGAATAGAAAATAGAATAGAAAATAGAATAGAAAATAGAATAGAAAATAGAATAGAAAATAGAATAGAAAATAGAATAGAAAATAGAATAGAATAAGGGTAAAATTAATGATTTACCTTAAATATGTGTTATTTAATTTCTGTCATTTGCATTAGAAGAGAATGGAGGTAGGGAGAAAGGGGAATCAATTTCAATTAATTTAATTTTTTTTAAAGTTCCTCTAAAGGAATTAAAATGAGAATAAATATGTTTCGATTAAATGAAATCAAATTACATTTTCAAAAAATTTATTTCATAAATATCAAATGTAATGTTGTTTCAGATTTAACTATTATTATGAAAACTATATTAATGCTGGAATAAATTTAGGAGAATAATGAAAATTAAAAATTCCTAAAAAAATATCGGTGTTTTTTTTTATCAAATAGGGATAAGGAAATGCTTTTTGAAATTTATTGTGCAAAGTAGTCTAGATCACAATATACTCCTGTGTTCTAGTGTAAAGGAGCACGGTAGATCTATTGTCAGAGTGAACCATTCACTTTTAAGTATTTAAATTATTGTTCAAAACACTTCATTTGACAGTCCACAAAGGGCGTTAATAAATTCAATGTGTGAAGATATGAAGGAATCATCATTAGGAAACTAAATTAAAACTTCGATATCCTTAAAAGAAATTTCTCCTAACACTTCTTCCCTTCAAATTATGAATATTTTGTCTATTTAAACTAAGCAAATTAAATCTGGATTACCGGTTTCAATTTACGTTAAAGTAAATTTGACGTTAGAATAGTGCAACGCATTTTCGCTTAAAAACAACTTAAGTCAAATACTAATTATTTATTTCGTGCAATTGTTTTATTAAACATTTCGAAACTATAGTAATACCTTTGCATTCGAAACCAATTAATTACTTTTAGAAATTATTTATTCCAACTACAGTCAAACCCCGTTATAACGAACCGTCAACGGACTGGTTCAGAAGTTCGCTATAGCCGAAGGTTCACTATATCCGAATTTTCAAATATTGACGATATAAAAACTTCCTAAAGTCCTTAAACACGATTTGTGCGAAACAAATTACTTACACTGAACACTGAATTGCAATTAGTAATGGACAATAATAAAGTAAAAGAAATATTTGTTTTTAAAAAACAAATTAAATAATTTTACTACTACTTAAATTTATTTATCTAAAGTATGAAAATAAGTTTTAATTTTTTGTTGAAAGCATCAAAAGAGTCCATTACATTCTTATCCACAGTTTCTGTTGCAAAGAAATTATGCAAAATGTCAACAGCTGCCTTACCTTTAGCATTAGAAATTGAAAGACCTGAACTAACATCTCCTTCGAATGCAATATCTTTAGATAAACGATAATCACCGTTTTCTATTCTATTAATAATTTTCGCTTTATCCTCAATGGAAAAGGCATTAGCAAACAGGAGCGATTTTAAACCTACGCGAAGTCCACAGGTTAAACGATAATCTTCAGCAGTAGAATGAATGGAATAGTCAAAGAATGTATGCTAAACCAGTTGAACGGGGGAAGGAGAGGAGCTGAGCAGGGGAGTTTATCGTCACCTTTGAGGAACCTGGCTTCTGTCAAAGGAACAAAGGGTAAGGAATGTGGTCGGGGCGAGTAAAATTTTCTGAAAAACCTGAAACTAAACTGGAAAAGTGTGAATTTTAGTTCGCTACATCCGAATTCCTTACTTTTGAAGGTCGTTATAAGCAATTAAAAATACATTAGTGACATAGGAGTTCGGTTGGGACCAATTGAAAAGTTCGTTAAAACCGAGGGATCGTTATATCCCGGGTTCGTTATACCGAGGTTTGACTGTATATCAGAATAAATATGATACATGCTTTTATATCCGTTAAAGTGAAATTTGGAAGACATTTTAAAGCGCTTTAAATGGTTCGACAACGTAAGCTTCAATATTTGAATTGTATTGTTAAATGTTGAACTCAATGTTCTTTTGAATTGCATGGAAATGGTACCAAACATCTTTTATAATATATGCTTGTCGTTAAATTTTTAAGCCTACAATTGAACTAAATCAATTAATGACATAACAATTTATTAAAATATTCTCTTCCCCAAACAGTTACTGCTATATATTTGATTATTAATGTGATTTTGAGGTGAAACAACTGAATTTTGTTATTTTTACTTGTTCTTGTTCAATATAATATTCTTAAAATAAAGTTTTCAAAATACATATTGTGTTTATTAAATTACTTTTTTTTTCGTCAATAAATTAAAATTTTCATTTTGTTTCTCAATCTATTACTTTTACTTTTTCCGACAATGGGTTAATTCCTAGTGTAAGGTGCCCCCGCCAAATGTGATTTGGCGACAATTGGTAGGCGATACATTTTATATGTTGACAACCCTATTTTTTGACGTTCCTAGCAATATCATAATATACAGTAACCCTAGTTTTTTTTCTCGCGTCGTTTCACGTTGTTTGCCAAGGTCTTGGCGCCAATATTCAGAATCGCGAGGAGGCACCGCACACTAGGAATTTACCCGACAATGTATTAGGATGGCGATTACACTTCGTTTAATTATACAAAGTTATTACTTTTTTTTCATTTTCGCATTTCTAAATCATAATTAAGTCGTTGAAGAAGAATAAATAAATTGGAAACCAGGGTTGGATAAAAAAAAATATCGACTAATGGTTGAAAACTAACGGATAAATAAATATAATAACAAATAAGAATTGATAAGTCGTAGTTTGTCCTCGGTAACTAGGATGGAGTGGGGTAAGTGCAGCCTCGGGGTAAGTGTGGCCACAGCTTGTTATATTTTGAAAACATTGATATTTCGCTAAAAAACCCACTAGGTATACAATATTGGAATTTTCTCTTTTGATACTCGTCAAAAAGTCTGGCAATTTCTATCTTGAAAGTGTTTTTTTTCTTTTAAAAAATGCTTAAATTTTAGCTCTCAATGAAAGTTCCGTTTTGAAAGCTTGTCACTTTTTTATATTTTTGTCCTACTGCCTCTAATATCAAAACTTTGTATTCTTATCGAGTTTAATGTGTAGTTTTCAACCATGCACCTTATTTTGGAAATGAACTAAGGGTGCATTGGCAGCCGTGGTTACACTTGACACTTCATTTTTGTACGTGTGGCAAGTGCAACCATGGTAGTTGGGGCTAGTTCAACCATGACTACAACAACGCAGGTTTAACTTTTACTTGGCCTGAAATCAAGGATGTCATTTCTATTGATGCTGATGTCATTATTACAGTAGTCCCTGAATCAGCTATTGGCAGGAGAAAAGTTTGACATTTCCAGTCGCTTTCTCTTTGTACAACCTTCAATAAGTCGTCTGACTCACGTAAATAGTAGTTTTAGTCGCGTTATAAGTGTGTAAAGTTTTGATTTAGAAATGTGTTTAGTTAAATAGCTTAATTAAATAGAAAAAAAACAAGCTTTATAAGAATCATTTTAATATTCAAATACCATGCATCTAAAGTCTTTACAAGACCTGGAAATGAAAGAATTGTCCCTAAAAACTTAAAAAAACTAATTGAAAAAGTATGAAAAACATGTGTCAGTCATGTGCAAATCTTACATACGTACAGCTGCGGGAAAAAAAAACGAACCACCAATGATTACTTCGTTAGTTTTCATAGTAGAGCTAAACTTAATATACCATTTTGTAGGGAATAAAGTCTACTATACAACCATATACAAAAAATTTGCATAGGGGACTATCTTCATACTCGAATCCGTACCAACTTTAAAATTTTCAATAGCAACACCTACTTTTGATAGCGCAGAAATGTTCCCCGCCCTCAAAATAATCTAAATATAAATTTTCGTTAATTTAATACCATTATATGCAGAAATATTATACAATATGTATCGATCTTATTTGAGGGGCTACCTCCACATTGAACAAAGTTGAACTAAGAAATGAATGAAGCGGGTAGAAAATGTTTTGGCGTTAGTCGTGGTTCTTCTGTTCGTGGTCAGATCAGAGATAAGATAAGGCTAGCATATAAATTGTTCAAATAATATGATGCAGTATGTATTATTCTTACAGATATGTTACTACTTCAATGTGATTGTATATAGTATTTTTGATGACGACAAATTTCATCATTTGTATTCTTAAGATGTTCTGAAATCATATAAGCAAATGATAAAATTTATATTGTAAGAAAAATTTTAAATTTTAGAATATATCTTAAAAAAAATATTTATTTAAAGTTTAAAATACATATACCATTGATTTACTCTTAAAATTCATATAATTTTTTTTAATTCTGTATTTAAATGAAATATTGCAAATGTTATATTACAAACTCAGTTTGAATTGAGGTTATGTAATTGCACATTTTCTATAAGATTGTGCTTGTCTTAAGTTATGCAGGGTGGTCCAAAATTATTTTAATGCTTTTAAAAATCCCTTAAAAAACAAAAATATGCACATGAGGTTTTTTGTATTTAATAAAGAAAGCATTGAAGTTTCTTAAACAACATTTAGACCACTTCAATGTGCACACAATTTTTGCATCTTTAAAAAAAATAGTTTAATAATATAATCACATTTGGTGTGTCCAATCCGGCTATGTGAAATATTGGAAAATTTGTAATTTCAATTGCCGCTGTAATTCAATTCGGCTTTTCAATTAGTCAGTGACACTGATTGTGTTTTAAACTCTGTTTTTCACGTTACCATCAAGGGGGTTACTTTACACCTTGCAGGGTAACTTTACACCACCTCTTAAAAAAAAATTTCATATTTGAAAAAAGGCGGGGCATTCAGAGAAAGAAGTCAGTAATATATTTTTCACGTGAGGATTAGCAATCCTGCTGTCCAACAGTTGGCCTTTTTTCCCTCTCTTTCTTTAGGGAACGTTATACCTATAAGGGTTTTGTAGGTATTACCAACACACTGGTGTTGGTATAACACTGGTTTTCTTCCAGTGGAAAAAGTTGTATTTTTTACATAACCACGTGTACCCTGTATAAGGTTAGGGCCCAATTCTGTTATGAAAGAATTTAAAAGTATAAAATCTATTTTCTTCTTCTAGTTCAGGTTACAAATCCTTTGGTTCACTAACCTCATTCCAGTCCAACATTCGGGGTTACTTTACTCCACCAGTTAATTTAAGTAAACCTTATAATAGTAAAGTAAACCTTAGTAGAGAGAAACCTTGTTATTCTGTAGCGGTTGTTAAGGATGAATCGTTTTGTTGTCCTTTTCATTCAAAATTTTATTTTCACTCTAGGAATCTGATTTTTACTTTTAGGAATTATATTGTTAACTTAAAGCCCTTCCTCTAAAAAAATACATCTCTAGTTATTTTTAATGCATTTATTTAAAATAGTTAAAAATTATCCATAATACTTTTATTAATTACTACCTATTCTTTTTTTTATTTACAAAATGTAGTGGCGGCTTATATAGTGGTGTGGTTTTCTTTAAAAGACATGGGACAACGGACATAATTATTATATAAAAAAAGTTTATATATAATGAACTAAGATATTCACATTCTTTAAATATTTACATGTAGTATTATCAACTTAAATCAATGATTCTCAATTTTTCAATGGTCAAAAAATATGAGGCATCGTTCTCGGGTCTTTACTTTGAGATAAGCCCCGAACCGTCGCCAACAGCCCACTATGCAGGTCTAGTGCAACGTTAATTAACCAAGTTCATATTTTTTAACCATGGTCAGATGACGTGAACAACGTATGAATTGACACCCAACGCAACTTCAGTAGGCGATAGGACATTGGACTAGGATAATATTTAACGTGCACCACTCCCGTACACCTCTCGCCTTTATATAAGAATTTAGAATTTTATGCCAACGCGATCACAGCGCTTTTAATTCTCAAAATTAGTGAAGATTTCTGTTAAGTTCTGCTGATTTTAAATTTGTGTATGACCCCTGAAATGATCATTTGTTACACATTTTAATATAGCAAAAAAACTATTAGGAGGAAAAAAACGAAATTTTAGATATGGATATAAAGCGTTTTTCTGAATCCATCACTATCAAAATATTGCATGGTTGCTATTCATAAATTTTATGAATATTAATATCCTAATTTAAATAAAATTAAAAAATATACATATAAGTAATGAAAGTTATTGAATTTTATTTGGGTCGTTTAGAAGTAACACGGATAAAAATTTCAGCTTAATAAAATTATTATTTCGAAAGATATGATTAAAAGTTTAAGAAATTCATTTAACATTACGAGTTCCAAACTTTCGAAATTCATAATTAAAAAACTGCTTAACCAAATGACTTACAAATTAATATTCAACGGTGAATTTTGTCGTAGATTCTAAATATTGAATCAAAATTGGGTGTTGCTATTGGAAATTTTAAAGTTGGTGCGGATTTTAATATGAAGATAGTCCCTTATGCAAATTTTTTGTATATCAATGTGTAGTAGACTTTATTCTAGACAAAATGGTATATTAAGTTTAGCTCTACTATAAAAACTAACGAAATAATCATTGGTGGTTCGTTTTTTTTTTCCGCAGCTGTACATTAATATTAAAAACAAAATTCTTTAAAACAAAAAATATATAAATGCTGAATTTTACTCATCTTTCGGATCCCCCTATTTTACTCACGAACAAGTTTGTATTTCCCAAATGGTTTGAGATGAAAATTCAAAACAAAAACTGGCAGAATCAATGCAATACAAGATATTCAAAGGTATAAAAAAGTTATTATTTGTGTGCAGTCTATGGGGGTTTTGAGGGGCGTGGTTGCACTTGCCACGATTTTCCGAGGCAAGTACAACTAGCGGACTTTGAAAAAAGAAAAAAAAATGTAGAAAATCAATAGTATAATATCATATAAAATCATATAAAAATTCAAATCAAATGTTCTTATAGCTGAATGTGCCCAAATGATGTGTGACGAGTTTTGTTTCGATATTATTTTCAGTTATCCCACAATAACAGCTTAAAAAGGAAAAATAATTGACCCGGTTGCACTTACCTCACTCCATCCTACAAATAATATTATTTTATTTCAAATGAAGAAAACACAGAACATAGAGAAACGAATGACGAAAAAACGATAACGAGAACATTGATAAACGATTGACGGAAAAACGATAACGAGAACATAGATAAACGAATGACGGATAAACGATAATGAGAACATAGAGAAACGAATGACAGAAAAACGATTATGAGAACACAGATAAACGAATGACGGTAAAACGATAACGAGAACATAGAGAAACGAATAACGGAAAAACGATAACGAGAACATAGACAAACGAATGATGGAAAAACGATAACGAGAACATACAGAAATGAATGACGGAAGAAATTAGTTCCAAAAACGACTGATAGGGGAAGGAATGGAGCTGCGAACAATCTTTAGTAAAATCATAATTCAATGAGATGCCGTCGAAGTGCATATTACTTACGAATTATAAGCAGTATAAGTGACCATCAACTCTGTCCTAAATACTGCCAATGACTTTCTAAAGCATTCTTCCTTTATTTCTGAATTCCATTTCGAGATTAAGATAGATTAATTAAAATAGCATTTGAGTTGTTTTTGAGTATTTTCAGTGTCTATCGAACGTTTATACCAATTACAATTCGTAATCAATATGTATCACGGTGATGAAACAGTTTCATTGAATTATGTTTTCAGTAAAGACAGTTCGTAGCGCCATCTATTCTCCAATCGGTCAATTTTTAAACCTCGTTCTGAACTGAAATTCTATCACACAGATTTGTTGCTCTTATGACTGCTGTTTCTTTTTTAGTATTCTGCAGAGATACTTTTATTCTAACAACTCGGTACCAGAAACTGGATATTCAATATAAACATTTTTAAAATTGTTGTCCATAATGAACAAGTTAAAAGTAGCTGAAAAAAATTCATGTATCTAATCGCGCATTTTACATAGAATAAATGTAATATTTTTTAACAGCAAAATAATTATAAATCATATCATTGTTAATGGATTATTATTTTTAGAAAGTGCGATCGTGAATACTTTTAGTTGATTGAAATGTTTGGCATAAAAAAAATGAAAAATAATATATAACTTTTTTTATAGGCAAGTGAAAGTCTTCAATCACATTGACACCAATTTTATTCTAGTAAGATGTTTAATTTTTGTTCTAAAATAATAATATAAAATATACATATATTGTTCTATTTTAAAATCCTCACTATATCAACGTATAAATTCTAATATAGTGAAAAATATAGGTTTAATTGAATGATTTAAAAAAAAAATTCGAGCTATTTATTGTGTTATTTGATTTACTGAGGTTTGTTTAATGGTTTGATAGATAGATCGGCAGATGGTTGGATTGATTAATGGATGGATGTACTGAATAATGGATTGATGGACTAATAGATGTATTGATTGGTTATGTATTAATTTAAGATACAAATACAACGTTAAAATACACAATAAAAATCCATCATATCTGGACATGTTTTCTGGAGTCTCCCGAACGTCTCCCTCTGATGAAGGGAGACGTATCTTCCGAAACATGTCCAGATTTGATGGATTTTTATTGTGTATTTTAACGTTGTATTTGTATTTTAAATTCTATAACGCAATGTTTCTATAACACGAGTTTTTATCTTATGTATTAATTTATTGATGGATGGATTGATTGGCGAATGGATTGATTGACGGTTAGATTGATTTACGGATGGATTGATGGATCGATTGATGGATGGATCAATGATTGATGTATATCGATGGATTGCTTATTTAATTGATAAATTGATTGATTGATTACTGAATTGATTATTTAATTGATTAATGGACTGATTCATGGATGCATTGATGGATTGCTGGATTGATTCATGGATACATTGATGGATTGATTGATGCATTGATTGATTGATGTATTAATTGATTGATTGGTTGATGGATTGACGGACTGATGATTATATTGATGATCGGATTTAAGGATGGATTAATTGATGGATTAATTGATGGGTGGATGTATAGACTGATGGATGGATTGAGAGATTGATGATTATATGATGAATGTATTTATGGTTAGATTTAAGGATGGATTGATGGATGGACTGATATAAGTAATGATTGATTATGTATTAATTGATTGATTGATGGATGTATAGATTGATGGATGTATAGATTGATGGATGTATAGATTGATGGATGGATTGCTGGTCGGATTGATGGATGTATAGATTGATGGGATTGCTGGTCGAATTGATAGATGGACTAATGGATGGATGTATAGACTGATGATGGATTGATGGATGAATTGATGGATGGATTGATGAATGGATTAATGGAGAGATTGATGGAAGGATTTATGAATTGATGATAATAAAGATGGATGTATTGATGGTTGGATTTAAATTGGAATGATGGATCAATTGATGGATGTAATAATGGATGGATTGATGAATGGAATGATGGATGAATTGATGGATGTAATAATGGATGGATTGATGAATGGATTGATGGATGAATGGAATTGATGGATGGATGTATAGAATGATGGATAGATGGATTGATCGATTAAGGGGAATATGGATCGATGGGATGATAGATAGATTGGTAAATGGATTAATTGATGAATGTATGGATTGATGTATTGATTGGTAAACGGATTGATGGATGGATGGATTGATTGACTGATGGATGGATGCATGGATTTATTGATGTATTAATGGATTAGGTGGGTGGATGGATGTATTGATTGCTAGATGGATTTATGAGTGAATCATTGGAGAAAAATCACACTTAGTCACACACGGCACTATACTATATTTTATTATAGTCTAATAATTGCTAGTTCAGATTCCTAATACCACTATTTTGAATACTTACAAATATGGCTTAATGGTAATAATTTTTGTTTTAGTGAATGTAAAAGTATTCACAGAAATATTGAAATTCCTTGAAAAGAGTGGGAAACGCTTGCAAAGAGGTCATACACGTCAGGTAAAATTAAAAAATTATATATCTGTAGTCATGCAATGTGAAAAAAAAATCCAGTTACGTTAATTATATATCAAGGCATCAATGACAGATATCTATTTGTGTTTTTCAAAGTTGTAGTTGTTTTAGAGTCAAAATAATTACAAATGCGTGTATGTGTGCTGAAAAGGTTGGTTTTGTTAAGGGGGAGGGGGGTTGGGGGATGTCACACAAGTCCCGCTGGAATGCTTCTACAGTATTAAAAAATAATTTAATTAAATAAAAGTGATTGTTAACATTAAAAAATATAAATGGAAAATAATATTTTTGTTGATAAAACAAGGTCGATGAGAAAAAGTATTGTCACTATAAATTTGAAAATACATTTTTAATTATTGTAAAGTTAAATTTTTCGTAATGTTCACGTATGGTTATATGAAAGTAGTAAAATAGTAGTTATGCATGAGGTATTTATATATGTGTGTTATTTTTTATTCATTAAGCAGAGGTATTCTTTTAATTAACATGCATCTTTTTAAACTTTACCTTATGCTTCTCAGGGAAAGTGATGATATATTATGTAGTATTATTCATTAATATTTAATTTCTTGACATTACAAGTCACGCTATTTTACAGAAAATACATTAATGCGACTCATTTTAAAGGAACAATAGAACAGGATTAATGGTAGAGAAATAGTGTATTGTTTCATTTTCAGTAAATACCAAAAAAGTCTTCAATCACATTGACACCAATTTTATTCTAGTAAGATGTTTAATTTTTGTTCTAAAATAATAATATAAAATATACATATATTGTTCTATTTTAAAATCCTCATCCACATTATAAGTCACATTATAAGTCACGCTATTTTACAGAAAATACATTAATGCGACTCATTTCAAAGGAACAATAGAACAGGATTAATGGTAGATAAATATTGTATTGTTTCATTTTCAGTAAATACCAAAAAAGTCTTCAATCACATTGACACCAATTTTATTCTAGTAAGATGTTTAATTTTTGTTCTAAAATAATAATATAAAATATACATATATTGTTCTATTTTAAAATCCTCATCCACATTATAAGTCACATTATAAGTCACGCTATTTTACAGAAAATACATTAATGCGACTCATTTTAAAGGAACAATAGAACAGGATTAATGGTAGAGAAATATTGTATTGTTTCATTTTCAGTAAATACCAAAAAAGTCTTCAATCACATTGACACCAATTTTATTCTAGTAAGATGTTTAATTTTTGTTCTAAAATAATAATATAAAATATACATATATTGTTCTATTTTAAAATCCTCATCCACATTATAAGTCACATTATAAGTCACGCTATTTTACAGAAAATACATTAATGCGACTCATTTTAAAGGAACAATAGAACAGGATTAATGGCAGAGAAATATTGTATTGTTTCATTTTCAGTAAATACCAAAAAAATGTTTGGCCCAAAAAAATTATTAAAATTGAAAGTATTTTTTTAATGTTTATAAGACATTAAATCACATTTAAGCACAAGTCAAAACAAATATATACTTTTCAAACAATCATGAATTTTATATCTAAATATTACAATATATTTAGACCTAACTATGAATTCTATTGCTGAACGTATTTACAACTCATTAAAATTTAAATGCAAATCTCTACGTTGGATCCTCAAATAAAAGTTTAAATTGTGTATTTTCTTTCGTTTTCAATGTATTGTAGTTAACACTTACAAAAGAACTCACGAGGGGACAGACGTAAAAGCATTGCTAAAATGTACAGAACAATTTGCGTTAAAATTTTGATGTCTAAAATACATTTTTCACTTCAGTAAAGTTTAGGAAAGTCCAATAAAGTTTAGACTCTTTACAACTTTTTCTCTTTTTTTCCTAACAAACAGGATTTCCCCATAGGTTTTAGGGTTTACAAAACCAACTATATTGAATTTAAATAACCAAGTGGAAAATGAGATAAACAAAACACTACTTTAAAAAAAGATATCATAAAAAGTAACAACCACTTTTACAATATAAAATGTTTGAAAAAATAAAAACTCTTTTAATTAATTTATTATTTTTTCAATAGTTTGAAAACATACAATCTACAGAACGGAGATTTAATAGAATCAAAAAATCAAATGCATATAAAGCGAAATTTACATGCTTTTAAATTTTGTAATTTGATTTAGTGTTCAATAGAACCAAGGCAGATTTGACAAACAAAAACACAAAATACAGTCGAAAAAATTAGTTATAACAATACTTGTTGTTTCAAACAACATTGATAAAAATAGAAAACAATATAAATGAGTTCTTTAAAGAAACTTTAAATTATTAACGTTTATATCGTAAAAGATATTTCCAATTGAGATGAAATTTTATTTGTAAGGATATTTTGACGAGACGTTAAATTTAATTTCCTTAACTCTTTATCTTTATAAAACTCTCCAGAAAGAAAATAAGGTGTCGGGTAAGTAACTTTATTTTTATGCATATAAAAAGGTGTCTGTGATTTTAACGTGTCTAATTGATCAAAGAATTGTTAAGTTATTTTATCTGAAAACATTCTTCTTAATTAAAATAATTATCGTTCGTGTTTGATCTTCATTGGACAAAGAATGTTAATTCACGAGAAGAAAAAAGAATTTTTCTGATTCTCAGTCTGAAGATATTTTTCGATTGGAAAACTTTCAGAATTGTTGCTTAATTTCTTTAATGGGATGACGGAAGCAAAAAAAAACTACAATTTATCTGGGGAATGTGTTTAATAAGAAAATACAATAAAGCAGTCGGAATTAAATTCGTCCATTGATTGGTTGTTCAAAATAGATTAATTGCATAAAGGGCTACAAAAAATACTTTGAAAAGTAGAATATGTAGGGATGTTTAAGTTCAAGTTTCATTTCTTTAAAATACTCTATTTCAACTATATATGAACCATTTTATTTATATAAACCCTATATATGTAGGATGTAAAGTAATAAAAATATTAATTTTGGTCAAAATGTCGAGTTCGGGTTTGATATGAAATATATAGTAATGAAAAGTACTGTGTTTGGTTCACAATACTAATATATGTTTTTACACGTTTTAATGCAGACTGATTCCAATGTTTTTTTTCCAGAATCTGGACTGCATGAAAATATTATTTTTGGTCAAAATGTCAAGTTCGGGTTTGATATGAAATATATAGTAATGAAAGTATTGTGTTTAGTTCGCAATTAATATATGGTTTTTGTTGTTTTTACGCGTGTTCATGCATACTGATTCAAATGGTTTTTTTTTTCAAGAATCTAGACTGCATAAAAATATTATTTTTGGTCAAAATGTCGAATTCAGGTTTCATATGAAATAAATAGCAATGAAAAGTACTGTGTTTGGTTCACAATATTAATGTCTGTTTTATGTTGATTTTACACGTTTTAATGCAGACTGATTCCAATGTTTTTTTTCCAGAATCTGGACTGCATGAAAATATTATTTTTGGTCAAAATGTCAAGTTCGGGTTTGATATGAAATATATAGTAATGAAAGTATTGTGTTTAGTTCGCAATTAATATATGGTTTTTGTTGTTTTTACGCGTGTTCATGCATACTGATTCAAATGGTTTTTTTTTCAAGAATCTGGACTGCATAAAAATATTATTTTTGGTCAAAATGTCGAATTCAGGTTTCATATGAAATAAATAGCAATGAAAAGTACTGTGTTTGGTTCACAATATTAATGTCTGTTTTATGTTGATTTTACACGTTTTAATGCAGACTGATTCCAATGTTTTTTTTTCCGGAATCTGGACTGCATGAAAATATTATTTTTGGTCAAATTGTCGAGTTTTTGTTTGATATGAAATATATAGTATTGAAAGTATTGTGTTTGGTTCGCAATTAACGTACGGTTTTTGTTGTTTTTACGCGTTTTCATGCATACTGATTTCAATGTTTTTTTTTTTTTAATCTGGGTTGCATAAAAATATTATTTTTGGTCAAAATCTCGAGTTCGGGTTTCATATGAAATATATAGTAATGAAAAGTACTGTGTTTGGTTCACAATATTAATGTATGTTTTATGTTTTTACACGTTTTAATGCAGACTGATTCCAAAGTTTTTTCCAGAATCTAGACTGCACGAAAATATTATTTTTGATCAAAATGTCGAGTTCGTGTTTGATATGAAAAATATATAGTATTGAAAGTATTGTGTTTGGTTCACAATTACTGTACGGTTTTTGTTTTTACGCGTTTTCATGCATACTGATTCCAATGTTTTTTTTCCAAGAATCTGAACTACATAAAAATATTATTTTTGGTCAAAGTATCAAGTTCGGGTTTCATATGAAGTATATAGAAATGAAAGTACTGTGTTTGGTTCACAATATTAATGTATGTTTTATGTTGTTTTTACACGTTTTAATGCTTACTGATTCTAATGTTTTTTTTCTTCCAAAATCTGTACTGCATTTAATTCTGTCAACACAATACCTAAAGAACACGGATAATTGGAAAGCATGTTATTGATGTATAACCTACCGGATAGCAAATTTGTTGTCAAAATATAATTTTTCAAAGGTGGACTGTCATTGACCAACTTTTTGAAATGGCAATATGGGTGAAAGTACATTTCCCAAGAATATTTATTTCATTTTAATTGGTACATTTTCGATTTGCTTAAATGGAATTTAGCATATGAAGTTGTATTATAGGACATCTTGATTTAATGATTAATGTCGTCGAACATTTTGTTTATTATCCAAGGGATTCAATTGTTTTCAGGCATGAATTATGAAGATAGATTAAGAAATTTGAATATGCTTACTTTGGAATTGAGAAGAGTAATTGGAAATTTGATTTAACTGTTCAAATTTATTAAACAAGGGGATGTGGGGGGGTTTAGATTTTAATATGAGTGATAGAACTATAGGTCATGGGTTTAAATTAAACAAATCCCATTTTAATCGGGATGGGAGGAAACACTATTTCTATAATAGGGTAACAGACAAATGAAACAACTTGCCAGTGAATATTGTTAATTGTACAGGATCAACGGATTTTAAGAAGAAGTTATATATTCATTGGGGGATTGTTAAGGGTTCGAAAAGTGTTCTTTATTCACTTCTAAAAGTCACTTTCTGGAACTCACAAAACTTCTATTTTCTGTCGAAAAACAGTAATAAATTCGAAAGCAAAACGAAATTATTATTTTTACTAAAAAATATTTTTATATAAACAATCTAGAAAAATTATCTACAATAAAATTCATACATTTCACAGAACAAACAATTAACTTTTGTTTTGAGACTCATTCCTTCTCTCTTTTACAAGCAAATAAATAATTACCAAATAAAAAACCAAAACAATAAGTCATAATTAACGAAGAAACAAACACTAAAACAAGACATCGAATAATTCCTACCCAGTTATACTTCAAATCAATCGTATTCCCTAAATACCATTCAACCAAACTCATTTCTTTTTAAATTTATCGTTGGCAGTCATCATTAGGTACAGTCTTATTGGGCCGGGGAAATGACAATAAGATAAATATTAGTTTAATGAGATCACAATAAAACAAATATTTCTTCTGTATGTGGATACTTAACAGTCCCTTGGGTACTTAAAAGTAAAGTCCTTATTTTTGTTTAGCGAAAGAAAACTATCCGAATCCTTAATCCCCTGGATCCCAACGGACACTCTGCAATTGCTTTGTAACTGTCGCTTTGTTAAGGGACAACCACAAAACAAATATTTCTGAGAAATATTGTCTTTGTTATTGACTAATCTTCTCTTCCTGTTTTATTCAGGGATTATGAATGCGTTTGTTATGCTGTGTGCGTGTCTTTCAAATCGGGTGAAACTTGCTTTGGGGAAATGCGCTGGAGAATTGAAGTTTTAAGAGGGGAAAAAACTGCTGTAAATTATGCTTTAATCCTTTGTCGAATCTCATTAAAATTGTTCATAACAACTTTTACGAATGCAGCTTGATTTTAATAACCAAAAATGAAAATAATAAAAAGGGGTCTTAAATTTGGGCTGTTATTTTTAAAAGTCATTAGTAAGATTTTTTTTTTTTTTTTTTTTTTTGAAAACTCAATAGTTTGTTTGAAATGTTTATGTCGAAAATTTAAACCGTTTTGTTTTTTCTTAAGTTTGGCTTGTGAATTTTAGAGCAATTAGGAAAAATCAAAAGAAAAATATAATAATTGATGTATTTAAGAAAAAAGTAAAGCTCATAGATTCACAAATGCTAAAAGTGCATACCCTGTATTAATAAATTAATCCTCATATATTTTTTTTTATTGTGAATTACTTTGATAATGAACAAAATACGGATTAATTTCAGAAGTAAAACTAAAACATAGAACTTATGATTATTAATGATTAAATACAATAAAAATAATTTGTTTAACATAAACCTATTAACCGCGGGCAAATGACCGTTTTTGAAATTTCGTTTAGAATTTCTTGTATACAACGTTACTGTATCGCCATGTAACTTATTGACTTTATAATATACATACAACCCATTTTTCAATATTCACTACTTCCTTTATTCTTTACTTTCCGAAAAAAATTCATAGCATGTCTAGTCTACCACGAGCGGTCATTTGACAATTTGAACAATTCATGTTATTTACGACTATATTCTTCGGAAAGCGCACTCCTGAAATTGTCCACAATGTAATTGTGGATCTACAGTGTTGTGGTAATCCAGCCATCTGGGCACCAAGCGTCCTGCGGACCAACCAGGCAACGCTGTACAGACCGCTTCGGCCCAACAAGGCGGCACGGGTGCAGACCGACTCCGGCAGGCGGCGCTGACGGCAACGGAAAAAGTGCAATACAAAATACTGTAATTTGTAAAAAATATGTGCTAAAAATGCATAAATGTAAATAAAACTTTTCTAAATAGAATTTTTTTTTTTTGCTATTCAATTGGCTAAAATCTTTTTCTATATTAAGATACATATATTTTGTTTTGAAGCGGTCATTTGACCGCTCATGGTAGGATTAGGTATACATGAAATGTCGGTAGGTTTAGTGTTAATTTTGTAGTTTTGTCAATACGTTAATGTTAAACTTAAGATTTAGTAACTTAACTTGGATAAAAAAAGGAAACAACAATACTTATAGATTATTTAAAAATATCGTGCCTATGACCCAATTGGAAATCTAACAGATTTTTGATTGAAAGGTTACGAGATCGAAACCAATATCCCAATCCAATGTCATCGATATGTTGCAAATTTAAATCTGACTCTTTGCTTAGAAATATTTACGAAATGTTATCAATAGCTATATAATGAGACAAAATGTATGTCAATCACTCTTATTTACCACAGAGATGCACACTGTTAAAATTATTACTACTTTAAACCAAAATTCGGTACCCATTTCGCTGCAACCAACATTTGGGGCCTAGTTTCACCATTTTACGGTGCTACCACGGATACCATTTAGTTGTGAAACCTTGCACTAAAACTCATATTTTCGCTTCACCATTTTATGGGGAAACGTTGAACCAAAATTCGAGTTTTCGCTACCCCGTTTTATGATGAAATGCCGGTATAATTTGTTGGATGTTCTGGACGATTCTCTAGTATTTTTGTAGCGAAGCTGGCAACTTCTGATCGTAAGATCACTACTTTTTTTTTCAAGTCCAACGCAGGGGTTCGAACTAGCAATACTCTGATTAGATGCTGAACGTCTTTATTCAATGAGGAACCGTGCCCTTAATGAAAGAAGATTGAGGGGATTCTCCCGCTTGTAGATTCAGCGAAGGTTTTGTTTGCAGTTTAGAAGATTGCACCATTTATTGGTAAAAGCTCTATTCTAAATCAAGGATTTTTTGTTCAACCTATATTGCATTCTCCCGCTTTCTCCCGCTTGTAGATTCAGCGAAGGTTTTGGTTGCAGTTTAAAAGATTGCACCATTTATTGGTAAAAGCTCTATTCCCAATCAAGGATTTTTTGTGCAACCACGATTGCATTCTCCCGCTTGTAGATTCAGCGAAAGTTTTGGTTGCAGTTTAGAAGATTGCACCATTTATTGGTAAAAGCTCTATTCCCTGTCAAGGATTTTTTGTTCAACCTAGATTGCATTCTCCCGCTTGTAGGTTCATCGAAGGTTTTGGTTGCAGTTTAGAAGATTGCACCATTTATTGGTAAAAGCTCTATTCCCAATCAAGGATTTTTTGTTCAACCTATATTGCATTCTCCCGCTTGTAGATTCATCGAAGGTTTTGGTTGCAGTTTAGAAGATTGCACCATTTATTGGTGAAAGCTCTATTCCCAATCAAGGATTTTTTGTTCAACCTAGATTGCATTCTCCCGCTTGTAGATTCAGCGAAGGTTTTGGTTGCGGTTTAGAAGATTGCACCATTTATTGGTAAAAGCTCTATTCCCAATCAAGGATTTTTTTGTTCAACCTAGATTGCACCATAATATGGTGTAAGTTGCTGCAGAGCACCAAGATATGGCGCAACGTTTAACTGAAATTTTTAAAAGTGTAGTATTGGAAAAGCTTAACATTTATCCTAATATCTCACGTAGCTGATTTTAAAAACGTTTCGCGTCAAGACTTTAAAAAAAAAGATAGCACAAAGTTTCTTACTTACAAAATAAAGTCTTTAAAAAAACGCCAAACCTTCTTTCCTTTATCTTAAAAATATTTATCCCATCACCGAACCAACCGCAAACAGGCTCATTCATCTCCTTGGGGCTCATTCATCCCCCATGCACTCTATCGCCTGAATTCTTTCGGAGAAGAACTTTTCCCTACTTTTCCCTACTTTTCCCTTCTTTCCCCATCTCTCGCTTAAAAATTTATTCAGGTCGAGGCGGCGGTCGTCTTAAAAATGCGCAAAAACACAAACTCTTATTTTTAAGAGCGCCGTCAATCTCTGCACATAAATTTTCTATCGTAGAAGGTGTTTATATTTACGGAACTATACTGAAGCGTTACAAAAAACATGAATGTTTGAAACTCAATATAATCTGTAGGCAAAAGTGCGACAACAGTTTTCAATATATAAAGTTCTAACCTAAAAATAATAGCCCACTGTGCAGTTCTAGTGCGACGTTTTTTAACCAAACCAAACCAACCAACTAACTTAAAATATTAGAGTATAAATATGTTACTTTCTGTTATTATTGGTTGTTCATTTGAAATAACATCGCACTAGAGTAGAACAATGGACTATTGGCGACTGTTCGGGTTGATTGATTGAATTAAGGTTACACTAGAGCTTCCTTGGCGACGGTTTGAGGTTCATATCAAAGGAAAAACCCTGGAACACTGCCTAGTATTTTACAATCGTGGTCTGATGACGAGGACAACACCTCAGCTAACACTCGACTCAACTTCAATAGGCATCAGGACATAGCATCAATATTATGTATAACGTGCACCAGTCCCCTATACACGCCGGTGGGATTTGTGGATATTTTTAGTCGACTTTTGCAATTTAGGAATGAATATGGTAACCCTCCTATCACAAAATCGCCACAGCTTAGCTTTGTCAAGTCTACGTTGTATTCGAACTCGCAACCATCTTATTGCTAGCTAAATACTGTACCACTGGTCCGTATGACCCACTGCGATTGTTTAAGATCTACCTGGAAGGAAAGAACCGTGAACATTGCCTGTTAGCTTGGAACCATAGTCAGATGACGAGGACAATGCCTATCTGGCACCACACCTAAGCAACCTAAAAAGGCGTTAGGAGATCGGACCACGATGGATTTAGCGTGCGCCAGTTCTCTATACGCGGCAAATATTTTTACAGGCGACAAAGAACGAAAGTAGCAACCCTCTGATCTCGAGCTCCCTTCCCTCTACAAGACGACGTTCGAACTCACAACCCACCGATTATGAGCTGAATGCCTTACCCGATTGACTTCCGCTGATCCTCTCTTTCCTATTCAACTTTAAATATTAAAATTAACCTGGTTACAATTGCACAGTATATCTGGCCAGTTAATCGTCCCTTTGTTACAATTGTGAAATTGTTTGTAATGACGGAAAAATTAAACTGAAAATTTACTATTTAAAACTATGCATAACACAATACATTGTAAACAATTCATAGAATGTTTCAGAAGTGAGCGCTAATTTATTATGGTTGGCGATTACGAATCTTCAGAGACGCTAACTATGGTAGTTGGTGAAAATATCACTAAGTTGATGCAAGTAAAATGCACTATGAACTCTAATATAATTGATTTTTAAACCTATGCAAGTTTTACACCAAAATGGCTTACTTGTATAACACAATTATCCAATTTAATTAATTATCTAATATAATTAATTACCCAACTTAATATTTTTTTGCAATCTAATCAATTATCCAATCTAATATTATTTGCAATAATAGACCAATCTAACATTATTTGAAATCTAATCAATTATCCAATCTAATCAATTATCCAATCTAAATCAATTATCCAATCAAATAAGTTATCCAATATATTTAATTATCCAACTTAATATATTTTACAATCTAATCGCTTATCCGATCTAACATTATTTGCAATATTATCAATCATCCAATCTAATTAATTATCCAATCTAATCAATTATCCAACATATTTAATTGTCTAATCTAATCTATTACTCAATCTAATCAATAATCCAAGCTAATCAATTACTCAATCAAATCAATTATCCAATCTTATTAATTATCCAGCTTCATATTTTTTGCAATCTAATCAATTATCGAATCTAATTTATTATCCAATCTAATCAATTACCAAATCTAATCAATTATCCAATCAAATCAATTATTCAATCTAATTAATTATCCAATCTAATCAATTACTCAATCAAATCAATTATGCAATCTAATTAATTATCCAACTTCATATTTTTGCAATATAATCAATTATCCAATCTAATCAATTATCCAATCTAATCAATTATCCATCTAACATTATTAGCAATTTAATCAACTATCCAATTTAATATTTTTTGCAATCTAATCCATTATCAAATCTAATCAATTATCCAATCAAATCAATTATTCAATCTAATTAATTATCATATCTAATCAATTACTCAATCAAATCAATTATCCAATATAATTAATTATCAAACTTAATATTTTTTGCAATCTAATCCATTATCAAATCTAATCAGTTATTCAATCTAATCAATTATCCAATCTAACATTATTTTCAATTTAATGTTATTTGCAATCTACTACTTTAAGTAAGAACTCTCTGGTTGAATATCGAGGGTAATTCCCTTTTAAAATACTCAAGAAGTTTTTGGAGGGAAAAGAAAATGCTGTAAATTATGCTTATCGGTACCCAGCTGAGCACATTTGAAAAGCAAACATTCAAAAAGTGTTTTGTCGCATTAACCCTTTAACCCCCAGTGTTACTTTAAAACAATACGGAATTGAAAATATTACGTCTTCTTGGGTTAAATATTTTGAAGAATTTCCTTTTTAATATACACCACTCCGACAAAACTGTATCTTCCATATTTAGCGCGCATTTAGGTTAGTGCTTCTTAATTTGTAAGTATCAGTAAAAAATTATTCCAGTGTCACTCTCATAGAGTGACTCTACTATTTACTACTCTACTACTATTTCCAGTGTTGAAAAAACACTGGATTATTATGATTTTTATTTTTTTGGATTATAGTGATTTTTGCAAAAATCTGCTAATATTTGACTATTTTTTTTTGCTAACAATATAAACGTTTTTGGCATGACCTGCCTTAGTTTAGTTGCCAAGAGAATATAATTTAAAAGAATAAAAAAAGTACTAAGACAAAAAAGTTGGGGATGAATAAAGGGATTCCTGCGAAAACGCAAATTACTTTTCCCTGTTCACTCTCAGAAATAAAATTCCCATTTTTGAGAATTCTGCGATCGTCACCCCTGCTTTCGTTAAATTTGACAATCGTTTCGTCATTGATTCACGTACCTTTTGACGAAAAAAGAATTCTCAAATTTTGAACGAAAGTCAATTACTCGGATTTCTTTTCGGCTCTTTTCTGGGTCATCAGATCATGTTTGGCTC
The DNA here is from genome assembly GCA_963932185.1 of Troglohyphantes excavatus. NCBI lineage: Eukaryota > Metazoa > Arthropoda > Arachnida > Araneae > Linyphiidae > Troglohyphantes > Troglohyphantes excavatus. The sequence continues at coordinate 26,911,570 of OZ010676.1, read as the reverse complement.
TTCTACTTATATTGTCAGAATTCAAACGCGCCTTCTTGGCAGTTATTGAATTATTATATTATTTAAAATGGTCCTCATTTTTGATGAAATAAAAAAGACAAAATGAATTTCCTCAGTTTAAAGAAATATTTAATCTGCGCATATAGTAGGCGTATCTTTCTTCAAAAATGACAAAAGTTTCGTCAAATATGAGAACGAATTATTAACAATGTTGACTCTTATACAAATACTCGCAAATAGCCCACTGTGCAGCTCTAGTGCGACGTTAATTAACAAAACCAAACCAAACCTTATACAAATACTAAGGGAAAAAGTGTTTTGGATAAATAAAATAGCTTAGTTTGATGGAAAATGTGAAGTGAATTCAGTTCTGATAATTTAGCTTTCAGAAATTTTGAACAAAACGCGTTTCGAATATTTATTCCTCATTTAGTTCCCCAGTTGTCAGTTGTCACGTAATTCGTATTTTAGGTCAAAATTTGCGGTTGTTATCCTCAAACAGCTGCGTTTTAGTTTTCAAACGTTTTTTAAAAAAAGGAAGATAAGATTTTCACCAGAAGATCGCTAATGAGGTAGGATAAAGGGTTGATTACTGTGTGCTTTGTAATTTGATATCTTAACTTTTTTTAGAGGAATTAAAGATTTTTTTAATGGGGAAAGGAAAGCATATATCAGTATTTTTAAACTATTTTTTTTTACATATTCATGTTTGATAAATAGATAAAAAAAATTCGTTGAGAAAACTTAATTTTTAATTAAATTGTTCCTATGAATCACCTATTTAAGGTTTGACATTTTAGTGCCATTTTCAAGACTATTTGTGTCTCTTTATCTAATTTTGATTTTCAATAATTTAAACATAGAAATGTTATTTTCTATACTGAAAATTATAAAATAATTTAAATGATATACAGTGGATTCTCTTTATAACGATATGACCCCTTTTTTTATAACAATCATTACTAAAAATCTCAATTGATTAAATTACTGAATATAAAATTTGGAAAGTTGATTCCACACTATAGGAGTTTAAATTATACTTCGAATGTTTTCTTTTTACATTTTTGTGCATAGTTAATTATATTAATGAGATATCTCGAAATAATATTTCAATGCATAAGAATTACAAAATTTTGTAACTTTCTTGATTTTTATGATTATTTGCCTTGCTGTAAAAACTGTAGATTTGAGTCAGCAAGTCAGAGGTTTAAAAAATTATTTTATCATACTTAATATGTAACGAGCTTATAATATATCTACAAGCATGCCCGTGCGATAATTATCGTTTATTATTAATTATTATAATTACTAATTATTATAATTACTAATTATTATAATTACTAATTATTATAATTACTAATTATTATAATTACTAATTATTATACTTACTAATTAGTATTATTAATAATTATTATAATTAATAATTATTAATCATAATAATTATTATAATTAATAATTATTATAATTACTAATTAGTATAATTACTAATTAGTATAATTATTAATTAGTATAATTAATAATTATTATTATTAATAATTATTATAATTAATAATTATTATAATTAATAATTATTATAATTAATAATTATTATAATTAATAATTATTATAATTAATAATTATTATAATTAATAATTATTATAATTAATAATTATTATAATTAATAATTATTATAATTAATAATTATTACAATTAATAATTATTACAATTAATAATTATTATATAATAATAAACAAAACCATCCCACCACACACATATTCGTTGTAACTACAAATTGATTAACTTCGTTCAAAGAATTTTACCTGTAGATAGCAGCACTACCAACGGCTCGTTTAAAAACAGCTTGGAAACTAATTATTTTTAAACGCAGTTAATATTTATTAGACAAAAGTACGATTCGTCACCTCTCCGGGTAATTCCCTTTTTGTATACCTCACATGTGAAGATCCGTTGTGTGTGAGATCCGCAAATGGGATCTTTACAAATGAAATAATCATATGATGTTTCTAAAGGCCTGTACACATGGGAGAGTTAATTACTGCCGAAAAGCAGAAAAATTACCTGAAGAAACTTGCCGAACGTGTACACCAGAGGTAATTTCTTTATCGAAAACCATTATATGACTTTCGTCCTTCTAATGTAAAAGTAATCGGAGAGTAGTTTTTACAATAAAAATCACTTTCAACAACTATTTATCTGAAATTGAATGTGCATTTGTAGGAGAATCCTCTCTCTCTCTCTCTCTGTATATATTAGGGCGGGTCGAAAAAACATATTTTTCGATATCGTTATTGTAATAGTGCGGAAAGGGTGACCAGTGTGGTCAATAAACAGGCTGTAAAATATTTTTTTGATCGGATTATATCTTCTGCCTCCTCATCGCACTTGAAATTTCGAAATTTAGGTAAAAAATGGCTTTTTTCGCTTATTATAAGAAAAATAATATTTTTCGAAATAGTTATCCTAATAGCACGGAAAGGGTGTCTAATATGATCAATGAACACGATGTAAAATATTTTTTTGATCAGATAATATCTTCTGTCTCCACATCGCACTTGAATTACCACTATTTTTGTTAAAAAGTGCACTTTTTCATGTGATAAAAATACGGTTCGAATACTATTTAATAGATGCATTTACACAAATACACTTACAGATGACTAGATTACAGATGTTTGAATTCATTCTTATGGTCGAATTCATTTGCGGATACAGTGAGGGGGGACACAGGGGCCTGTGCCCCCCTCTTCGGACAGGCCCACTTCTTTTTTCTTTATGTAATCGTGGCAGATATAATGTAGGTAAAAACTTTTTTTATTTTACAGTTTTTGTCTACAAAATCAGGTAGTCAAGCATTAACAACCTTTGTACAACAACCACTAAATCAATATATCGTCCAGTGATCCCCCTCTCCTTTGAAATAATTACACAACATCTGTTACATAAATCGAAATCTTCCACGATTACATAAGGAAAAAAAGAAGTGGGCCTGTCTGGAGAGGGGGGGGGGGCACGGGCCCTCATGTGCCTCCTCACTGGATCTGCCATAAGAATGAATTTGACCATAAGAATAAATTCAAACATCTGTAAACTAGTCATCTGTAAGTGTATTTGTGTAAGTGCATCTATTAAATAGTATTCGAACCATATTTTTATCAAATGAAAAAGTGCACTTTTTAACAAAAATAGCGGTAATTCAAGTGCGATGTGGAGGCAGAAGATATTATCTGATCGAAAAAATATTTTACATCGTGTTTATTGATTATATTAGATACCCTTTCCTTGCAATTAGGATAACTATTTCGGAAAATATTATTTTTCCTTTAATAAGCGAAAAAAGCCATTTTTTACCCAAATTTCGAAGTTTCAAGTTCGATGAGGAGGCAGAAGATATTATCCGATCAAAAAAATATTTTACAGACTGTTTACTGACCACACTGGTCACCCTTTCCGAACTATTGGAATAACGATATCGAAAAAAATGTTTTTTCGACCCGCCCTGGTATACAATAAGACCAATTCTGTATATCACGTCCAGGAATCTCCATTTTTTCCAGCAATACGCAGCCAATTTTTAATTTAATAAAAATACTCCATTTTATATTTTTTTATTTAAATGATTGAGATGTAACTTACAAGCTATATCTTTACAATTAATTTTAAAAATAAATAAATTTTACCAAATAGCATTCAAAGGGAAAAAAATTATTTAAATTCTCTAAGCAATGAAAACACTTTATAATTGAAAAAAATATGTTAAACTCAGTGCGAACAGTAGTTATAAAAAAATTAGTTTTGAATTTGACAGGGGAATGGCATGTATAACTTAGTCTGTTAAAATATTGTCTAATATATAATTGTATGACATACTTTAAAAATATTAATCATACTAAAATAAATTAAACCTCCAAATATAATAGTGAGGAAAATATATTTTCTTAAAACGTATTGCTTTATATGAACATTGTTTAACTCATACAAAAAAAAACATTAATTTCTTAAACATTTTAATAATCAATGAAGCGATCATGTATGTAAATACAATTTGAAGGCACTGGAAAATTAAAAAATATATATATTTCCAAAAATCTCCGATTTAATTAAAATGGGAATGGCAAAAGTCTCATTAACCAGAGAATACATATTGATAAAAATGTGAAAATCCTCTAGGAAGTCAAAATTTATATGCCGTTGTATTTTTTCCCGCTAGCTGACACACAATAGTTAACTACAAACACTTAAATTATTTGTTTGTACTTTAGTAACCCTTTCATTACTGATTTATTTTCATTCTTTAAAAATGCGACTTTTTCTTACCTCTGCTGATGAGGGAAACATGTTCAGATTGTAAAATGTTTAATTCCGTATTTTTGCGTTACATCTGTATTTTATATTCTTAACACAATGTTGTACATGACGAATTTTTATATTAATTGCAGACTAGTTTTAATGTAATATGAAGTAAGACTAACTTTTCTTTAACTTCTAAAAGTATTGAAATTATTACATCTTTTATATATTTGGCGATATTTCAAAACTGCTATTTATTTACTTATTTTTTCTGACGTTTAGATTACATATGTTGCAATTTTTTTTAAATACAGGTGTATACACCATATTTCATATTAAGGAAACCGAACAGATAAGGAGAAGTTTCCAAAGAAAACATCAATATTGTCAAATTGATAAATTGAAACTTAATAGCGTTACATTCTTCATTTTTATTGAATCAGTTGCCTAAAGTTTTTCTTTGAGTACATAACTGCATTCGACCCCGTGTTAATTATCAAAAAATAGAAAATTTAGAATAACATATTTTATCTATACTACACTGTTAAAAATATCAGTTCAACGATGTAACATATCTTGACGCAAAACAGAGGTCTGCAACAAATTACACAATATTATGTTGGAATCTAGGTTGAACCGAAAGTTCTTTACCGGAAAAACGCGGAGGTTTCACCGATAATTGGTTCAACCTCTTTAACTGCAACCGAAATTTCCATTGTCGCTACAGCAACAATCCGATGAATCCCCTCCAAGAAAGACAACGATGAACAAGGGCCTCGGTGGCCCCAGTGGATAAAAGCGTTCAGCTATGAAACGGAGGATTCCTAGTTCGAACCCGATCGGTGGACTTGGCGAAGAAAAGTAAAAAAGTTTTCATCTTGCAATCGGAGGATTGCCAGCTTTGCTACAAAAATACTAAGAAAACTCGAAAGTTGAATTGCATCTAAATGGGTACCAAATTGTGGTGCAGGGTCGTAATAATTTGTAACAGTGTAGTCCTTGATCTAAATAATTCTTTTCAACCTTCAGTGGCAACGAACCACCAAATTAAAAGTTAAGCAAATCGCAGACCACCTCTTTCTGATAACACTAAATAAAATTCAGATGTCAAATATTAATTTGACACTAAATATTATTCGGGCGTTAAATATTATAATCTTATAAAATAATTTATTTATAAAAACCCTATTGTATTTAACTTAAAATATTTAAATTATTTACTTATTAACTAATACTAGTAAAATTACTTGATCTTCCCCAAGTAGTAAGGTGATAATTGAGGAAGCACTTGTTTTACAAACTTTATATTCAGTCACTGAGCTAAAATAGTAATAAACACTGGAGCGAGTACTCTCACTGAGCGACAATGTACTTTACCGTGCCGCGCGGATGCATACTTTTCGGAAGAAAGGTCGAGAAAACATTCGTCCTTGGCTATGCGGGTGCCGCACGTGACGGCGCAAAAATATTAAAAACATTTTTTTCGATGCCTATTGTCTTTGTTTCCTTGTTAGTAAGAAAGTAAGTATGTCAAAACATTTAATGTATAACACGTTTAATGTATTTTTGAAAGTCATAAATGTTAAATCTAAACAAACTTATGCGGAAGGAATACTTTTTCTATCTTCGTTCAAAATGGTGTAAAGTGGTCCCGCACGCTTAGTCTTCGCTCCAGTGTCTATTATTATTTTAGCTCAGTGGATTTAGTACAACAGTACGTGTAAAAAAAAATAACATCTTTCAAAGCAAGGATTAATTTAAGGATTAAACTTATTAACTATTTATTATTTCAAACACAATTCAACACATTAAATATCAGCAGAATAACAAACTAACTTTAAAAATTACGTTTTTCACCAAAATACAAATGTTTCACCATCGGGCATTTCAATGGGAAGCAAAAAAAAACATTGATTCTCTATTTAGATATTTTGCATAAAAAGAATAAACATTAACTTAAAAAAAAATTTACACAATATTTTGATGATTAGACCAGAGCTCCACAGGCGACTTCAAACCCTCTCACGGACCACAGGTTAGGAACCACTGATATAAATGGCCTAGACAAAAGGTTACCATGGGCCGCAATTGGAACTTTCCGTGTTATCCATCGTCGTCGGGTGTAATAAAGAATGGTGGAATGAAAGGTGGAATCGGTGTTCTCCTTATGCGGTCAAAAGACGACATCCCAGTTTGTGATATACCAGCCATTCCATTCGCTAGTTCAATGGAAGCAATTATGAAGGCAACAGCAATCAGGATCAACAGCTTGTAAGAAATCATGGTGGATGTTGTTTAAATGAAAGTAACTCATCAAGGTATCTCTTATATGTGTGTGTTTTACTTCCTTGTATATTATGTTAAATCTAAGGGAATTTTTTACTTGATGGTCACCATCTGGAAATACATTGTTGAATAATAAATGCTATTCGAGAAATAACACGTGCATTGACATTGCAAATGCTGTTAAATTATTTCGAAATGGGAATCGCTCTTAAATAATGCATTGTATTTATTTTTATAGAACATTTATGTCTAAAAATACAGAGTTTTAATTAGAAAAATATAAGTTTTTAGCAGTATTGGATGTGTAAATGTGTCTGATTTTTAAGCATCTAATACTGCTACAATTGAAATGTATGGAATATAAATTAAATATATGATTAAAATATATATAACATAATTGAAATGTATGGAATATAATTTAAATATATGATTAAAATTGAAATATATATAACATAATTGAAATGCATGTAATAAACTTTAAATGTATGCTATATAATTGAAATTTATATAATATGATTGAAATGCAGCAATATAATTGAAATGCAGCAATATAATTGAAATATATGATTAAAATTAAAATGTATTCCATATAATCGAAATGTATACAATATAATTGAAATGTTTGCAATGTAATTGAAATGTATGCCATATAATTGAAAAGAATATAATATAATTTAAATGTACGCAATATAATTTAAATGATTGAAATGTAATTGAAATGTATGCAATATAATTGAACTGTATGATATATATATATATATATATATATATATATATATATATGTAAATATGTATGCCATACAAATGAAATGAATGTAATATAATTGAAATGTATGCAATAAACTGAAAATGTATGCAAAATAACTGAATGTATGCCAAATGATTCAAATATTTACAATATAATTGAACTGTATGCAATATATCGAAATGTATGCCAAATGATTCAAATATTTACAATATAATTGAACTGTATGCAATATATCGAAATGTATGCTATTTAATTGAAATGTATACAATAGGGCGGGACGAAAAAACATTTTTTTCTGACATCTGTAAGATGACATCTGAAAACATCTGTAAGTGTATTTGTGTAAGTGCATCTATTAAATAGTATTCGAACCATATTTTTATCAAATAAAAAAGTGCACTTTTTAACAAAAATAGCGGTAATTTAAGTGCGATGTGGAGGCAGAAGATATTATCTGATCGAAAAAATATATTACATCGTGTTTATTGTTCATATTAGACACCCGTTCCGTGCAATTAGGATAACTATTTCCGAAAATATTATTTTTCCTATAATAAGCGAAAAAAGCCATTTTTTACCCAAATTTCGAAATTTCAAGTGCGATGAGGAGGCAGAAGATATTATCCGATCAAAATATATATATATGTATATGTGTATATATATATATATAAAAGTAAAATGCAAAGTAATAAGTGAAAATAATATAATGCAAAAATATGAATGAAAGATGCCAAACATATATATACAGGTTATACAGAATGCCCTCTAAAATCCTTTCTCGTCCTGTTACCTTTTGAACGCCGACAATTATAGTAATTCAATTGGTGTCTGGATGTAGTAAAGTGTCTATGCGCTATACGTTGAGGCTGCTTACAGCGCTCCCTTGCGGCTCAGTCAAGAATGCTATTAATAGAACGCATCATGCAAAGCTTGTTTGCTTGTCTGTTTGTTTGAATTACAACCAGAGAACTCTCTTTTTGTACTTTAGAGAGTGGAAAGCGATATTATCTCTTCCTCTGGCACGTTTTGTAACGCAACGGTATTGGAAATCGCGAACATTTAAACTTGCTTTTTAAGAATTTGTTTTTTACAGTAGTAATTTTTTAAAGTAGTCTTTCGTAGTAAATCAATAGCGTACCTATCTCAAAAACTATACAACATTCATGAAAATAATAAATTACAAAGTTGTGTAGTGCTGTCTATTTACCATTATGAAAAGATTCCTTGCGCACATGCACGCTGTGAATAAAACACGTAAATCGCACGTATGATTGTCTGCGATTTCTAAACTTCGAGAATGGATCCCTCATAGTAGGGAAATCATAAGGTTATTACCTCGCTCACATCAAAGTGAGGCCAACATGTATGGCCTCAGTCACGTGGTTTACTGCGTCATCCATTCATAATTTTTTTCTTGTTCATTCATAAAAATATCCTGCACTTCGTGAAGTAACACATTTACTATTATTTCCAAATCACAAGTCAATCGCGAACGTTTTTTCATTGATAAATTTTGAAAGGAAGTCACGTGTCTGGTGACATCAGGTCTGAGATGTTTGCATCACGATGATGACGTCATATTCGCTCTATTACAGTCCATTCATGCTCGAAGTTTATAATAAGTAAAACTATGCTGCTCTACAACTTTGTACACTGTTCAAAATAAGTATTAAAAAAAATAAGTAAAATATACTCATTTTTTTAGACATTCGATGCTTATCATGACTCCGAATAAATAAGTTTCAATTATGAAAAAGATTTGTACTTAAAATGAGTACAATGAGTAAAAATTAATATGAAGAGCAGTTGCTAGCCCTAATAGGCTGCCTTTATAAATCACTTTCAATAAATATCGACTATTACAACCATGACTTACCGGAAATCGAACCCAGGTCTGCAGGCACCGCTGCCTACAGCTTTATCCGTTAAGCTACCAGGGCGACGTGAAGAAGTTATAAGCAGAATTTAATGTTATAAAGGTGTGCCAAAAGAATGGGCAGTAAGATAAGAGTTGTAATGACTCAGTTTTCGTTTAAGCAATCGACATCAAATAATGTGGAAAACCATCTTCTGAACAACTATTTTAAATTTGTCAGGTCGCAATGTTAAGATGGCTTGAATAAAAGCTGATATTAGCAATATTAAATCACACTGCTCATTTTTGTTAAAGTAAGATTACTTAAATTTGAGTACGTCGTCGCTCATTTACGATGCAGTTGTACTCAAAGAAAATGAGTATGTTCGGGTACTCATTTTTAAGTACTTTTGTTTACAGTGTAGACTCCACTTTTATGACTATAGTTGTTGGCGTTAAAAATTTAGGAGGAAGAGAAATTACTTTAGTGGACATAAACATAGGTGTTTAAAAGATATTACGTTGTACAGCGAGTCGAAGTGTGATGCAAAATACAGTTCCTTACAAGTTGACAAATATAGAAACATTTTATAAAATTGAGTTTTAATTCTACAAATTTATTATTTCATCTCTTGAACAAAATCTTTAATACTTAGATTCAGTACTATTCACTGCATTTATATTCCAAACATAAATATGTTCGTTAGTTCAAGTGTTTGGATCAGAGTATGTGGATGTAACTGAAGTTGTGGAAAAAAGAGATGTAAATATTGATTTATTTTAATTTCATGCAAACATTTTTTAAACTTTTTTGTGCTTAATAACTGTTTTTTTTACTATTTGTTCTATAATACCCGATTCAAATAACTAGTTTTGAGAACAATTTTCACGGAATTTTGTCTCAAATACGCAAGTTTAGAAATAATCTCGAATAACTGAATATCCCGTTTCAACTGCACACTTACGAAACATATATGAACTCGAAAATACCTCATCAATCTTCGAAGTATTCCAGTTTCTTTTATTCACAACTCAGAAAAATGACTTCTTAGAAAAGTGATATGTCTCCATAAATACACAAATCAATTTTGACGAATAGCCTGTTCTCATTCTTGCATCGATTCAAATAGAACCATGCTTTGCTTCATTAGATTTTAAGTTCACCCGATTCCATTGCAGTTGCTATCACCAATTATATGGAACATCGGTTAAGTGTTAACAAAGGGATCCTATGACCTAGATTTAGCGATCTGGGTCCTATAAATCTGTCCTAGGGCTACCAATAACATCACCTGTTTAGGTGCCTTTCTCCGTGTTCTTCTAAGCGTAAAAAATAGCATTCCTTGGAGAAGATATTATTGAACTAGTTATCTAGTTCTTGAAGAAGGTCTTTATTGGATAGCTTGAAGACTGGGAATTGATATTAGTATATATCTATTCTTTCATTAAGTTTCATATGATAGTTTTGCTTCTATTGGCATGTAAGAAAGAGATGCTCTTAATAACAGATATGGAGTTTCTGGCGCACTGGGGCAATTTATACACTTCATAAGAGATGTATACAAATGCATATACACAACTTATAAAAAATTGACGTTATAAATCTAAGATATTTTGTAACTATGTATAGTTATCTAATTTATAAAATTAGTAGAAAAAACCATAATTCACTATTTATAATTGTAATTAATAACATTCCTGAATTAACATTCTAATGCATATAGTAAAAGAAATTATAAGCAAAAACTAGTATTTATTGAATAAAAATTCTATTTTCTGAAGCGAAATCTAGTATTCCTTGAAATTATGAATACTGATGGGAGTTCAATCAATATAGTCCAACCCACTATATTTAAAGTTATAAAAATATTCGTGTCACGCATCTCCGAATGTTTATATAGGAACTTGAAGTTTTCGATCATTATACAATGGTAATATCTTAGTTTGTTTTTAAATTTTTAAGAATTTAAATGATAAGTAGCTTGTGTTTAATATCTTCATTCACTTATAGAAATATTATACTATGCCTGGAATACCATGTTACACTCTACTTGAAGTTCACTGATTTTAGAAATGCATTTGATTCTATCATTCGAAATAAATTATGAAATAGTCTATTGTATCTTTCAAAAATTCATTAATATTATTAAAGAATTGTATGACAATAGCAGAGGCTCTGTTGATGTGAATGATAAATTGATTGAATGAATTCTTTTTACTTGAAACAGGAGTCAGACAAGGCTGTGTCCTATGTGGTCTCCTCTTTATGATCAATGTCGACTGGATAATGATAATGAGCACCAAAGAGAAACAATCAGGCATAAGATAGAAATTCTCTTCTATCCTTGAAGATTTGTATTTTTCAGATGACAATGCAGTGTTAACATCACGATTTGCAACAAAAAACGGATATTCTTGCAAAAATTTAGAAATTATTTAAACATTCTTGCAAAAAATCAGACTGCAGATAAACATAAATAAAACTAAGTCATATACTTATTAAAAACGAACCAACACAGAATGGTGATATACCTGTATTCTCATATCTTTTCACAACATTGAGTACATAGGGTGGAACAGATGATGAGATCCAAAACTGATTTATCAAAGCCCGTAACTGTTTTAAAAGCATAAATAAACTCTGGAGAACACCGAATATGGCTTTAATGGTAAAACTAAATCGTTATAAACATGAAAGGTTACAGTGGAACATACCAAAAAAGTTAATGTCATTCAAAATAAATGTTTAAAAATAGTTATGAAAATTTTTTGGCCAAACATCACTACGAATGAAATGCTTTTAAATTAAGTAAAATTAAGATCAATTGATGAAGAAATAAAAATCAGAAAATAGAGCTTTACTGGCCATATTCTAAGAACGAATACAAATGAAATTCCAAGCGTTGCCCTCAGTTGGCGCTTCAGGGATCTCGCCAATTGGATCGTACCCGACTAACATGGCGCAGAATGATGGAAGGCGAGAGAAACGAGGTCGGATGGGCGAGCTGGGAAGAAGCAAGGAATACTGCAAGTGATAGGAAGCCCTATCTGGACTAAATACCTTATATTTCCCTGGGTATGATAATATTTTCATTAAAAGTTTATGAAATACCACATCCATGGGATCACTATCATTGAAAAACTATCAAAAATTATGAATGTAAAAAGCTATGTTCGGGCGAACATAAAGAAGATGTATAAAAAATAAGATAAATAAGTTCAGTTCCTTTTTTAACGAATTGACATGAAAGTAAGATACAATTTTTCTTCTTAACTACAATTTCAACCTTATCAAGTTTCATTAAGATCGGTATAACATTAACTTTCAGATGTTGGAACGAATAAAATTTTCCTTTCCTTTCGTCAAGTGGGAAAACATTTTAATGGCTAAAACTGATATTCTAATTAAGATTAAAAAAAAAAAACTTTAACACTTTTTTCTGAGTGAAAACTATAGGATTCACAAAGTCTTATCATTATCATAGTTGGTCCAAAGGAAAGACCCGGAAACACTGTCTCGTAATTTTGAATTATAGTCAGATGATGAGGACAACCCCTGAGCAGGCACCACACCCAATCCTTACCATAATCGAATTAGTTTCCGAGATACAAGGAAAGTAGTTCATACCCCCCGTAATTTTATTAGTATAACTTTAAAATAATTCCACCTGAAATTTAATTAAAATAAATTAAATCCGTTAAACACATATATACAAATTTTGTTGTGTTAAAATATGAAATAAACCGGAACTTTCATATTACTACATCAATTTCTTTTTTGTAATGTCATCAAGTCATCGGTGTGGAAACCTGAGCATTATTTATCGCATAAATCCACGTTCTTTTCCTGCTTGAAATTCCTCGTACATCCATTAATAGAGGGTTGGGAGCAAATGACAGGATCTATTACAAATTAGAAGAGTTCGCACATTGATATTCTATGAGAAAAGGAAGAAATGTGTGCTCATGCAGAGATTCGATTACAAACTCTTAGGGACTGTTTACTTTGTATTTAGTTTAAGGTTGCTGTTCCTGCTTTGCGTGTGTTCTTGTTCAATATCAAAGTCGCGAAAAGTACTTAAAATTAATTTGGACTATAAAAATGATTATTTTCCTTTTTGAAATTTTTATAAGACAGCTGTTTTTATTTATTATAAAGATGAGCGAAATTTGGAAACAAAATATTAATATTTTTTCATTATAATTTTCAAACATGCGGTAAATTATACAAATTTCAAAATGCTCCGGTTGGTTTAATTTTTCAGAGTTTTTTTTGCAGTTTTAGAGACATCTTAAATATTTAACAACAATTCGGAAACTTTTAATTAATTTGGAAGTATTTATTAGAAAGTTTAGAATGTACAAAGCAACGTGATAAAAATGTAATCTCGAAATATTTCTTTTTAAGTATTTTCTTCTTTAAAACGAGCGGAAGTCTAAGGTTGCAACGAATCTATTAAAGAGCGTCGAGAGGGAATTCTCTTGTGCAAAAACTAACCTCAAATCAAATCAAGTTATCGATCGCTTTGGCTCTATGAGGTACGCGCGCTATATATAGGATAAAGTATCGTTCAAACAACTCAAAATGAATATGGTAACAAACGTGCTTGGTTAAACGTTTGGCTTTTCTTTACATATCGTTACAGTTGCATTGTTAATTGCATGGGATGTTGCTTTTAAAAGTCGCAATTTGTCTAATTTAAGTCCTATTAAGGAAAAACATGTGCCGCAATTAAGGAAAAACTTACATACATACGTACATGTATATGTATGTCCATAAATACATCCATCCATACATGCATGCATGCAAGAATACGATACATACATACATACATCCATGCATGCATGCAAGAATATATACATACATACATACATACATGCATGCATGCAAGAATACATACATACATCCATGCATGCATGCAAGAATACATACATACATACATACATGCATGCATGCAAGAATACATACATACATACATACATGCATGCATGCAAGAATACATACATACATCCATGCATGCATGCAAGAATACATACATACATACATACATGCATGCATGCAAGAATACATACATACATACATGCATGCAAGAATACATACATAAATACATACACACATATATACATACTCATATGCATGCATACTTACATACATACACATACATTATATACATACATACACATACATTATATGCATACATACATACATACATACATACATACATACATACATACATACATACATACATACATACATACATACATACATACATACATACATACATACATACATACATACATACATACATACATACATACTCATATGCATGCATACTTACATACATACACATACATTACATACATACATACATACATACATACATACATACATACATACATACATACATACATACATACATACATACATACATACATACATACATACATACATACATACATACATACATACATACACACACATATATACATACTCATATACATACATGCATGCATGCAAGAATACATACATACATCCATGCATGCATGCAAGAATACATACATAAATACATACACACATATATACATACTCATATGCATGCATACTTACATACATACACATACATTATATACATACATACATACATACATACATACATACATACATACACACATACATACATACATACATACACACATATATACATACTCATATACATGCACACTTACATACATACACATACGTTATACACATACATACATACATACATACATACATACATACATACATACATACATACATACATACATACATACATACATACATACATACATACATACATACATACATACATACATACATACATACATACATACATACATACATACATACATACATACATACATACATGCATGCATACATACATACATACATACATACATACATACATACATACATACATATATACAAACATACATACACACACATACATACATACATACATACATACATACATACATACATACATACATACATACATACATACATACATACATACATACATACACACACACATATATACATACTCATATACATGCATACTTACGTACATACACATACATACATACATACTTGCGTGCATGCATGCATACATACATACATACATACATACATACATACATACATACATACATACATACATACATACATACATACATACATACATACATACATACATACATACATACATACATACATACATACATACATACATACATACATACATACATACATACATACTTTCATACATACTTACACACATACATACTTACATGCATATATACATAAAAACATACATAAATATATACATACATACATATATACATGCATGTATGCATGCATGAATACAATACAATACAATACACATACCAAACCAAACCATACACGCATACAAACTTGCACACGCATACACACATATATACCCACATACATACTGAAAATACTTTTTGTAACGCTACGCTTGTTAAAATTAGTTTGTGAGCAAACAAAAAATTATAATAACATGGGAACTCTTCTATGTAATTTCTCAGACTACCAAAACATTACTCATGAAATAGCAAGGAAATAATGCATTTTAAAGTTCATCAATAGCAAAAACTTCTTAGAGTATGAAAACTAAATTAGAATTCTCCTCCAATAAAAAAAATGCTAATCATCTATGCACATGCTGCGTTTCCACTTTATTATTTACGAATTTCCCATTGTCTTTCCCGTGGAAGCACTAACCGACAAGAAAGATCCAGACGTGCTGAATCTTTCCGTGACTCATCCTGTAAAACTGATTTATCATTTGCTCACGGAAAACTCTTCGTTGAAAGAAAAACCATGATTACTCATCGAAAAGAGGTCTATTGTTATTGGAGAGAAAGATCTTTGAAAGTTTAGTTTTATTGCATTTCTTTTACTTTTAAGTATAAGTACAATAGAACAAACCGTAGCCGTAAAATGAAATTATAAAAAAACAATTATAATATCCAGTATATTTTAAAAACTTATTAAACTGATATTTTAAACTTTTATAAAATTCATAAGCATACTTTTTGTGATTTTTCCTGTGTTTTTAGCTTTATCAAGTGTTCTAAATTAACTAATAATTCAATCTAATAAAAATTAATTAAAAAAAAAAGTAAAAATTGACAGTTTCATATTATATAATATGCTTTTAATTTTCAAATCTCTTTATGTATTTATAAGATTATAATCTGTGTGTGCTATAACAATTAAAGTATGCAAAGACAAATTAAACGAGAAACAAAGCTAGTTGCTATGTAAAGCTAAATGCATGTGTTGTTATTCTATGAAGCTTTGTGAAGTATCAATTAAATGTAATAAAGCAAACCATGGAATATCTTCAAGCCATGTTGATTGTAAAAAATAATTTTTAATTACTAGATCTTGCAAGACATTTGTGAAAATGCACTACAGTATGCATATAGCATTAAACGAAATAACTTGTCATCATGTCTATTTGAGGAGTTTGCTGTAAAAAGGTGGTAGCTCAAATTATTCAAATTTGCAGAAAACCGTAAGAAACGTTTGAAAATTCCAAATTGTGTGGCTATTCTTTTTGATCAACCTTCTTAATTGTTCCTACATATAATGACGGTATTTTCACTCAAAAATATATCTTCCAGATGACGTGGCACATGTTGGATTGTTGGCTCTTTCTTGCAACCAAATAGATGCTCTGTCTACATCTATAAAAAATATTTAACAAAAAAATACAATTTACTAAATATTATTTTATTTAAAGAAAACTTCAATTGCATATAACTTGGTTTTAAAAACAAAAAAATACATTTTTAATCATCACACTCTTCCTCTGTAACGTCCGGCTCATCTGCTGCGTTGTCATCTATTGAGTAACGCGAGAACTAACGATTGGAGCTACATCTTTCTGGCACCAAACGAACAAGTTTTTTTTACCACAAGATAATACATGTAACTCTAAATTCCACTAGGTATGAACTACATCAGCAAACCCTTCATTTAGGAAATATGTCTAAGATGCCATAAATAAATGGTTAACTTGATTCCAGTTCATAAAGTTTTCATGTGGCTTGCATATATATGATGAGTTTCGACAATAAAAATGATTTTCGCGTAAACTAAATTAATTCTCTTTAGGTGCATGTTTAAATTCAATAAAAATATATTTTAGTTGTCTATTAACTTAATTAAGAAGTAATATACACACACAAAATTTTTAATTATAATTATTAAAAGTTAACAGAAAAATAACTCTACGTACTACAAATAATTTTATTTTAAATTTTAGTATTCTTAAGCACTGTTAAAAATAGGTACTCAAAAATGAGTAAAATGTACTTATTTTTCAGTACATTCGATGCTTGTCATAGCTCCGAATTCATAAGTTTCACTTTTGAAAAAGACAAAAAAAATGAATAAAAAGAGCAGTTGCTTGCCTATATAGGCTATCTTCATAAACCACTTTCAAGAAATATCAACAATTACAATCAATACTTACCGGGAATCGAACCCAGATCCTTAGAAACTGCAGTCCATAGCCTTATCCGTTTAACTACCAGGGCGACTTGAATAAATTATAAACAAAAGAAATGTTAAAAAATTGTGCCAATAGAATGGGAAGTAAGATAATTGAGTTGTAATAGCTCAGTTTCCATTTAAGCGATCGACATAAAATAATGTGGAAAACCATCTTCTGAACAGCTATTTTAAGTATGTCAGGTAGTTTTGTTAAGACGGCTTGAACAGAAACTGAGATTAGGAATATTAAATGACACTGATAATTCTTTTAGAAAGTACGGTTACTTAAACTTGAGTACGTCATCGCTCATTTACGATGCAATTGTACTCAAAGAAAAACAAGTATGTTCTGGTAATCATTTTTAAGTACTCTTTTTTACAGTGCGCAATACTCATAAGTTATTTAACGGGGGAAATTATTTTATAAGAGATTTCGATAAACAATTTAATTCTTAAAGTTTAGAATTTAGATTGAACTTTAATTTAATATTATAAACAAGAATATTTTTTATTTAAAAATAGCGAATTACTTTTAATAACAGAGATAGTTAGACTTGATATATCATACCCGCACCAGTCAGTGGCTAATAAAAATGTCTTAATTTACATACATTTAAACAAGCTGAGAAATGCCCTTTATTTTCAGAGTTAAGTTTTCAAAATTAATTTTCACATAAATCAAAACTCTTTAAATTGAAAATTCGACGAAAAGCAACAAGCCGTCTCTATTTCGAATGCAATGTCTAGGATGAAAATATTGGAAAAACAAACCGACTACCCTTTGAAGAATTCCCAGAAATTCCCCCCTGTATAGAATCAGCGGCCCATTTAACTTTCCCCGGATCGCATTGACAATCAATGGGTGGAAGTAACGATCAACGTGGAAGTAACGACAGTTTCTTCGAAACGTTCCGAAAAGGTCGAGAGAACAGCAAACAAAATCTGATGATGGAAGTAAACATCAATTACAAGTGAGTGATTTCCCGTAATCTTCTGAGATGAACGGATGTTTGAACAAAATGAAATACAGCTAATGTTACTGGAAAACGATACGGGGGAAAAGTGTTTGGAAAATCAAGATAAAGGGCCTAATGAGCTTCCTTTCGAGTTGTCGCCATTTTTAGAGATATTTTGAAGATCTCGACAATCCGACATGTTTAATGTTTCGAATCTCCGGTCGATTTGTAATCGAGCATCTTCTGAATAAAGTTAGATTTATTTCTGAGAATTCATTAACGTTTTCTAGGAAAGCCTTTGAATAACACCGTTTCAAAATTAAATGCTCAATTTTACTCTGTTACTCATGGTACTCAATGATTTACAATGTAGTTCAACATAATAGAAACACATACCATAATTCTCCCGCTTGGACTGTCGAATATATCCGTTTTAAAGGAGAGTATTTTCCTGGAATTTTCGACAGGAAAAGTCCGTTTTATTAAAATTTACTCAAAATTCCGGTTAACAATTATTCAGTTTTCCTTAACAATCATATATATTTCCGATGGCAGTAACTTTCGTCAGTTCGGTTTAATCACCTAACTTCAGGAAATACATTGTTCCTTTAAGCAGAAAATTACGAGAATTTAATAACGATTAAACAAATAATTAGAGAGCATTCGTCTGTCCTGTAAACTTTGTTAATCCAATACTATTAAATGAGCATTGTTTCTGACTTTGTCTATTTGTTTGTATGATCTCGAAATCCAATCCCAACGATTTTCACGAAAATTGGTGTAATACCATCTGTTTGGTGTGAAAATTTGATTGGGAAAGGTTTTAACTTGAAAAAAAATGTCATTTAGGGGCTGAAATAAGCAGATTAAAAGTTCTATGTCAATCTTTCCATTGCCAAATATTCATCTCGTATGAATGTTAAAAGTTATACAGCAATAATAGTTAAACGATGTCGTTATTTTAATTCGTATTTTTTTATTATTAGAAATTTCCAAAGGAAACGTCAGTAAAATTAAAACTAAATGTTAATTTCTAAATAAAAGACAAAACAAATTCTATATGTTAATTTTTCTAGCTGGCGAGCTGAACCACCACTAACGGTTGGATTGAGAAGCTTAAAACTCAAATCTCTTTTATCTACTTTGCATACTGTGTTATCTACTATGGTAAAATTTTCGAAGTTCTGATTTTTTTTCTTGTACTGAACATCAAAAGAATCTTAATAACTATTTCTCGAACAAAATATTTTACAGTTTTCTCGGGTAATAATGTTACTAAAATGAAAGCCCTAACATTCATGCTTTCATAATCTAGATATTCTAAAAATAAGTGAAATCCTTTTCTGAGTTTCATAACTGTTCACACAAGTCACCTGATTCTATGTCTTTTTCAATATCTTGTTGTTACTAGTCCTTCGCTGGCTAGAGGCAGCAAGACAGCTTCCATGAGTCCCCACACCCTAAAGAAATCGAGGGCCTGCAAAGGATCCGTCCCAAAAAAATCTCTGGAGAGCCGAAGACAAGATAGAATGTGTTCCGGGGACGCACTCTCCACTCCACACTTGGAGCATTTGATATTCCTTAACGCCATGGTTATACAAACATCCTCGCAAGTGGCCACTAGCAAATCTAGGCAATGCCGTCTGATCGGCTCTATCACAAGAGAGGCCAATAGATCCATCAGGGTTGTCACGACCCATGAGGTTGGGAAACCCTCCACACCTTTAAGTCCTTGATTTTCCTCTTGGAGAAAAGTTCATCAAATGTGAGGGAGGAGTCAGAACGAAATGGTTCCGTCGAGCTTCTCTTCGCCAAGTCGTCGGCAATCTCATTTCCAAAGATGGGATGGAATTCATTGGAGGTGCACTTCATGTGCCGGCCTGAGGAGTCCCAACAAGTTCAAAATGGAGATATCAGTATGATCCGGGTTTCTTCTGTACAAAAGTCAATATTTGTACAAAAGTCGATGAAGTTAAATATTACAAATAACCCCTTCATCAGGCACTGTACTTTTAAATTACAAAAACAGTTTAGTAATAATACACAGCTCTTTTTAACATCCCACAGCTCTGTTATATAAGAAAGAAGCCCATTAAAGTAAATAAAAAGTAATATATCAAACACGAAATCCATCTGATGAGCACTTGATTTTAATTAAAACTTTAATTACTTCACAAAGTATATAAAAAAAAGTTGATGCATTGTTAACGCATATACACTTTTATATAAAGTACACTCAAACCTGTTTTTGTGCGGTGAATAGGGACCGCATAAAAAAAATCGCAAAATACTTCACAAGTAGCTATAAAAAATAGTTTTCGCGACACAATTTTAAAAAAAATAACAAAAAATTATGCGGTGAATAAGGACCGCATAAACAAAGTCTCACGTAGAAAATAACTCAAAACCTTGCGAAATAACTAAGAATTTCTTTTTTAAACGAAATCAAGATACAAGGCTTGACAGCTACTTGGAATCTCGCCAAACCTTACGAAATCTGATTTAGAAAATACACATGCGAACATTTTTAAATATTTTATTTACATATGTACTTATTTTACACATGCAAAACTTTTCAACACGTATAACCATTATCCTCTGTAGTCTGACAATACGTGAACTTTCTTGTGGTAAACTGGTTCAAATTCGTTTTCGTCACTTGAAGATACTACCTCGCAATCGTTTAGAGTTGACTTTTTTTCAGTTACCATGTAGTCAGTGATCAGTTTTTGCGACGACTGTTGTTTCACTCTTGTATATGTCTCGGTAGCCAAATAATCAATTATGTTCCAATTTGATTGAAATTTTATACCGCACAAAAAAAAATCGCACAAAAACAGGTTTGAGTGTATGTAAAAAAACATTGTAATATAGTAATACTATGTATAAAGTTTTGATTGTGAAATATGAAAAGAAACAAAAGCAAGTTTCATAGACGTTGACTACTGGCGACAATGACTGCAAAAAAGTAAAATTTTTCTTTTCAAAGTGAAATAAAAATTCTTTATTTCTCAGACACGTGCAATTTTATTGGGAAAATTACGCTTAATAAAATAAAACTCCAAAAGAATATGACACAGAGACACTTTGGCTGTTTAACAAAATATGATTTATTTATAAAAAGAAGAAAATCGTTTAAATTTCTTGAAATAAGTATAAAAATAAGTATAATTTTAACAAAAATACATTTTGATAAATAAGAAAATTTTAAAATTTCTATCTGTATAAAAAGTATACATTTTGTTTCCGTTAAAAGTTAAACAATTCGATATAATAGATTTTAATAATTCTTTTTTTAATGAGATCTCTGTGATTTTAATAATTTGCACAAATTTTTTTAAACTTGTTATCTAACCATCGTTCAAAATTACGAGACAGTGATCATTAGTCTTATCCTTGTAAAAGATTCTGAACAGTCACAATAGCATATTATGTATAGCTCCAATGCGACGTTAATTCAATCATACAATCGTCAATCATCAATAAACGTCATACAATCAACATCTTAAAAGTAACAATTTTATACTCCGTATATTATTTATTTGTCACATAAAATCTCTAGCTTCTTATTGGACAGAATTTAATATAAGTACAAAATATAATTTTTCAATGGAGGAGTATAGGGGATAGGTGTACAGTTCTAATTTATATTTAAAATAAAATCTAAATGCATTGCAAAGTCACCAGAAACGAGGAGCCACACTGCTAGAAATAAATATTGAAAATACATTTGAACTTAAAAAAATTTATTCAGATCTAACTCAATAGAGTTAGCCCAGTAGAGATAGCTCAAAAAAAGAGGTTGGCTTCCAAAAAATGGAGTAGTTTTGATTTTCGGGTATGTTGTATGTATCGACCCCCTCGTGAAAAATCCAAGTTTTCGACCTCCCACCCCTTGTGCGTTTTCCGCCATCTTGAAAAAAACACTAAAAAAAGGCACTTTTTAAAGTGTTTCCTCAATAACTCTCTTCCAGTACATTTTAGGTTAAAAGTTACAATTACAATTTTAAAGAGCATTAAATATTCTACAAATTTCATGTATAACATATTGGAAAATTCTGAACATGTACTGAGATATAGGGCCGTAAAAATCTATAAAAATTTCAAAAAAATGAAAAAAGTCAAATAGGTTGTTAGTTTTACTTGAATAACTTTTTTTTGTGCAGTTTAGCACAAAATGCATAATAGCGAATCTTGTAGAGGAATAAATGTCCTACAAGATCCATACAAAATATTTGTAATTACTACAAATAGATGACGAGAAATGTTGTAATAACAATAACAATGCCGCACGTACTTTCCCTTCCTTCTCTTGCATATTTCCAGTTGTAGGAGTTTCGGTTCTCGTTCTGTTGTGTTTGTTCGTTTTTTAGCTCTGTAGTGTGTGCTCTTTTGTTCAAAATGTCGAGTTTACATGGAACTGTGTGCTTTATCTGTGCTGAAAGTTTGGGTGAAAGTGAAACGTTCGTAGTGAAAGAGCTAGGCGAATTACGTGAGTCCAGTGTAAAGCGTAAACTTTCAACTCATTCTGCTTTTCTGAATAATGTGAACTAAGTCAGGATTCATACTTCACGCCAAAAGAACTAATAATGACAAGCTGATTGCAGCTTATCTCCGAAGGGCAGCTTCTCAGACTGCGCCTGGACCATCCCGTAGATCGTTGAATGAATGTGTTTTCACTTTCAAACATCACTGCTTCCTCTGTGGAAACGAATTACCTAAGGATTTCGAGGAGAAGCAGAAAAAATACACTTTGGATAGACGTGATAAAGTGTTTTTGTGTGGAAAACTGTCCATGAAAGAATCAATTTTGAGTATTGTCAATGCATGTGGGAACCAATGGGCGCATAAAATACTTCGACGCATTTTCACTCTACCCGATTCTACGGCTGCTAGTTTTCATTTGAAGACTTGGTTAATCAGATTGAAGGAGAGTTTCGTCCAGATATGAGAATTATAAAAGCGAGGCTTCGGAAACAATATGAAGATGATGTATTGATTGCTGACTCACATCCCTATACATCAGTGATATGTTTCAAAAAGACTAGTTACAAAATTCTCAGTGATAACTGGTACGGCGAAAGGAAAAAAAAAATTGGAAGAAGAACGTTTTCGTATCCTTCAGGTTGCAGCTTACGTCATCGCAGAAGACATTCGTTCTCACGTTTATGACAATAGTGTGTATACACCTTCAGTTGACTTCCTTCAGGATGTGAAGTCTGTGATACCACCTTCTTTACTTTATTTCATGGAAAGTGTGATTATGAAAGACAAGAAAGGCCAGCTGGATGGACTGAATGTGACATTGTCACATTCAGTGATAGCCGCAGTAAGATCACGGTCATTTTTGTCATCCCTTCTCTCTGGAGTAGGTACTTATTTGTACAAGAAATTTGGATCACGACTTCATCTTATAATCAT
This sequence comes from Troglohyphantes excavatus, assembly GCA_963932185.1. NCBI lineage: Eukaryota > Metazoa > Arthropoda > Arachnida > Araneae > Linyphiidae > Troglohyphantes > Troglohyphantes excavatus. The sequence continues at coordinate 26,887,451 of OZ010676.1, read as the reverse complement.
CCTTGGGATTTTCTTCCAGTTATGATGAAGTTTTTATATTTGAGCTATCTGCTGTACTTCATGCGAACGCAACTCTCAAGAAAAATGCATTCTGCCAATTCATTTTTGATAAAGCTGACTTCAACGTTAACACTCTGAATGGAGAAGGTACATTTCATGCAATGGGAGTGATCATTTCTATTACTCCTAGCACCTCTGTGATCCCAGATGCATACGATTCTGTTATAGTTATTGGTAAATACATTGACCTTTTAGTATTGGTCACGAGTTTAGCACCAGACAATGTGTTCTTTTGCAAATCTGGTAGGAGCAACATGGCTGATGCCTTGTACTCCAAAATATATAAAAATATTGTGGAAAACTGTTATTTTTCTACATGCGATAACTGGCTGCGATACAATCTCCGCTCTATTTGGGTAGGGGAAAATTAAGTTTTGTACCACATTAGAAAGTGATGTATTCCACAATAAAAGTATTACCATTTTCAAACATCCAGTTGCAGAAAAAGAAAACATCACGGAAGCCACTGAAACTTTCCTTGTGGCCATTTTTGTCGGTGACCTAAACACTTCTATAGATGAGTTGCGGAATCTTCGCTTTTCTAAAGCTGCTATAAACACAAAATTCAATTTGGCTTGACTACATAAAACTAAGGATGCAGTTCCTATCATGCATGTAGAACTTATCTAAGTTCAAACCTGGATGGGGTATGAAAAAGACACTCTCGGATGGGGTATGAAAAAGACACTCTCAAATGGGGCTGGAAGAAGGATATTGGTGGCCAAACTCCAGTCCCAATGAATAAAGAACCAGCTCCACAGGCATTGCTTAACATGATTTCGTGCCATGCAAAAAGACTTGTGGTAACAAATGCAGCTGCAAAAAGAGCTGGGCTTCGATGCTCCATAGTATGTCTTCATTGGGGATTCCAGTCCAGCAGTAATGCACCAGAGGTTGAATTGAACATGGAAGAAGACGAGTGTGACGATCTACTGCCTTGGTTAAAGTAATGAACTATATACATCAAGCACACCTGTGCTAAAACAGCAAAACTTTATGATGGATTTTTAATTTGACATTTTGTATATATCATTAAAACAAAAGTTAAGATGCATTTTCAAATTGTATTAAGTTTAAATATAGGTATTTAAAAATGCTTTAAAATTTTGTGTTTTTCATTGTAAAGTTTTTGTATTCTCCTAAATTTGACATAAATCTCATGTATTGCATGCAAGTTCATGTACTACATACGTGAACTACATGTATATATTACGTACATAATAAATTAAAGATATTACTTTCAGGAATACTAATTTCAACAAAGGGTGATATTTGCACTTTACAACCAACTTTCACCAAAATTGTTATTTCAACATTTCTTGGCATCTGTTCGTAGTAATTACAAATATTTTGTATGGATCTTGTAGTAAATTAATTCCTCTACAAAATTGGTTATTATGCCTTTTACGCTAAGCTGCACAGAAAAATGTTATTCAAGTAAAACTAACGACATATTTGACGTTTTTCATTTTTTTGAAATTTTTATAGATTTTTACGGCCCTATATCTCAGTACATGTTCCGAATTGTCCTATATGTTATACATGAAATTTGTAGGAAATTTAATGCTCTTTAAAATTGTAATTATGACTTTTAACCTAAAATGTATTAGAAGAAAGTTATTGAGGAAAAACTTTAAAAAGTGCCTTTTTTTAGCGGTTTTTTCAAGATGGCGGAAAACGCACAAGGGGTGGGAGGTCGAAAACTTGGATTTTTCACGAGGGGGTCGATACATACAACATACCCGAAAATCAAAACTACTCCATTTTTTGCAAGCCAAAATCCTATCTCTACTGGGCTAAGTCTATACAACTTAAATATATCATTTTTAAATTATGGGAAATACAACACATTAAAACTTATTATACCTGTCATTTTTTCCCAAATTAAAACAGATTTGACTATAGTTCAAATAAAACCTTTTGCAATGCAGATTTCTCTCTAAAAGATCTCAATATTATTCTAATGAATTAATTTAAATGTGGGTATATGCCTTTATCACAACTTCATTCTAGTTCTGAGACGTCCGTCAATTTGCATGTCATAATGAGTCATATCTCTGCCAGACTGTATAAATTATATGAAACTTTTGTTATTGAAATTAATTTTGCACTTATAAAGTTATTAGAATAGATAACAACAATGATTGATGTTTTAAAGTACTTTTTGTATGGTTTGAAAGTTCACCATAATTCGTCACATGCCAATTCTTATCGGTTAAAAGCATGAAATTTGTATTGTTATGGTATATTCGGCATATATGGCATATAGAAATCTAAAGTAGATCGAAACTTCTATAAAGTACAGAATAGAGGAAATAAAACTCGAACAACATTTGTCGTGAAAATCATAAAATAGGCTGGATTTAATTTTCGTAATAATTTGAAAACTATATATTATAAAAATATTTTTAATTTAGATAAAACATTTAACAAAAGACTTAAGTATGTGTTTGGGATTATCTTAAAATATTCCAAACAACTGTTTTGACAGATGTATACTTACACTCAACGTTTTTATGAACTATAATAATTAATTCGTTTAGTTTTAAAACCAGATAGATCACATTTGACAAATTTTTCAAAAGAAGCAGAAAACTACTTAATTGTATTATTTATGAAAGAATTTTACATTTTTTTTTCTTTTCAAATTGGTATTAGATATACACAGGTCTTAACTAGATTGTAGCTCTGAATAAATATTACTTTGAGAGAGAAAATTTAGATCTATTTGGTTTTGCAACAAAACTTTGAGTTTGATTACTGCGCTGTAATCGGTTTGTAGTAGCCTATGCGCAACTTTACCCATTTGCTTTTGAAACTGCACTCACTGATTCTAAATACTTTAGAAATATGTCGCACAGGAAAACCAAAAAATTAAATTTAGAATAACCAGGAATTTTACACTTTATAATTTTTTTTTAGAAATGAACTTTTTAAATTTTTTGATAATTTTTTCTCAAAAAGTATATTTTCAATACTAACGAAATTGTATGTACCATTAGTTTAGTTTAAACGCTACATGTTAAACCTAAATTTTAGTAGTTTTACTAGAATGAAAAAATTTGCTTGCGAAAATATTAACGAAAAAATAAACAAAAATTATATTCTATTTTTTTTAAAGGAAGAGCATGGTAATTTCTTTTCAAAAACCAAAATTAAAATTAGGTTCAGTAGTTTAATTACAATGTGTATTCTTCATAAAAAATAAAATGTGGTGATTGTATATTGAAAACTGTTTCCGAAAAGTGTACCCTGCGAACTCATTGTCTAAAAATCCTAATCATAAAATTACTTTTTTTATAAAAAGTATACTTCATGCAGAATATATTTTGATTGAATATTTGTTAAATATTGTTTTCTCCAAATATATACAACATTTTATTGCAATTGAGTTAATAGTATTGTAGTTGCACTGATTTTTATAAACACAAATAATTCCCTAGTTTTATCAGTGGCGGCTCGCCCACTACAGCAAGTACAGCCGGGCTGCACCTAAATTCATTAGTGTATTTTAGAACTAAAATCAGATATTTTAATAATTTTCTTAAATGAAGATTAGAATTGAAAATGAAATTTCTACGGTGAGTAAACAAAATCGCCGATAAATAGCAAGCGTGTTACCGTAATGCACAATTCAGGAGGGAAAAAAACTCCATTCAATCAAAATTGCAGCCAAAAAGCGAAATTCGAAATCGGCTGCATCGTTGCCATGGCAACCTCTACGTAGTATGGAGATTCCCCCCATGCTAATGCACTGCTTTTTGTGAGAAGGTACAGCCGAAATGAATTTTCTTGTTTTAGCTGCACTTGAGGTTCGATATGCTGATTGGCTCGTGGATGAAACGAGAACTTACGAGAATCTCTCCAAACGGAAATGCTTTTCGTGATACATTTACTGTGTGCTGTTGTTTCAGGACATCGTCCTGCTGTTGTTTCGTTATTTAAGATAATATTAAAATTGACCGATTCGCATGTTTAAAAGAAAGCAGGATTGCTTTAATTTTCAAAAAATAAGTAAGTGTTTTCTATTTTTTTCGCATGTTATCATTTCGTAAAAATTGAAAGGGAACTTTGATTTGAGTGGTGAATAATAAAGAATTTCCGTTCATGTATGGTTTTTGGAAAATACGGGGGAGGGGGGGGGGGAATTCACATGATTTCGGCTGCACTAACAATTTCGACCACGGGCCGCCACTGAGTTTTGTTCACCACAAACTGCACGGTCTCCTTTACTAAACCATAAGTAATTGTAGGCAGTTACAAAAATGGTATGGGCTCGTAAACATTCTTTTCAAGTAATTCGTTAAAGATGTATTTTTTCCGAATGTATCCATTAATCTGCATTATTTTCAAATTGGACATTTACGCAAAAAGTTGTATTCAAAAATTTAAAACTATGCAGAAAAATTCGCTCTACATCAATATATCATTTAATTGCAATGAGTTCAGAGATTCCCCTGTTAATGCTACGTTGATATTCCACATTGAATACGAACCTGAAGCTCTTTCGCACGGTATATTGGATTATGAGGTTTAAGAGGCAATTTCAGAGTCGCTTCTGTAACTTACAACCTCCACGTGGATTAATTCCTCATATTATTTTCAATTAATGCATAAAATTTCAATATAATACTAAAAAGCTATCATTTTCACTCAAACATTTCAAATATTCTAATAAATTGCAGGTGGTAAATAAAATAACATGAACACCACTGACACAACAAAATACTTCAAAAATACACTGTTAAAAATCCAAAAATAAGTCAAATGTACTTATTTTTTAATACACTCGATGCTTATAATGGCTCTAAATACATAAGTTTCAATTTTGAAAAAGACATGTACTTATAAATGAGTACAATGGGTAATAACGAATAAAAAGAGCGGATGCTAGCCTTCATAGGTTGCCTTCATAAATCACATTGAATAAACATCAACAATTACAACCAAGACTTACCGGAAATCAAACCCAGACCTTCAGGCACCACTGGCCAGTGCCTTATCCTTTAAGCTAACAGGGAGACGTGCAGAAGTTATAAACAGAAGTAATGATGTGCCAAAAGAATGGGAGGTAAGATAATTGAGTTGTAATAACTCAGTTTCCATTTAAGCAATCGACATCAAATAATTATCTTCTGAACAAATATTTTAAATTTGTCAGATCGCTTTGTTAAGATGGCTTGAACAGAAGCTGAGATTAGCAATATTAAATCATACTGTTCATTTTTGATAAAGTACGATTACTTAAATTTCAGTACGTCATCGCTCATTTACGATGCAATTGTATTTAAAGAAAAACGAATACGTTCATATACTCTTTTTAAGCACTTTTTTATTTACAGAGTATGGAAGGGAACCAACCTTGTCCTAATTTACTGCTAGTAATAAATATATGTCTTGCACATTGTTCAAAGGAACATATGGTCAGAAAAGAATGTAGAGAACAAAATGAAGAGAATGTGCAAGACATATATTAGTGAAAATAGAAGTATAAATCCATCACATGGTTTGGCCTTCAAAATATTCAACATCTACAATATTTTAATTATATTCAGATAAGTAACTTGCAAAGCTATAGATGTTCCACTTTCTCTCTCATCGTACTCTTAGAACCATACAAGGACACACACAGCAGAACTTGTGATATTGTCAACTTGGAACATAGTCCGTTTACTAGGATACATAGTCTGGATCAATGAACTCTAACTGTAACTTCTGGAGCGCTCATAACCAATACCTTCTAAGGACTCGATTGATGCCATACTGTGAGCAGCCATACTATACCCCAAATAATTTTTATAAGTGATTTTGTGTGTGTGTTTTTTTTTTCTCAAATCGTTATGGAAATGCTAAATACGCTTAGATATTTCATTTTCGGCATATAGAATCAATTTGTATATCGCCATAAACATAGTTTTTCTTTTTGCGGCTTATCCACTTATTGGTTAAAATTGGTTTCAAAGAATATGCATTCAAAATGGATTTTAATGGAAATTTTTTAAATAATAACTAAAAACACTACAATTTCGCATGTTTTAGCATGAACTATATACGAAATATAGGTAGAAGTGTGTTACAGTGTTTCACTCTTCAATTGAATTCAAGTCAATAAACTGCCTTTCTCAATCCAGAAGATACAGTTAGAGCTCAGTGGTCTGGATGCTAAAATAGATCACTGATCTCTAACTGTAACTTCTGGATAGGGCAATACATTTTGTTGACTAGAAGCCGATGTAGAGGCAGCCATGATGTGTCCCACTTCCTTTACTACCGCAATATTTCTTATATTTTTCATCTTAAAATAAGCCGACGTGTATTGCTTTTGGTTGAGTTTTTTTTTTTTCAAACCCATTTTAAATGCAATCTGCTATTAAAATAGAAAGTCATTTGCAAGTCAAAGTCGAAATAGATAAAAAGCAAGAGCAAAAACTATTTGTTTGGCAATATAAAAATTAATTCTATAAGAAGAAAATATAATATTTATACACATTAATATTTCTACAATACTATGGTAATAAAAAACACCACTAAATCACTTTAAAAAAATATTGGGACACAGCACATCTGCTTTCAATTGGCTTCAAGACGACCATAGAGGAAACAAGGTTTGAGCCATCCAGCAGTTACAGTTAGAGTTCAGTGGGATAGATATGAGTGTGAAATTGCTCTGCTGTCAAATTCCAATGCAGGATTAAAAGTAATTTTTGACTATCGAACTCTACATCATTGCAGAGCCCCTTTCATGCTTAACTTGAAGAACCAGGAGTCAATATGAATTGTTTTTCCGAGCGTTCTCCAGACGAAAACATCCGATACGGTAATCTTTCATCAGACTAAATGAACTGTTCCTACAACTGTTGCACCCAGTTCCTTTGCTTTCGACGCCAAAGTCGACGCTTTAAAATATTGAGCGGTGTCGCTGATGATTTTGAAATGATCGTTTTCCTATGAAAATTTTAGCAGCGTGCAGCTCCTATTAAGTGTTTTTAATTGTAATGGAATTCTCGGCAATATATATCCCTCTCAAAGGTTATCTGGGCTTTCACTATCAAGCGCTCCTCAGCTATTATCCTTTTTAACACCTATCCATGTGTGCAGCGGCGAATTCACAAACTTTAAAGTTCAAAGAAAACTTTAACATGTTCATAAGAGAACAGTAAATTTGCCATAGTTTTCATTGAAAAATGCGTAAATTATATACACGATGTCTTGTACATTGAGTAAAACTTCATCAGGCACATTTGAGAATTAAAACCGTTTCCCTTTGTCAGTCGTACGAAGATATGATACCTCGAACTCCTCATCTCCATAGAATTCCGTCAGTAGTGGAAAAGAAGCTGTCCATTCATTCGTTATAGAAGAACTCGGGTAGGAATTGGTCATTATCCCTCAAGTGTGATTTGTTGGTAAAACTTTTTTCCGTCAAGAGCTTTACCAAAACGAACATTCCAATCTTTAGTTGCTTAAGAACCGAGTCATTAATTTCATTGGCTATGTCTATGTCTTTGATTGTTCTTTCTTTAATAGGTACTCTCCAACATAATTCGATGTTGGGGTATTCGATAGAGATTGATTCTTCTCCAACAACTGTGATTCGTCAACAGAATCTCCTGGTGCCACATAAATTATCAGTCTTGTTCTCTCCGGTGGACTATGGGTACGATTGCGACGACAGGCTTGCAGATAATTTAAAAGTGAATTGCTAACTCTTGTAAGAGGTGTCATTTTCTTTATTTTCAATGAGGATATTATACCTTTCAGCTGCTTTTCCACGGCTCATTTCCTTATTAACAATTGTAAAGACAGCAAGGTGGAGCGTAGTAGTATAATCATAATTTTGACACCTGTCGCCTCTGAACTTGGTCCTAATGCATCTTGGCATCTAATAGCTTGTAAAAAAATAATTAGCGGGTAATTACATGGTTTTGGACATGTGGCACTTCACTAATGGTTTCTACAGATCGTCTGCAGCTGGGCTTTTCAGTTTTTCAACACCATCTGCAAATCTATCTACTTTGAGGATGAATGGTTAATGATTCGTCCGTCAAACAGTTGCACGCCCCTTATTGTAAGGCAAATCGTCCTTCCACAATGCTGTGAAAACTCTTTGTCCTGCATGCCAAAGCAACATTTTCTCCCCCCCCCCCCCCCCCCCCCCCCCCCGTTTAGGAGTTAGCCAAACAGCAGGCAACTTTATGCATAAACCACATTTTTAGGACAAAGTTACTCGTTTCTGGTTAAGGAATTGATTGTTGTTCGAATAATCTGGTCACCCTCTATGTCCTTTGCGTATCTTCATAATGTTATGAACGATATTGCACTTTTTCGGTAAAAGGTTGAAATACACATCTTAACTCAACTTAACCATAATGCGACTTACGCAGTTTCGTTAGTTAAGTCAAATATCTAAGGTTCATAGGGTAATGTTTATAAGTTCCCAAAGCCATGTATATAAATTCTCAGTTAGGCTTATAAGGCCAGGCCAAAATGCAATCAGCATCTGTCCATTTTGTATCGACATAAAAGTTCTACCGATAATAATGACAATGGACAATTAAAAATGACTAAATTTTTAATTAAAATATTCTTCTTTTTTTTCACAAAAATAAAATCTTTTGTTCATTTAAAAAGGCAATTTCTCATGGTCATCAGAAAAAGTATCTTTTTATATAAAATAATATAACTAAGACTAGTTTTAAGATAATTTAAATTGGCCATTTTAAACAAACAATGTGGTCATCTTTAAAACAAGTAAAAAGAGTTTCTTGAATAAACATTAGGCATTCTTAAATTGCTCTTAAGTGATAATAATATAAGTTTAAAAATATCAAAAAATAAATATAATATAATATCGTATATATATATATATATATATATATATATATATATATATATGCGTGCGCTTAAAATAATTCATATTAAAGATTTAATTAAAATAAGACGTTGATAATGCTGCCATTTATGAGCAGACCGTTAAACTTTTATTTTTGTTGCTGTAACGAATGGGTGTGTGGTGTGTATGGCAGCTTGTTATTGAACGAGCGTAGTAGTGTTTTCAATTTAGATAAAAAAAAATTCTTAATTCAACGTTTTGATTAATGTTTTAAATGACTATAAGAAATATAATTTTTAAATTAAAATAAATAATAAAAACTATAAAAAAAATTATACATTTTTTTTAATAACTGAAAAAGGTCAATAAATACAAAAACGATATTTTCAAACAATCATTAAAAATTGCAAATTTTAAATAATCAACAGAAATTGTCACCTTAAGCAAAATTATTACCATAAAATGACAATTTACAATAAAAATTACTGTACTCTAAATCCCACTTCCTGTAAACTAGTGTGTTCATTCTCATACTGCAATTTTTTTTGTACAATGTTTGTATAACAGACACTACGAAAGATCATTCATTACAAACGGAAGAACCGAACCATTTTACCTCTGGCTACTACGACAAACACAAACGATTTGTGATTCAGCGATGATCACATATGTTGCGGTACGTTCTACTACGAGTATTTTGCTTCATAACCTGACGTCATTGTGCGCTCTACTAATAGTATTGATTAGGAAAACAATTGCACAATGTCCTCCACAGGGTCCGAACTAAGTTTCGTGGTGGCGACATCTACATTGAAGAGGTGAAACTATTTACTTATGCGAAATCCGGCTCTCGAAATAATTGAGGATAACCTCCGATTAGATTTTCAATCCTGATAACATTCAAATTATAGGCGTAGCCACAGGGACTTCAGAACTCCCGTTATAAATTCATCAAATTTGTATTATTAATTAAAAACTGCAATTCGTCTAACAACATTTTAGTCGTTGATCGTTACAATTTTTTCGTTGATCGTTGCGGCCGCTAGGGGGCGTCATATCAGCAAAGTTATTTTGTGTTCACCCTGAACGTAGTTTCTTGATAGATATTCGCCTAAATTATCGGGAGGTTTACCAGCTACCTTGTAATTACCATTAATGTCAGTATAAACAGGAAATCGACTTCAGCTCCTCTAATAAAATTCCTTCGAAATTAAATTAGTGTTATTGTTCAATTTTAATATTCAAGTGCTGAAAAGATACGGAACAACTCAGTTAAGTTCAAGGTTTTTCCTTTATGAAAGATTCTAAAATTGTTCCAATTAGGCCATTGTACAACTCAAAGTCGCATTTGTAGAATTGGAGGCCCTAAGGGAGAATATAATATGAGATACTTACAAAGTATGGTAAAAATAAGAAGTGGAGGTTGGAAGTTTTTTTTACCTTCCCTGATTCCGAAGTTTAATAAGTTATTAATGGGCAAATAAAAAATAATGAAAAACGATTATTAAATTGAATTAAAAAGAGGGAAACCCTCCAGAAATTATTTTATAATAACCCGATTATTTGCTTCTAATTCCACCAATGACAACCTTGTTTCATTGGAAAATTGCAAAGTACATGACAGCTTGGTTATTCTAATTCAATCAATGCCTATTTTTTCCGCCCATTTAATAATAATTATTGGAAAGAATAAGTTTATAAAATATGGCTCCCTATTAGGAAGAGGGCCTATATTGCGCCCAATGGTAAACCAGTTTACCCCTGGTGCAGCTCTAATGCGTTCTAAATTTAATCAAACTTAGTCGACTTCGAATTTTGCTTAGTAAATTTTCAACAGTTATCAAAAGAGTTTATCAATAATATTCTTCTACCAACTCTAAAGTATTTATAACTATTGAGCAATTTGTGATAAATAATTAGCAAAACATGCAAGAGTTACTACTAAAAATTGTCCGAAATGTCCACAATTTTTGCAGGCGATTTTTTAAAAATTCCAGACTAAAAAATAATGCGGTACAATAACATTTTAGAACACTAAATTAAAGCCTCTTAAAAAGAAATAAATGCAAATTATCAATAAATTTTTTTTTATTTATATTTTAAAAGAAAATTACCTTAACGACAATTAGAGGAAATAAGATAAAGTATTTGAAACTCAAAATGTTCTTTAAAAAAAATCCGATTTTCAACAAAATTGAAAATCTTATTCATTTTTGCCCACAGAATTCCAAATGACCTATTTCAACATGTGCGGCAGAGAAGTACATAGTTTTCCTAATACAGCAGCCATACCAAATGTCCCAGTGTTGCACGAATGAAATCCGGACATGGTTTTCTAGCTTTAGATTTTTTCTGAAGGATTATGTATTGTAACACCTTAGACCACAAGTCAATGAAACTTACAATGTATTGCTGTTTTAGAAGCTGTTACAAATTACACTTTAAAGCATGTTACCGATTTGGATTAAAAAATATTTGGAAAAAAAATACCTAACTTTCTTTACTTCAGTCATGTATTATAATTGTGACTAATTTTTGAAAATATATCACTTTAAAATTAGTCGATTTTTTTTTTAACATACTGACGCTCACAGAATTTTTTACAAAAGTTGTGTACACAGCTTGGAAATTTAAATATTTTTCCTGAGCATGCTATTTTATATTATTTAAATTTGAAAAAGCTTTTAAGTTGTACTTCAAATATTTAAATTAAAAAAATGATTTTTTTATGAATTAAAAAAAAATGAGTGCATTTCTAGGAAAACTGAAGATCTTTGGACAAAAGATGTCCATGATCAGCAGGGGTTAACCCATTGAAGCTCAAGCAATTTTGGCAATTGTAAAGTTGTTTTCACTTTTTGGAAGTTTTACCTGAGCATAATACTTATATATATATTGTAATTATTTGTAAAAAGATAGCTCACAACTTGTACCTAAAACCGTTAAATTTCAAAAATATTGTGGAACAATGTATTTTTATGAATTTAAGAATTGAGTGCATTTCTGAAAAAACTGGAGATCCTAAGACATGAGCGTCAGAAGGTTAAGAGCTCTGTGTTATACTTTTGTCATCTGTTAAAACACAGAAATCTCATCATAAGTACATGTTTTGATAGTAGTATAAGTAATTTCTTATAAATTGGTATGTGATGGTTTGCAATTACAATTAGGATGTTATTTATGTAATTAGTTTATCAAAAATATTAGTTGCATGTTCTAGGTTATGCTACAACCATCTGTGTACATGTCTCAAAATTTATTTAATCATAATAAAAAAAATTTAAATTATTGTAACATGTGAAAATTAACTTACAATATTGCATTTTACTATACCCAATTGGCATTGATATTTTATTTACAAGAATAAATCAAAAATAATTAAATAGTTTTGTTTTAATATTTAGGAAATATTTAAATTGTTCTTAGATTTATGAATGTTACATTGCAAACTTTTTAAATTATATCAAAAGATTTATAAACCAATCCACGAGTTAGATAAACGAATAATCATTTATGTGAATTTCATTTAGAATTTTCCAACATAAATATGCACTATTATTAATATGAGTGCAATATTGACTATACAATACGGAGCTTTTTGCCAACTTATAAATCATACAGATTGAATTAATCTAACAATTTGTAAAGATAATAAAAATTATAATCCTTATTCAATATATGTATACTTAACATTCAAATTAAAAACCAGCCATAAAATCAAATTTGAAATAAAATGTGTGTTAAACATATTTCAATAAAAACTCATTTCAACACTTTTATTTATTGTAAATACTCTTCAAAATATTTCCTTATAAAAGTAAAATATCGAATAGTATAAAACATATTACATACCACAGACTAACTGAAGAAATGTATTATATACACTTAACCCAAAGTTTGTTAGAATAACAGATTTGAAAGATTATTATAAACACCACATACTAAAGAATAATTCATATAACATAATTCATAACACATGGAACATATCAAAGAACATACAAATGTAGATAATTTCAATATGTTTGGGTAGTAAATACATTCATAAAATATTGTATAAGGAAATGTAACCCACACATTTCTTGAACAATTTGAAAATACTTATAAAAAGATAAATAAAAAGAATGTAAAAAAAACAATTTATACAGATAAGCATAGCAAACATTTTAAATTTGTTTCTAAGACATAAGTGTACTACCAACTTTTGATTGTTTAAGCAAATAAACTCTTAGTATAAGCTCTTTTAATAATTTAAGACACTCGTTACAATAGTTTCACCTATCACTAAACTTTTCTAAGAGAATTATGAGCAAGTAAGTATTCAGTATTAATTAGGTATTTGTAAATTGTATAAAAATAACTATCGATTTAAGTTCATTTCACCTTATATATGTGTGAAGAATTCCCTGTAAATTTAAACATTACAAAATATTATAGCATTTATAACTTAACATTTTTATAATATTTCACTGAACGCTCTTTAGCTTCCTCAGGGGAATATATTGGCTGATAATCTAGACGCAGAGTAGCCTTACTACGATTAAAAAAGAATGTGGAACACATGTAATTCAAACCGGAAACAGAAGGTACATTTACCTCAAACTTCACAAACACATTAATTACAGATACTACCATGCAAAGGAGAGTGATCATAATCCAAGCAAGCCAATATGGAAATATGTAATCACTAACTTTATAACCCCTCGCTTCTATATAATACTGAAAGTGCTCATGAATATCGATGATAGGAGTATCATCAGTTACAAAAAATGCTTCTCCTGAAATAGTTTCATCTACTGCAAGTCTATCTTTAGCTTTAATATGAGCCCAAGCAGCATTGCCAACATAGCATACCTGCAAACGCTCATCTAAGCTTCTAATTCTGCGATAATAGCCATTGTGACTCTTAGCAACCTTTAATATAGAGTAGAAAAACTTTTTATCTTCTTCACCAAAAAATGGAGTAGGACGGACAGATACAGTACGCAAAGTTGTTTCTCCTGAAAAAAAATGTATAATTCATGTAATAAAAAAATCGATACTGTACATAATACTTTTAGACATATTCTAGAATTATTGTCATAAGATATACTAGGACTCCACCCCTACTCGCTAACCCAAGCAATCCTCGTTGTTTTGTCACGCAAACTAATTTTTGCTTGGCTTACATTAATTCCATGCCTTTCCTGCGTTTTAGTTGAATTAAGCCCCAATTTAATGTAGTTCAAATTGTCAGATGTAGATGGCGCCACGATTATAACTTAAATTTTTTTTCAAAATGTAATCAACTATTTAATTGTCAAATATTTTATAGTTTTGGTACATCTACATTTCACTCCCTTTCAAATGATACCTTGGTCATAAAAATTGATTATATAGTTTAGGAGGAAAAAAACAACCTCATATAGATAATTATTTTCAAAAATGGCCAATATTTTTCCCAAACAAAATTTACCCTTTGAGTTATAAAAGGTTGGATAATTTTAAATCTATAACTAATAACAAATTTACTACTGTTTAAACTTTAAAGGGACATACTTTAAATGAAATATAAGCTCATATAATAGACTTTACTTGTGCACAGATTTAATTACTCTAAACAAAATGTATTTTAATTTGCATTCAAGTACTTTTCAAAAAAATAAAGATTTAAAAAATTTTGATTTTCAAGAAAAGTATCCCAATATAAATAAAAATATTTTGAAGAAAATCGGTTTTCTTTGCAGTAACATATACTGATACACTGGCAGGAAAAATTAGAGCAACAATCACAAAAATAAGTTTAATCTTAATAATACTGAACATAATTTAATGAAAATTTGGTAGGAATATAGGTTAAGGTCAAACTCACTACTTAGATTCTCTTATTCACTACTCACTTACTAGGATTAAACTTTGCTTTATAGGAATAAGTACATTTATTAGGATTTCTCACGCGTTGGCAGGAATGCATGGGGATGCTTGAACTATATATTGAAAGTATTGTACGAGAAGTTGGATAAAAATTTAGTTTGTATATGGTGAAACACGTCTTTGAGAAAGCATGCAAACGATGGTAAGGAATGATGCGAGATTGGGAGGATGGATACTGACAGGTAGAGATACACGTTTATAAAGTTATATAATTAGCTAACAATGCCACGTCCAGAATTTGAAAAATGGCTGATGCTTCCCGAAAACCAGATCAAAATCAAAAGTGTGCCACAGCAGCATCTAAAGATAGTCTTTTGGTAACAATTGTCAAAAATAATAGACAAATGACTTCATCACATACTACAAGGGAATTTTCTACAGCTACATGTACTCAAATCAGCTGTAGAAAATCAATGTACTCACACATCCAGATACACCATCAGTAACAAGCTGCATAAAAGATGCTGGTATGCAGGGAAACCAATAATTTGTGTACAACTGATTTGGGCTGCGAAATGTTCTCGGTTGAAGAGAAGCAGAGACTCTCATCATTAGAACTACGTTGACTGAAGTCTAGTTCTTATTAATGATGAGTTTTAATTCAAAAGAGTTTCTATACGTTACAATCTGGAGGAAACAAAACACATGCAATAGGCCTAAAAACATCTGTGAAAACATCGACACAAAGGTATTAGAATCAAGGTCTTGGCAGGCATAATTTTGAATGACCGCACTGATCTACACTTCTCTACCCACTGATGCAAAACGATAGAGATACAAGCTTTTTGATCCTTATGGCAAGTCATTTAAAGGTGCAATAGGATATAGCTTTATTCTAATGAACATTAATGCATGTCCCCATGACTCTAAACAATGGTGTCCGACTATTTTGAAAGCAAAAGGGTTCGAAGGGTGGATTGGCCTGAATATGCTCCATATTTAAATCAAATAAATATTTGTAGGACAAACTAGAACTTTGATTAGCTATAATGTAGCCCTTATTTACAATTTTTTTTTCGTGTGTATGCCTTGTTACCTTTGGAACTCCTACCAGTCTAATTTAAAGTATGCAAAATCCCTGCGAAGATTGCATTTCAATCAGGGATAATTTACATCAAGATAACACTGCCCATATATTTCTCCAAAAAATTATATAAAATGTTTCATATATCAGTTTTTTAAATATTTCTTAGTTTATTATTTAATATACACACACACACATATATATATATATATTATATATATATTATAAATATATATATATATATATATTATATATATATTATAAATATATATATATATATATATACACACATTACTCGCCAGTATATTTCACAAGTCATTGCTAAGTTATAATTCAACTTAAAGAGCTTAAGTAGACTAATATGCAGTGTTTTATATACATAAAAAAAAGTAATTAAGTAAGCACATAATTAAAAATTTTAAAATGACTAAGTTCTTAACTTTTAGGAGAGAAGTTAAATTTTACAAAGCATGTAGAACATATTTACCATTGGCTAAATTTTTTCCACTAGCTTCCAAAACAAGCTTTTCACTTACGCACTTAGTTTCTCCATATTTTCCTATCATGAAAGTTGTGGGAATGGGTGTTGTACTCTCTGTACCATAAAATATATGCTCTGTACCACAAACCATATCTGTAGTGCTAGTAAATACTAAACGAGGAACATTTTTCTGTATGCATGCATCAATGATGTTCTTTGTACCTGAAATTTAAATTAAAAAAATGTAGCACACTAACTATTTACACATATATTGCAAGATATATTACATGATATATTTTATTATAATCATATGCAAAATTAATATTAAAAAAAAATTGTCTTTAAAAACTATTTGCACTATAAATATTCAATTAATATTTTTTCCCAATTAAGATTAAAAGCTTGATATAAAATTAACAAAAGTTACATATATGAAAGAGAATTTGGAAAAGACAAGTAAAATATATACCATCGACATTTGTTGATACCATCTCCTTCTCGTTTGGATAAAGACGCATATCAATTACAGCTGCAGCATGTATTACACAGTCAACCCCAGAGAAAGCTTCCAATACAGTGTCGATGTTCTTAATATCAGCAACAAAATGTTTCATGGTCTTTTTTTCTTCGTGTCCTAAAACAAACATAACATTAGTAATAATTGTTTGTGATGATATAAAGAAAACGATTATTAAACTTAACTAACATAGAATACATCCAGTTATTACATTAACTTTAAAAAAAAATTAAAAAAATGCATTCATAAAATAAAAATTTCTAAAAAAAATAAACATGTATGATTAGTTATCTATGATATAAAGTTAAATTTCTTAACATTATTATCAGATAATTGTTTCAAGATAATTTATTAAAGTTTCCATTATAAAAAAAATTCTGGTGCAAAGATACCCTGTAAGTCGTTACGTCACTATTGATATTGAGCATAGGTGTGGATATGACATCATTATTGATATTGAGCATATCCACATCTATGCTCAATATCAACAGTGAAGTAACGACTTATAGTGTTGATATTGAGTCACTGTTGATTGTCTTACATCACTGTTGATATTGAGAATAAGTGTGTTCACTAGATTTTTCTTTTCAAACAACATTCTCTTCTGTGCTCTAAACAACCGATTGCTATACGCAACCTCGTAATACTTACCATATAATTCATAATAAAGGACTGGTTTTAGGGATGATTTATTTTTGCAGGTATTTTATAAACATGATTCATTTGTTTTTACTCATTTAAAATAAATTACAAAATATTTAATTCTAAATTTATAGTTTTCCATGTAAAATAAAAAATTTCAGTCCATAACTTAAGTCCTTTTTAATACTCCTATACAAATCAAAATGTGTTCAGTCGCAGCAAACATATGTTTAGAATGTGTTGCTAAGATAGAAGGAAAGCATTGAGAACCTGATATTCCCGAGAATGGTAACATGAAACTTAAAAATTATGTTCCTTCTTATAAATAAAGAATAATGGAACAACCGAAACAACATAATAGTTCCATATTTCCTTTCAAAAGAAGCATGATGACAAAAGAAGCAATCCAAAATTTAATCCGACGTCTATTTAATTTTGAAGTATTTATATATTCCAGATGTTTAAGAAACAAATTTTTACTGTGCAAGAATTTTAAATGCAGTATGGATGTTTAGAAAAGCTATTGACAGGACAGGTTTGATTCAGTTAACCCTCCTATTACAAATTGCTATTCTGCACAATCGTATATACATTTAAGAAAAAAAAGTATTAAGGCAATAGTTTTGTTTTGATACAGCAACATACTTTAATTGACTGCTGCAAAAAGGTTAGATATTCCAAACAAAAACCCCAATTTGGTAAGGAAAGTTTGACTAACATGTCTGCTCGGACCCCAATTGACAGAAGGAATAGACTTGAAATATTGAATGCATGGAGCATGCACATAAAAAGGATAATTTCAAGCACATAAAAAAGGATAATTTCATGTGCATTGTGTTTAATATATTTAGAATGTGTTTTAATCTTGTTGACAATTGTAAAAAAAAATGCTTATTAATAACGTTTTTAATGTTGGTGGTGACATACATTGTTGCAATAAAGTTATATATAAAGTTTATAGTTGCATAAGTAAGTAAAAAGCATGTAGTTACTACAATGATTCCAAAATTATGATATTTACCAAATATATTTAGCAGTGAATACTTCACTAAATTCCGATTGGTTTAAGTAAAAATAAATATTTTGCAATTTAGCTAACAGTAATTTTGTTAATAGTAAATTTCTTAATTTACACGACTTTTCATTGTAATATTTTTATAGCACCCAAATTTGACTATGAATATTTTTTAATGTCATCAAGATGTTTTATCTAAAGCAAAATTACTATAAAGCTACTTTACATTTAAAAAAAGACTTTCTAGAAATAATTTTAAAATGTAACTATGTTTATCGTAATATAAATTCTTCATTAAGAGCTGAAATTGTTCAGAGTAAAAAACTTGATATATTTAGTCAAATTTTAAATGAATCATGCACAAATATGCTAATATATTATAGTATGACAAATGATTTTTGGACCTGTTAGAAAATTTTAGAGCTAATCTGTAAGTACTAGTTTCATTAATTGTATTAAGTTTTTTAAATGTTGAAAATTGTACTACCGTCTTCTTTAATAGTTAAACAATTTTCCAACCAGATACATACCCAACTTATTTTCATATGGTCTGCTGTCAAATAATCTAATTTCTGAAACATTGTCATCTCTTTCTTGAAGAAGTTTCACAATATGTTGACCTAAGCAACCACTTGAACCAGTAACCAGTACTACTTCTTTCTTTGGAGCCATAGTCACTAAATACTTAGCTATAATAATAAAATAATTCAGTGAAACTCATAAAAAAACGAACATGAAACTATCAGGTTTACACAACAAAAATTATGTCAATAACAATAAAAGGAATATGACAGGGCACACATATAAGGTTTATAATTTTTTTGACTATTCATAAATTTTTTAAAAATTATTCATTTTTATTAACTTTATAGGTCATTTTTTCTGACAGCCCCAGGCATGTGGAAACCTTGTGTTTATAAATAAGATGACAATAGGCAACTAGTACCAATGTCCTTCCTTAACCCTAAAGGCGGCAAGAGACAAAGTCATAGATTTCATGTTCGAAGTGCATTCTATAAATAATGTAATTTCAAACATTATATTTAATTTCTTTCAAACTAGCATCCTTATTGTACAAAAATATGTTTATTAAATAACACTTTTAAGAGTTGCATACTATGATTTTTGCAATTAGATCTGTCGCCAAGAATACATTACCAAAGTGTTACAAAATACTAGATTGTACAAATACACAAAAGTTGGAAGGTATGAAAATGCTTAAAATTATAAAATTACATATATTAAAACATTCATACATAAATTTACAATTAAAACATAAATGATGAGAGAAGAAAATTTACATGTTTAGATTATTTAATCATTTTGCACACATTGCATTTTGATATTTTAAACAAATTTTTCAAAATGAGTTTTGGCATTTTTTAAAATCAGAACCCAACTTATGTTTTACACAAATTAAAATTTGACCTACAATTGTATTCAAAGCATACATACCAGGTGTACAAGTATGAAATGTGAATTTCAGACAACAGATGGTGCACCAATGCAGTTTGCGCTATAAATATTTGACACTGCGCCATTTTGTTCTGTTATCAACAAGTGTCAGACACGCACAAGTGATAAATTGGAAAAGTGTGTGCATGGTGTTGTGTTCAATATGTCGAAATTTATACCGAACAAAGAGCATTCGTGGACAGCATTAATTTTTATGTTTTCATTTGAAGAAAACTGCTGCTGAATCACACCAATTACTTCAAAAAACTTATGGTGAATATGTTCCATTGCAAGATATGTGTGAACGATAGAAGAAAAATGTGTGATAGAAGAAAAATGGAAAACCGACCAGAGGGGGCGTGGTCTATTATGAGCTGTTAAAACCTGGGGAAACGGTTTATACTAAACGTTACCAACAACAATTGACCGATTTGAACCGTTCGCTGCTTGAAAAAAGGCCAGAATACCGAAAGAGGTAACACAAAATCATTTTTCTTTATGACATTGCTCCATCACACACGGCAAAACCGGTTCACAGCACATTGGAACCACTCAGCTGGGAAGTTCTATCCCATGTGGCTTACTCACCAGACTTGGCTCCTTCCGATTACCACTTGTTTGCATCGATGGGTCATGCACTTGTTCAGTAGCACTTTGGTTCATACGAAGATGTGAAAAAATGGCTTCAGGAATGGTTCACAGCAAATGGGGAAGATTTTTACTGGGATGGTATTCACAAATTGCCCGAAAGATGGGAAAATGTATAACAAGCAATGGACTTTGAATAAATTGGATAAAGCACTTTTTATCATTCTTCCGAATTTATATAACATGTTTTTTTTTTTTTAAATCCGCATTTCATACTTGTACACCTGGTAATTGTTCCAAATTAAAAAAAAATTAATGCACTGCAATTTGTAGGCATTAAACTAATACTAAGAGAAATAGGGAACAGCTTGCATATTATGTGTACTTCTGTACTTGGCTAAAAAATCGCCAAAAGCGGATGTTTACATTTTTAACTCTGAGTTGCCACTACCTTTCTTAGAAATAAAAATATTTAGTTTGGTTGGTTGAGTAATCTTGCATTCGTACTACACAATAGGCTATTGATGGTGGTTTATGTTAGTTTTGAGATAAATCCTACAAGTTTTGTTTACTTTAGAATTAAGTCGCACTAGAGCTACACAACGGGCTAATGCTGACAAATTGAGGTGAAGGAAAATTGGTTGTAATGGATATTTTTTATTCTATCAAGCAAAAAACTGTGAACAAGAATATTAATTCATCAGAATACTAATTCGAAATATTTTCTGTTGGGAAATTTCATACTACATTTAATAAATAAATTAAAAATTAACTAAAATATGGGTAATGGAAATATACAGTTTAATTTGATTGTATTGAACTAAGTTAAACAAAATGGCTGTTTCAGATGGCACATACAAACGTCAAATTTTGCCAAGAGATTTCACAGACCCCTGATGTCGATTTATGGCCTTAGGCAATTGTGGTCCCAAACCTCAGAGCAGTCGATTATGTACTTACATGCTCTGTACAAATCGGCTGGCATTACATCATCTACGTTTCTTATTTGTGAATTCAGTATTTGTAAAATTGTGCTAAATCTTGAGGGGACAGGTATTCATCCGTTTTATATATTCAATCATCTTTCTGATAAGGACATGAACCATTATCGTAGTCCATTGTGAAATGTTAATTATCAAAGCGCATTGAGCAGGTAAGTGTTAACTAGATTAAGTATCAGAATTATTCCGGGCCAGCATAGCAAGGTGCTCATGACACCATACTGTGGTAAAAAGGGTCCACAGATAGAATGCCAACAAGTTCAAACTTCTAAAAATATATGCTTCGGTATTTAACATATAATTACACTGAAATAAAATTAATTGTATTTAAATAAAATCAAACCTATACCAACAATAAAATAAAATTTGCAGTTCTGTAAAGCAAGCTGGCAACATGACAACAAAACACAATAAATTATCTCCAAGGTACACATAATACTCAAACTGCACCAGAAATAATAGAACATATGTTCATGACTTACCTCAAAATATAAAGATACTCTAATGGAATATTCAAACAAATGTGACACTGGAAAGTCTTTGTTCAAGAATGGATTCTAAAAAACAAATAAAAAGTTAATGTACTACACTATAATTTAAAATATATATATATTAGAACACATAAAGTTAAAAATTTTAGAAACTTCATAGAAAGAATTTTTTAGCTTTTGTTAATAACACAATATTTTCTATAAAAATATGCAATTACAATAAAAAAATTCAATATTTAAACTAGATAAAAAAATTAAATTAGCTAACATCAAAAAGTTGATTTTTACAAATTTTCATGTTTTTATTTTTTAAAAATACCACTATTTTATTTGACATCTGAGCATAAAAGATTGGTGACAAATTATAATTATGTGCATTTTCATAATAATAATAAATGTCCCAATTCAATCTCCTATGCCTTTAATACATCAGTTCATATTGGTCTATTAGGTATACAAAACATATTTAATAAAAAGTTATATATGCGTTAAGTACATATCACATAGTACATATATGAATATACATAAGAAAATTTCGATTGAAAAAGCGTGACAATAAATATTATTTATATTAGTGATTTTTTTTAATGTGTTTAACTTTCTATAAAACAAAATATTAAAAATTACAAATTATAACAACTGTCAAATCATAAATCAATATTAAATTATAAAAACAATCATTGTAAAAAGACCAACTTTAATTAATAAAAAAAAGATCATATTACTTAAAATGAACAAGAAATATTTACGCCAAATAACAATTTATGCAAATAAAAACATTTCAATTATAGGTCAAATACACACCTTCCTTTATTTAACTAAATTTCTTTAGGAAGCACAAATTAATCGCTAAAAGGAAGTGCTTTATCACGATGTATTATCGTCATTATCAAACTTCTGAAAGAAGATTGTGTTATGATTACTGGCTCTTAAGATTAAAGAACTGTCAAATACGTTGCTATGCGTCAAGTGAAGTTTTGTAAAAAATAAAAAGGAATTTCAAAATTTTACCTTTTGAAAATAGCGTCCGTCACCTACGAAACCCCGCAGAATTGAGATAACTAACTGTCATTAAATACTAATAAGGAAGCGAAAGAAAAATTGCATCACTGGACAACGAATAAGTGGTGATAATTTGTCGTAACAACTTTTGTGCCAGACAGCACAAATAGAAGTAGAAGTAAGTAGTTAGTTGATGGAGGACACCTGAGCAATTTTGACACATCGTATAGAGCCTGATCTGGTTCGTCGTAAATATAAATGGTAGGCTTATTAGGGTATTCGACTCGTAAGTAGAAGGATTGTATGGGCCTGATTCTCATCTCTTTATGGGTTGGACAGTTTTGGGCGGATGCTACCATAGAGTAATAATAGAAATAGAGGAAGAAAAATGCCGATTTACGCATATCCATCATCGAATCACGTGATCGGAGGACAGATTTCCTCGCCCACGCGAAAA
The DNA here is from genome assembly GCA_963932185.1 of Troglohyphantes excavatus. Taxonomy (NCBI): domain Eukaryota; kingdom Metazoa; phylum Arthropoda; class Arachnida; order Araneae; family Linyphiidae; genus Troglohyphantes; species Troglohyphantes excavatus. The sequence goes on along the minus strand of OZ010676.1, from coordinate 26,863,975 downwards.
AGTTCATTCCTCCTAATAGAGTTCCAATAGGAACAGCGACGATTCACGGCGATCCGAAATAAACCACAACAGAAAATGGTTCATAGCTGTGCCGCTTATGGATGCAAAGAAAAATTTCGCAAAGGAGGTCAATATACCTTCCATTGGTAAGTTTTCCTGAAAATTTTATTTCAAACCAAATTTTAAAATCATGTAAAATAATCAAAATTACTTTGTTTAACATGAGGTTTACGATTTCTTTTCTTAATTTTTATGAATATAATCTGTTTCAATTGAGTAAATATTTATAGGAAATTAGACTACAGTCTCGTATTTCCCTTGGGTAGCAAATTCGATGTTTCGTAAATATTAAATTTTGTTTTTTTAAGGTTTTTAATACTTTCTGAACTAGTTATGGAGTGCCGGTGTTACTTGGCGTGCCTTGGCATGCTTTGGCGACTTTCCAAACTAAATGAAATCAAAAGTATTGTAATATGGTTTTGTGTTTAATTTTCGCTTAATTTAAATATCGCTATTTAAATATCGCTTCTTGAAGAATGATACTTTAAAGGAATTTAACATATAAATTAAAGAGGCCATTTCGGAATTTACTAAAAATTTACAATTTAATCCTAATTGTACAATAAAAAAAAACGTAGATTTAAAAAAAAAAAAAATTGTGTGTGCGGGGGAGGTGGGATTACATTTCTTACCTTATATTCTTCAATAAATAGTTGCAATTTAGCATGTTTTTTTTGTTATTTATAATTTAAATATAATTATGTATTTTACTTGTATATTTGTCTGTTTTTATGTAGATGCACAATAAGCGTAGTTCTTTTAATTGTTATTTTGTATATTTCAATAAGAAAATATGAACAATAAAACCTTAGAAATGTAAAGAGATTCGTTTCTTAGAGCATTGAACACAAACAAAAGGATATTTTCGTTTCGTTAATGAAAGGAAAATATTTAATGCACATTGTTTGAAAATAAGTAAATATCTACATATCTTATGATTAGAAGTTCAATACAGACGGAACACTCTATCGCCGAAAAGAAGAAACTGCGCCAATTTCGGAACTTCTGCATGTAGGGTGTGGCAGCGCTAAAACCACGTGATGGGCATCAGTTCTTATTTGTGTTGAGAACGTGTTCTAGCCAGAGCCTGACATGGAGAGCGCTCTCTATTATATTTATACTCTTTGGATGCTACCCCCGTTTCCGTAAGTATTGGTAGAGGTGATTCTCATCTCCCTATTTATCGTTAGGAATGACGTGTTTTCGTAAGGGTTTTCAATCGGAAGTGACGTTTTTCTTAGCAACGATCATTACAATTTATTTGTATATAGTGACAACGGCACGGTCATGCGCAGTGACACAATATTATAATCATTTCCAAACAACAACAATGTGGAAAATAGTTTGTAATAGTCCAGAAATATGTTTTTCTGTTTGGAAATAGTTGAGTTTTAAATGAAAAAATATGACTTTTTGGAAAATAAAAGAAAATTACTAATCTAAGCAAACCGAATGCGCTGTAATATTGTTTTAATAGAATTTTTTTTAATATTTTTTTTTACAGATAGTAAAATAGAAGAAAAGTATACAAAATAGATAGCTGATATTTTTTAGCCAGGGTGATTAAACTAAAAAAAAGAATAATTTTTGAGAAGATACAAGTTCTTGATTCACATATTATCAATCTTATTCTAAATGAAAATATAAAAGTTTTTTTTTTTTTGACAAATGCTTTTATAAATACATTTAAATACAAAGGTTATCCTTATTGATTATTTTAGGTACCATAAATTAAAAAGTTAGAAGTAATTATATAATATTGTTCATTTATAATAAGTAACAAACTTTTAACTATAAATTTATTACAATAAAGGCCAGAATAGTATTTATAATTTGTTGATAATGTTTCTGGTAAAAACTAACAAAGCAAAAATATATAATTGACTTTGAACCCATTAAAAAATATGTTAATGCTTAATATTTTCATGAATAGTTTTATATCTTTTATTGTACAGAGCAAGCCCTAATTTTTAATTAAATTAGAAGTTTGTAATTGGAACTCATACCTATAAAATGATATAACTGCAACAAAATAGTCCAGAGTAATGGAAGTAATTGTAACAATTATTTAAAATATGCTATAGAGAAATTTGTTAATGTACTTTTAAATGCGGTTTTCAGAAAATTAGATTTCTACTATAAATACAGGTTTTTTTTGCAATCTATTATATATCTGATTTTGATTGTTTTTTTTTAAAACATATTTATGTTGTACAATTAAAAAAAATCCTAAGAAGATAAATTTCATGTAAATTTTTTTACAGAATAAAAAATTGATTTTATTATTGTTTGGAACCAAATTTTATAAATTGACTACACATATTTTTAAAAAATCATATGCATACAAAAATTATTTACACGGGCTAAAAATAAAATCATAAATAAAAATATATATCCAAAGTTTTAAGATTCCATAAACTTTTCTTTTTTTCACATTCATTTTTACTTCGAAGGTTGTTGATTTCTAAATAAATACTCAGTATGAAACATATCCTAAAGTTGACCTTAAATAAATATGTTCAAAATTTTTTTTATTCATTTTCTACTTATATATATCTGTGCATGTAACATATTTCATTCGTGAAGTAACAAGTAGCCACATTATAATTTTTTTATCCAAACACACAACATAAATTTTTAGGGGATTATAAAATTCTGTTGTGTCTAAGAACAAATTATAACAATACATTGTGCTAGAATTTTTTATTTCAAAACATTTAATACATATGACACAAAACATGCACTGCCGCTGTTTGTACTAATTATATATGGGTCGCTTGCATTGAAATTATGTTTTTAAACTTAATATTCTAACTAAGTTTTCAAGTAAACTGTTTAACTGATGTGAAGGTTCAAGAATGCCATTAATTTTTATATTTTAATGATCTGTGGGGCCCTAAAATACTTTTTGCACTGAAGCATATGTTCATATGTTTGTCACAACTAATTTATACATGGGAAATGTATAAAAAGACCATCTCGCTATAATTTTATATAGAACCAAGGGTGATCTCTCCTTAGAGAGGTTTCATGTCCAGAAAGTTTGTTTGTCTAGTATTCCTTGATTCAGCAAAATATCAACTAAAAAATCCTTGAAATTGTTATCCAAATGATCATACAAAAACAAGAATTTTTTAGTCATGTTCTCAGGAATTCAGCAGGGTAATAAAAGTTTTGTACGACATTGACTATCTATATAAAATTTAATACAAGTATTTATAAAACATAGAATTTTTTTACGGTACGTAAACAATATTTTACGGTACATATTTAACCCTAGAGTACTAACGTTATTTTTGTTTATAATGTTATTCTTAACGTAAACAAAATTGAGATTAGTAATATTTACACATGATTAGTACTCTAAGGTTAAAAGAGAAACAATAAATTGCTATATAAATGCTGAATATGTCAATACTTAATTTAATTGAGAACACTATTAAAAAAATAAAAGCTGAATAATCTACAAAACATACCCTTTTACCAACACGCTGAAATATTTTCAAAACAAATGTTCATAAAAACATTCAAAATATAATTCAATTTGTCCCTACTAATGTCCAGTTATTACTACATTGAATAACATGCAACTGAAACAAATAGTTTAATTTAAATCTATTTCCAGAAAATAAATGTAAAAAAAGCACAGCATATATAACTGCATTTTAAACCTTTGGCGAGTTTTGAAAAACCTTTTTGGCTTGAGAAAATTGGCAATTTTTACAAGTTGTGTTTTGTAGTTAAATTATTAAAGAGTAATAAAAAAACAATTTTCTATAAATAAAAATATTAAACCAGATCCAAGGTCGAAATTTAACCAAGTTAACCGAGTATTTCTCGGTTAAGAAATTTAGATAACTAGTTAAGTTTGTTCGACTTTTTAAACGACCATTTAAAAAAACGAGTTTACATTTTGAGCCGTCAGTTAACCTAACCAACATAACTCATTATTTTAGTTCTACTTTTTAAACCTGCCCAGTGTGAAAACAGAATCTATGATCCTATGTTGACCTTAAATAAATATGTTCAATAATTTATATATTTTTTCATTTTCTACTAAATTTATCTGTACATGTAACATGTTTGATTCGTGAAGTAGTAGCCACATTATAAATTTTTTAACCAAACACAAATTTTTAGAGGCAGATAATAAAATTATGATGTGTCTAAGAACAAATTATAACAATACATGTGTTAGAACTTTTTATTTAAGAACATTTAATACATAAATAACACAAAACAAAAAGTATAATGCCCCTGTTTGTAATAATAATATTTTTTAAATCAAAAAATGGTTACTATATAGTAGCATTTCCATTCAATAATAAAGTGTATTAAACATAAAATTTCACAAGTGATTACTATGTCAAATGCTGGGTCGCCTGGTGCGTTGAAATTTGTTTTCAAATTTAATATTCTAACTAGGTTTACAAGTAAAATGTTTAACTAATATAAAGGTTCAAGAATAGCATTAATTTTTATATTTTAAAGCTTTGTGGGGCCCTAAAATATTTTTTGCAGGAGGGCCCAGGCCACACCGTTACTCCACTGATAGAGCAATTCTTCAAAAGGAAGAAAATACACCTGAGAAACAGGATAATAAAATATTTAAACTGAAAAAATATATTATATATACAACTATAATTCTATACTTTTTTTTTGTACAAGAAGTGTTATTTGTAAATTGTCATGTTTGTTAAAACAGACTTTTCATTAACATTTATCTTGCAATTTTAAGGTTCATTTTGATTTTCCATAGGAGTTGCATTTATATTTTATGAATCAGATAGTAAAAATACATTTTAATTTACTTAAATATAGAAGTTATATACGATGATACACTCGATTATAAAACACATAAACAAACGAAGAATTAAAGTGTAAATTCATTTTTAAATACCCAGTTATTCAAAAAGTATTAACACTGACAAAGTTTCTCTTTTTTATAATGAATTACTTATTGATGGGATGTTTAAAATGTGTCTTAACTTACTATTGCCGATTTTATAAAAAAAATTCCATTATTGTTTGTTTACGTTTCGGAACATCTCGTGAAATCCAGCCAGCTAAGCCGGCGAAATCATCCAATCAGCAATCGGATTGAACTTCTCAACGCTAACGTACACTGTTATCGTCTGCTCAGTAGCAGACGATAAACTTTCCGTAAAAAATTGGTCTATCGATAAATCCGTCAGGCGGATGCTCGAGATGAGAATCGCAAATTAGCGTTAGGATCGAGTCCAACGCTAATTTGCCTGCCTGTCCAACCCGTAAGGAGATGAGAATCAGGCCCTATGTTCGTTGGTTGATAAAAGGTCGCACTAGAGTTGCACAGTGGGCTATTCGCGATGGTTCGGGGAAAGACCTGCGAAGACCACCTCATATTTTTGAAACATGGGTTGTGAGTTCAAAAATAGAATTTGGCAGTGCAGAGATCTCATGAAATAGTCTATAACGTAGCTCTAGTACGGTGTTGTAAACCAACCAATTTTATCGAACAATGCACACTTTGTACGACTTGGTGTCGAGATTAACACACTTGAGGTTATAAAATCTTTTTGCCTCTGTGATTTATGAATAAAAACTAAGTAGTTTCTATTCAGTTATCGGAGAAGCATCTTTGAAACTGTGTTATTATTATCCATAAGCATTTTAATCTCGCACCAGAATTTGTTATCGACATTTCGATAAATACTTCAGAAAACGGCATCTGGCATCATAATACCTACAAACCGGCGTGATTAAATTGCGTCATATATTTTTAATTCTTTTAGCAATCAAAACATATACGTTTGTTGAAAAAAATCGCATCAACTATGAGTGTAAACAAATTAATCTCAAATCCCCTTAATTTGTACAGATATTTACTTAGAGAATGCAAGAAACTGCCAACAAATGCCCAAGATCATTACAAACATCATCTTAGACAAGTATGTAATGTTTGTTTATTAAACAATTTACCTTGTTTACTAAAAATTTTACAATTTGCTTTACAACGAGGAAAAGTATAAAAAAAATTTCAAGATCAAAAATTAGATATATTCAAGACTAAAAAAAAGCCTTTTAATCTAGAATTTAAATTGTGTTTCTATTCCCTCCTAATATATATTTAATAATATATAAAAGTTTTATTTAAAACAGGTCTAGCTGGCAATTATTGCCTAAGCTACCATGTTTCTACATTGTCGAATTACACTTTTATTTTATTTTCCAGTGGTGTATTTCTCGAGAGCATGAGAAATTTAACTTGCCATTTTCGTGCCAAACATTAACTTTTTTCAGTATGATTAGTTGGTATATATACCACAATACCAAGCTAAAAAATACTTTCTTTTGTACAGATTCTTGCAAGCAAAACCTTTAAAAAACAGAAGTTAGAAACAAAACCAGAGTTTTATAATGTTGCTGCAGAACTAGTTGTTAAACTTGTATATTCTTTTTGTTTTATTTGGGATTGACAATTTTAAAAGTAAGTTTTTTTACTGCCATTGATGCTGAGTTCTTTCAATTAAGTTTTTACCTTTTTAATGTTCATAAACCGAACCCATTTAAATAAATACGAAATGCAGAAATTTGTATCTTATAACATGGGGTGATATAAAACAAAAGCCTAAAAATGGGGTTGTTTAATTATTTTTATGGGAGGGGATCCAGAAAATTAGTCTTTATTATAGTGTATTTCTAATAAAAATATAACAATATCATACTAATATATAACAAATGGTGAATGACTTGGCAAAAAAATTAAATGTCAAAACCCAAATTTTTTTTTTATTTAAATTTACAAATATGGAATTTAATATTATAAATAACCACTCCAATGGTTGTAAAATGAAAACTAAATGCTGGAAAATATCAAGAAATGAAAATACATTGGAAGAAATTATTAAAAAATTATCTAATTTTAATAAAACTTGGGCAAATTTTTTTTAGTATAATGTGTGACAATTTTTCATTTTACTAACATTTGTTTTATAATTAAAGTCAGGTATAAATTTAAAAATATATATATTTTTCATCCATGTACACATTAAGATTTGTGTTAAACTATATATAACTCTTAATAAAAAGACACATGAATTAACTTTTTTTAATAAGAATTTTATTAAGTAAAACTGAGCTAGCAACACTTTGGTCACTACTTCATGTTTAACTTGTTTTTCCATATGCAAAATTGTCATCAACATTTAAATTCAATTAATAAATTGTGTAATAGATGTTTATCTATTATAAATTTGCTTCTCTAAAATGAAGTTGTGACACAGTAGTCCAATATGTTATATTTATCCGCTTCATTTAAATGGTTACCGATTAAGACTAAAAATGCCATTTATTTAATCAATATCAATGTCTAGTTTTGTCTAAAACAAAATTGATAAAGTATATTGTTCAGTAATTCATTAAGAAGTCAATAAAGAGCAAAACAAAAAGAAATGAGTTTGCTAAAATTCTTGGAGAGCCTTGTATGTATTGGTAAAAATTTCGGTACTTCTCTTCTAAACGGCCTCAAGTAGTCGCCGAACGAAAGTTTGTCTCCGTATTGATTATTTACAATTTTAATGTTGCCACTCACAAAAAAAAAGGTAAAAACAGTCGTAAATGATTTACGATTAGATGACGTCAAAAAGTACATTCTAAATTATAGACAATAAGTCGCACTTAACCTGTGCAATGGGCTATTAGTTACGGTTCGAGGTAAAGACTTTCGCTCGTCAGCGGATCTGGATGTATTTTAAAGTGAACATCAAACGACCGGATGCGTTGCGCATGCGTCTTTTTTTCTGATCTTTATGGTTACTTAAGGAGAAATGCACAATTACGGTTAATTACTCAAACGCTGTGTCTTATTTTCGAACCACGGTGGATGACGTTCACTGCGTAATGGGCTAGCGGTGACGGTTCAAAATTATTTCCGAAGGATTTCTTTAAGGTCTGCACGATTGAATAAAATAACGTTGCACTTGAGCTCCACAATGGGCTAATGTCGACGGTTTAGAATTCATCTTGAAGCTTTGGTTTGGTTAATTGACATCACACTAGAGCTTCACATTGGGCTGTTGGCGGCAGTTCGGCGCCTTTCTCGAAGGGAACAATGTCTCGTATTTTTGAACCACGGTCAGATGGCGAGAACATCACCTAAGCTGGCAATCTTTCCGGCATTCGTTTGGGGCATTTCGACACCACTCTTAAGCGCACGCGCGAAACGCGCGCTAAAGTCACAGACTCCTGACGTCGATTTATTTTCCCGGGCAGTTGTGGTCTCCGGCCTTCGGCCTCTGACTACTCAGGATTACATCCATGACCCCCTCCGGGCAGTCGATCATGGTGCTTACAGGCAATCCTTCGGGCAGTCGTTTGGGGCATTGCGACAGCACTCTTAAGCGCATTCTAAACAAATTTATTTTAATAGCTATCCTAACAATCAAACATGTTTCCAAAATTATAAAAAATATTCACCAAACCCAATTTAAAATCGTTTGAACCAAACCCATAATTTACAAATATCCGAATTTAAATATTTGTAACTATTAAATAGTTCGCATAGTCGTGCAACCAATCAGAGTTCGTTAAACACTTATATATTCTAACCAATCAACAATCGTAAGGCAATAGACGTTTACTGTCAGATCGCGAATGAAAATGCGCACGTAATCCAAACAAACTTGTCGGAGGAAGAAAGTAAAAAAGTAAATATATAATACGAGGCACCCGTTTCCGGGTCTTTCCTTCGATATAGACCCCGAACCGTGGCCAATAGCCCACTGTGTAGCTCTAGTGAGACGCTAATTACCCATACCAAAATCAACTCCAAAGAAATTGTGTTTTAACTATTTTGAGCAATGACACTAAAAAAGGCACGTTCAGTTTACTCTCCCGTTTTTATTTAGCTCAGTGCACTCAATCATACAATCAACTGAAACGCGATCTTTTGTGTATGGTAATCCCTAAGGTAAACAACTTTGGCGCATTTTCGCTCGTTGGCATATGAGGCCGTATAAACGAAAAGAACCAAAATTTCTTTTAAAGCAATAATGGTACAAACTATTTAAGAGCATTCGAGAAAATATAATAATAAAAATTCGAAAATGCAAAGCTTCAAATGTTTATGTTTTCTAAATGATTTTAATCCCATTTTTTGCTGTGAGATTTAAATTACTTTCCTATAAAAACCTTATAAGTTTCCATGTAAAAAGTTCAAACGCAAGAAATTTCTAATTGCCCCATTATTGTTACTAGTTTTCATGATTTACATTTACTTACATACTCATTTCAATTTCTCTTGTCAGTCTTTTAATAGTCATATCGATGAAACTAATCCAGAGCGGATCCAACAGATAATAGCTCGGGCAATGGAAGATGCAGAATGGATTGTAAAAAAGGTGTGCTTAAATTCCTAACTTAATTTTGTTTACATTTTATTTTTACATGTTCTTTTGCATTCTGAGAACAGACTATGTCATGTTGTATGGTAAGCAATATTAAGAGATTGTCTTAGAGAAATATATTCTTTTAGAGATATTGTCAATCCAGTTAAGTCCATAGAAATAAAATATGGATCAATAAAGCTTGTAAATTTAAGAAATTAAAATAAATCTTCTTAAAAAAAAGTACAATGATAAATTTTAATATAGTTCTGATGTTTAATATATACATACTATTTTAATATGAAACACTTGTAGAGTTTTTATTTACAGGCTCTGAGCCATTATTTTAGTTTAAAATGGTTGTTGTTTTGCATTGTGCGACAGGTGGCATCTTTAAATGATTTAAAAAATGTCACAATTTTTAATTTTTTAAATTTTTTTATTGTTTAAACGCATTGTAAACAAACATGCAACACCTTTGAATAAAACTAAAAAAATAACTTAGTAACTCTTTAGACTAGTAGTGTCAATTGGAACCATAATGAATTGAGTAATAATGGTATAAATCAAAGTCAGACTTGCACCATATTTCCGTCAGTTGTGTTCAGTAACCAAGGAGTGGATTGTTGATACTACTGGCGAAAAGTGGTGTAAGTCTGTGTCCTTGTAAACAAACATGCAACACCTTTGAATAAAACTAAAAAAATAACTTAGTAACTCTTTAGACTAGTAGTGTCAATTGGAACCATAATGAATTGAGTAATAATGGTATAAATCAAAGTCAGACTTGCACCACATTTCCGTTAGTTGTGTTCAGTAACCAAGGAGTGGATTGTTGATACTACTGGCAAAAAAGTTGTGTAAGTCTGACTTTGACTATTTCTGTCACCACCTCAATTGAAAAATAAATTTGGGCCTGAAAGGATTAAAGAGTTATTAAAGACTGACTGTTTCAAAATGGCAAAATCATTTAGCTATACAATGTTTAACAATTATACCCCTGTGTCATCAGGATGGATTTGGCTACATATATAGAACTCCAGTGCTGTGACTACACTTTCACAAAGTAATGCAGTATTATCCATATTATGTAATCTGAGATTGTATCCAAAGAAAAGTGTATTTTATATTTCGAACATCTGCTATTCTTGCACCGTATCCAAATGACATTTGTATAATCAGAAACATTATCCTGCAAATCTTTTAAAAACATTTAGAAGTATGTAATGTCAATATTTTTTTTAAGAAAAAATTTTAATAATGAGGATAGTCAATAAGTAGTAATAATTATTTTTGTTTTGGGTTTTAAATAGTGTGTAATTCTATTTTTAAGATTATTTGTATAATATTATTTGTTTGTTTATAATATATAGTACTATTATTACATGAAAAGTTATTAGGAATAGTTTATTAGATTAAATCAAACTATTTTTCACTTGAAAATATTAATTTTTTTATAGTATTCTAAACATCCTGGAATGTGAAGACCTGAATTGAAATCTATTGAAAAAAAACGGAATTATGTAGATACTATATAGAATTAAATGTAAATAAATATATTATTTAACAATGTTCTTTTTACTTGACTTTAAATCAACTTTCATTTAAAAATTTTAATGGTACTGCTGCTTTACTTTTATAAGGGTGTTTTTATCAAAATCTTAAAAAATGCTCCAATGGCTAATGTTAAAGTAGCTTAAAGATATTTACTTACAAGAAAGTTGTCATTTCAATTTTACCAATCCATGCCATTATTTACTATCTAACTGAACTGAGGCTTAATTTATTTTTATCTTATTCTTGTCAAACAATTTATATGAACTTATGCTCAAGCCCAACAATTTAAAATCAACTAATACAACGTTAAACTAATTTGCGATGTTATTATAGTGTGTTATAACTAGCTGGTAAGCTGATAAACCAACTGTTAGAACTTGTGATCGAATGCGAGGTCAAAGGTTAAATCCTCTAATATCAACTAAAGGTTCAACATCTATAGCAAAAAATGTCATGGTTGTTTCCTTTGGGATTGACTCGATAATAGATGCGAGATTAATAACAATAAACTTAAATAAAAAAGTAGAATAAACCAAGTTGTGAATCCGCAAAAGCTGAATGTGTTTTAAAGTAAATATGTTCAGAATATTAAATCCTAATTTTGTACAATTTTGTGCTTTTCTACATAGTTAAAACTCTTCTTAAAAGAAACGATCATTACATTTTAGAAGTTTTTCCATATTTTGCCAGAAAGAATCAGTTATTTGTTGTTAATCGAAAGTTTTTATAAAGTAACCTGATAAAGAATGTGCGCATTATTGGTCTAAAATATTTTAACGTAGTTTTAAGGAATTGACATTGTTAAAAATTTTGCTGCTGTGAAACTGCAGAAATGGATTGCGACTCTTCAAATTTATTACTAAAATTGCTTTTTTGAGTTGAGAAATAATTCAAATGAATGGTTTTGGTTTTACGCACATACATTGTAATTTTCCTTTTTATCGTGCTTCGCTGACTGTTGAAATTTTATAGGTAAATATGAATATAAATAAAATAGGTAAATATGAATAGTTATTTTATAATTGCTTAGTCACAGTATGCCTTTTTAGTTATCAAAAAGGGATGTCAATGCATAAGATACACAAATATAAAGGAGGGGGCAAGATAGGCCCTAGTACATTTACAGTAGCACTTAAAAGAGGCCCTCAGCGCAATGCATCTTGAGATACTCTCAACAGTTTCGTAATGCGCAGAATTTGAAAACCGATCGGAGCGCATGAAAAAAATTAATCATCGGCGCAATGCATGTCAAGATACAGCTTGCTGCGCATAACCGATCGGCAATACTTCATATTCTTGCACTTGTAGGGCTTCTCTTTTAAATACATTAAACCTCAACCAAGCATATTACGAAAGGTATGCACATTAAATGAGTTCGAAGATTATAAACAAACTTAAGAAATAGTACATTTCTTTAGTTTTATCGCTATTACTTCCTTGAAAACTGTTTCCTCATGGGGGTTTCCATCCAAATTTGTAAAACATATGGAAATGAGATGCCAAGGAAATTGGAGTATGAATGTTATGGCTACTACTGCTATTGCGGAAGAAGCAAAATGCACACAAAAAGAATTTTCATGAAAATCCATTTTATGAGAGAAAAATAGCATTTTAAAGTTAACATGCTTTTAATCTTTCTTCTAAAAATGCCACTTATTTATGAATCTATACATTGGGAAAATTGATTTCTGCCCACTAAAAATTTAAATTTTTTGAAATTTTTTTTACTTGAATTAAATGGATATTTATATTTTAAGTTAATGTAAAAAACTGCTCATTAAATATGTATGTTTACATAAAAATTTAGGTAAATGGGCCTAGACAAATGAAAATAAGAATGGTTATTGAATAGGCTCACATTTTGTAATCCTTGCAATGCGATTTTTAAAAAATCGTAAATATTAAAAAAAATAAAACTTTTACATCAATCATAAGGGTATAAAAAATAGTATTAGGAATTATATCCATACTACCTTTAAATTTCCCGTTATACGAACGAAAAGTCTAAAAAAATTCTTACAACAAAATAGTCGTTTGCAAGTTGTATATGAGGAAAATCAAAATTTATTTTGACCGCTGTAAATAAATTTTCCTGTTCTTAAATTACACATTTGCACAAACAATGTTATCTAAAAACACAATAGTTTTTGACTGAAATTTTACACTGATAATAAGAAAAACACAAAGTTTGACTCAACTATTGCTCAATGTCAAAGTAATTTTTCAATTAATACAAAAACTTATTAGGAATACTAAAAATTAAAGGGGCTGTATCGGGGACTCATCCGCAGTGGAGTTCGTGAAACGTCTTGGGCGTGCTGCACTAGGGAGCTAAGATGTCGAGTTTGAGGCAGACTTCTTGTCAAGGTGATTAACTTCTAAATGTGGCATTCTAAGCCTTTGTTTATCTTTCTATGTCAACGGTTGCGTACGCATCTAATGAACACTCGCGTCTGCTTTCTGGGCGCAATGTCATGGAGCAATTGCTTTACGGTTATCGATTTGATTAAAATAAGCAAGTGTTTAACGAACTCTGATTGGTAGTACGATTTCGCGAAAGATTCAGTTTATCTTACAATTTTATCAACAAATTTTACGGCTTCGATAATTAGTCAAATGCAGCGCAATTAAAAAATAATTTTATTTAATGCATTTGGATATTGGTCCCTGGTTGTTTTATGCGCTTGCAATGTTATTTAATGGAATAATTTAAAATTTTGGAAGATTATTTAATTTCCGTGTTGTATGGGATATTATTTTAATATTGCTGTTTATTTTTAAAATATTGTTAGCAATTTTATTATAATTTTGGAGGTAGGTAACCTTAACTTTATGTTGGTATTCCTAGAACGGGATGTGATGACGACCCGCATGTTGTTGGAGAGTGAATCACCGCGAACGTCACTCTCTATGAGTGTCACTGCCAAATGTCCTGATTCATTGAATATAATAGCAGGTGAATGAACGAACAGATCATTCATATTGAATGTAATATCGATGAGCTATCAATAAATGATCATTTGTGTCACTGAATGTGATAATGATCCTTCATTGTAAAATATTGCAAAATTTTAATAAATTTTCTTCCGGTCGGGTTGGCAATTTCTCATCCAAACTGATTTTTCCCATTCAAGCGGAAAAATACTAGTAAATTATCAGACTAAAAAAAGTTGATCATTTCATAATCTTTTTCTAGAATTTAAAACTTAATATTATTTTGAAATTTTGCATTAATAATTCATGGGCATAAGTACTTTTTTATCGAATAAAAACTTAGTGGAGTAATTCATATTAAGTATATAAAAATAGTTAACATAATTTTGAACATGAAAAATATTATTATTTTTTTTTCTTAACTATGTATATTGGTTGCATTTTTGCAACAAAATGAAATACAGCAAAACAAAAAAAAAACCTGACCAAGATATTCTTTCAAATATCAACTATTATTCAAAACGACAACTTACTTAACAATTTGTATTTTTTTTTATCAAAGATGTACGTGCTCTACACTTTTCACACATAGTTTGTGAAAATTCTTTTTATCTAGCATATTTTCATCTTATTTTTTTAATTAATTAGACGTGCCCGGTTTTATACACTCGGGTATTGGTGAATTATACTGACACGCATTTTTGCTTCTACTTAAATTTTCTCTTTAGTTTTGTTGTTCATTTTGAAAAGAGTTTCGGTAATTTCAAAACGAAAAATAACTGAATTCATTATTGTTGTTTAGGAAATCAAAGTTCCATAAGAGGAAAAAACTCTTTGCATGTACACACGTTTGTGTGAAAGCCAATTATTAGTTATAGCCCAATCTAAAAGGTTGTCTAACATACAAATGGATCCAATTTTTCTTCTCATTAATATTTTATATCTTCGCATAACGCTGTTTATCAAATCCGCACCGCCTTTCTGCCTGTTCTAGTCTATTAACTTATAATAAACAGTTTTGTTGTCCTTTGATATGACATTTGTTCGTCAACCCTTTCAAGTGTTTTTGTTTGAAAGTAAAACAATTGTGTACGAGGAAACAACATTCATACGAGATAGTTCTAAGGTTCAAGTATACGGGAAAGTTCTAAGGTTGAAGTTCATTCTTTTTAAGTCCTTGATTGACTTGAAAAAGTCCTTGATTAAATTAAGATCTATGCAATGTCAAATGAAAATGAGTGATCTATTATGAAGGCTTTAAATCAGTTTGTGCTATATCGCCATTATCATATTATTGCAGAATATTTGGAGTTTAATTTTAGAAGATCCACACTAGATATATCCATTCATATTTTTAAAAAAAATTGTATTCAAGAAAGAAAAAGAAGGTTATAAAATGCATGAATTCTGTTTTTTCATAACTTTAACACTAATATTGCTAGTTTCTTCGAATCCCTCATGTGCAAATATTTGTTTCGACGAAACTGTTAATGCAACTCACTTTGAGTATTGAGTTATTTCATGAACATGTCCATTGTGAAATATGTATCATTATCCTCATGAAACAAGTGGTATTTTTAAGCAATAGCTATTGCACAAATTTAAAACGATAGATGTTTGCAAGTATGTTGTTTTAATTTGAGCAATAACTATTGCACAAATCTGAAACGATAGATGTTGGCAAGTATGTTGTTTTAATTTGAGCAATAACTATTGCACAAATCTGAAACGATAGATGTTGGCAAGTATGTTGTTTTAATTTGAGCAATAACTATTGCACAAATTTGAAACGATAGATGTTGGCAAGTATGGTGTTTTAATTTAAACAATAACTGTTGCACAAATCTGAAACGATAGATGTTGGCAAGTATGTTGTTTTAATTTAAACAATAACTATTGCACAAATTTGAAACGGTAGATGTTGGCAAATATGTAGTTTTAATTTAAGCATGTTTATTTGCACAAATTTGAAACGATAGAAATTGACAAATATGTAGTTTTAATTTAAGCAATAACTATTGCACAAATTTGAAACTATAGATGTTGGCAAGTATATAGTTTTAATTTAAGTAAAGCAATGTACATTTATTAATGCAATGCATCCTTTGTCATTTCGATTTTGTTTCATCCAATGTTATATAATAATGCAAAGTTGCTTTTTCATAATAGTGATGAACATTTTATTTATAAATTTGCGTTACAGAAAAGAGTTCACGAGACATCGCACATTTAAAGATATGTATACAGATAAAAGAGTCATTTCATCACAATTATTGTGTCCCGCAACAAATGAGACAATAGAAAGCAGCAGGCATATTAATGGATATTATCACAAGGACTGCATTGTGAAGCTGTAGTTGGTGCTTTAAGAAAACTTCAAATAAGTTGACTACTTGCTGCTTATCCTAACTCGCATTCAATTTATACAATATATCAGTAACTCTAACTATTAACCACACAACTATTATAAAGCTCACTCAAACTTTCAAATACAATCATTCCGGTATAACTTGATCAGAAAATGGTTTAAATAAAATTTTAAGGGAAAAAATCATATAATTTTGCTAATTTATATTTATACCTTTAGTTAAGCTCAATGTTATAAACTTAATGAAAGATTTCTTAAATTACAACATATTTAAAAAAAAGTAATGTTACATAATTTTTGGAAATGTTTACAGAAACATTATTTTATGGTTTTTGTATTAAAATTAAATGTTTAGGTATTGTAAACAATCGTTTTAAACTTAGATATATAACATAATCTTTTAAATATTATATATAAATATATTATGCACAAATAGAATTTTACTATTTATGTTATTCCTAACTATAAAAAACTTAATTTTAATTTAAAAAAATGATTTATAGCAACAATAAAAAATAATTAAAAACGCAAACATAAATACCAAAAAGAATTTAATGTGTGATGTATATTTTCTTTATTTATAACCTATACTATTTTCTTTCGAGTATCAGAAATTTAAAAAATCTTCACTAAAAGCAAACAAAAAATACTTTTCTTAACAAATGCGAACATAAAATTTTCTAATTGTTATTATAAAAAAACTGTTAGTGTTAATTTTTATAGCATGCCTATTTTACAAAAAGTTATAACAACAAGTGCAATACTTTAGAATATGTAGGGAACTTTGACACTGTGATATTCTAGAAGGTCTAGATTTGTCCATTTAGATAAATATATACAAATATATACTTGAGATACTTTTTTCTCAACTAACAATTTTTTTTTCTTTGGGAGTCTGTGGGTTCCATAACTGTTTAAGAGTCTTAATATCTTGCATAATTATTAAGATAAGCGGATGAATTTTGAAATGGCATGCAAACATTTTGAAAACTATTAAATGACTTTAAAAGGCATTTTGTGAGCTAGAGATATCTTCAGAAAGAGCTTCAAGATAACTTTAGCTATTTGGGAGATGCAACGGATAATTGAATTAAAAAGTCTTTGTGATAATAGAAGCTTCAAAGAAATATTGAAGCTTATAAAGACGCTTATTTTTATGCAAAAATAATTGCTTATATAATAAATGCTTGAAACACCTTATAAACTACAAAAACCGTTTCCGTTGTGATTGAAAGTCATTTTCATATACGCTATTAGTCAAATAATAGACACTTAACATTCTTATTTAGAAAAAAAAACGCGGCATTGGTTATGAGCTTCAGAAGTGTTCAATTACTAATTAATATTTCATTTAAACAAATTGTTAACCAGTGGAAGGATGAAACCTCATTTCCTTTCGCAAATTAATAAATTACTTTATTTTCCAATTTTTTTAAGATTCCCAGATGATTTAAATTATAAATATTATAAAGGTATTTCTTTGTTGCGTAATAAATTGATGGTTGTGTACAAAATCATTGGTGTAAATGTTCATTTTATAACCTTTCTTTTCATTTGCACCAAAAGTAACACAATTTCTCAACTTTGAAATTTCCCATGAGAGGATTTTTATCAAAATCTAGTCAATTTAGAGCCGTAGTGTTATTAGTATTGTAGAATATTTTTTTTATAAAGGTAACTATAAAAGGGGTATTTAAAAGTATATTACTACAATTTATGATTCTATCAAATTCATATACCAGGGTAAAAATATTCAGAATATCATATACAGTGTATATAATTATATTACAATGTGCTGCTGTAACAATTTCTTACTATTTATTTAAAAAAAAAAAAGATAAATTTATATGTGCCATTTTTTATTAATGTGAAGTTTCTATTTGAATACTTGTAGACTACAGATTCACCTGGTATAAAATACCTGGCTCAAATAACTGCTTGTCTAAGATTACGAATCAATTTATCTTTTTACGGAAAATTTGAATTCAAATCAAAATCTTTGTAAATTATAAGCATATTAATAATTTTATTTACACAACAATTTTATGAATTTCGCATTCTCTATTTCCATTCATTAAAATAAAAATTCATTTTTGATTCTATACAATTTACATTCAATTTTAGGTATTAGTACAGGAATTTAGCAAATCGTATTTTGAAAATGAATAGATATAATATTTGAAGCTCTGTGCATTGCTATTCTCAAAACCATTTTATAATGTTCCCTTCTATTAATACTACCTTTTCAGCTTCACAATGCACCAGTGCAATAATATCATTCAGTTCAGATATATTTTAGATTCATGCAAAATATAAACTACATTTTTAACACAAATCAGCAATGTTCATTACACTTTTACACAATTAAGTTCCTGAAAGGAATGGAACTAGACACTTTCAAGTTCAACGCTGCTTACACTATTTACAAATAAATAAACAAACAAGAACAGAGCAATTAAAAAAGCACCAGATGTAAGCCTTCCTTTACCTCTACATATTTACACTCACCCTTATCTGTTTCTCACTAAAGCTTTCAAAGATGTAAACAATTTACTTCTATTTGAACTAAAAGTCATCTGTAACTTGGTTTTAAGTTCATGTTCTTTTACCTGATTTTAATTACAAAAATTATTTAACCCTAAAGTCTGACCAAGTGACCACAAAAATGACTTCGTATCTGTTAAGGTGTTGTCAAAAGTGGCATTCAATTCAGAATTTTTCAATGTCTATTATCGATATATTCCTTCATTTTAGGCATATATGTCACTGCATCATATATCTAGTTTTATGTAAATATTAAAAAGAACATTGAGATATAAATTTCAATTTTATAAACAGTGAATTCTTTAATAATATTTGTAATTCTTAGATTTCCAAACGTACAAGTAAATATGGATTATTTAAGAACTTAAGGGTATAATTCATAATAACGTAATTTTTTCTTATAAATATTCGATCCTCTTTTAAGAATATAGTACTGTATTTTAACAGTAATGTACATTGCATTTACGTTATTTTAAGCTTAATCATACTTATACTTGTTTAAACGTAAATGCAATGAACGTTCTAAATATTTAAGAAAGTTGCTAACTTAATTCTTAAAATTCGTTTAGGGCCTTATTAATTCATTAACAGTTATTTCATTAATTTTAACAAAGTCCAAATTAGAAATCGTATTATTTACCTTAAAAATAAGGATGGAAAAACGTCTTACATGTGAATGAAATTAATCTCTTCAAGTCTTTCGCTAATTACCGACCCAAAACTTGTTCAATTAGGCTGAAATTCATCTATCAACGATATTTAACATTTACGCAATTCTAATCTTAGAGAGATCGGTCTGTCAACAACGATTTCCTATATTTAACGTAGGATATATTATGTTGTTGCATTTGTATTCCGCTCTAGCATTACATACATTTTTCTTTAAAAAGAGACAAATAAAAGCTTCACTTACTACTTGCAAGTAGGTTATTCAAGACGACTATTTGATCTACAAGTGGAGAAAGTACGACAGGGAAATAAAACACGTCGATCGGCCGTCAGGTCTTGGATCCCTGTGAACGAGACACTTCGAATTGCTAGAAAACATTGAGTCATTCAATTTGGCACTTCCTTTTTGGATTATTTGAGAAATCTCTCGATTAACATCTAAAAGATAGCTGAGAAGATTGCGTCATTAAAGGAAGTAGTTGCATTATTGTGAATAACACTGCGCATTTTTATTGGAGTGCCGGTTGCTAAAAAATTATGAGATGTGTAAACTTGTTGCAATACATTTGTTTTGTTTGAGCGCGTTGGTTCCTAAGTTATCAAAACTGTAGTTTATAATTTTAAAATTTTGGTTTGAGTTTTGTAAACCACAAACAAAGCAATAATAGCATTCAGCAAACGCAGATGATTAAAAAAAATTTAAACTAATAATATTTGTTGTATTCACAATTTTATGCAATAAAATAAATCACAAATTCTGTTTGTGTTAGCATAGTATGTTCTCTACATCATTTTAGGCAATGCAAGCATAATTTGTTGTAAAAATGATACTACATCTCTTTTGTGGGGGGAATGTATATTACAGATACAGTAGAACCTAAATTACCCACGTTTCTATAACCCTACATCATCTTAGACAATGCAAGCATAATTTGTTGTAAATAATGATACTACAGCTCTTGGGAGAATGTATATTACAGATACAGTAGAACCTAAATTGCCCACGTTTCTATAACCCTACATCATCTTAGACAATGCAAGCATAATTTGTTGTAAATAACCATTCTACAGCTCTTGGGAGATTGTATATTACAGATACAGTAGAACCTAAATTACCCACGTTTCTATAACCCTACATCATCTTAGACAATGCAAGCATAATTTGTTGTAAATAATGATTCTACAGCTCTTGGGGGGAATGTATATTACAGATACAGTAGAACCTAAATTACCCATGTTTGTATAACCCGTCACTCACTTCAATAAACAAACTTCTTGGCAGTAATTTTGTAACGAAGTTTGTGTATGTAGTGCATTGATCAGTATTAAATTTGTGACAACATGCTTCGAGCTTCAATCCCTAATTAAAGAAGAAAACATTGCTAGAATTCAAAGGCACAGCGAAAGTGGACACTAAGAATTTTAATTAATAAATTCATTAGTAAAACTAATTTCTAAACGATTTCTAGAACACCAAATTTATGTATGTACTCCAAGTGCTAAGAATACACGTGAGGTTACTGACAATTAGAAACAGTACGGATATTCAGCTAGTAGAAACTTTTAAATAGTTAGAGGAACTACCCGATAGCCGTGACTTCATGTGGTGCATACGGTTCTTGTTCTTTGTGAAAATTTCGACTGGTGCAAACGCAAGTTGTAATTAAATGCTTAAGTAATAACCAGTTCTTAGACAGTAAATAACTCTCACGTGTATCCTAGGCAAAAATAGTAAAAAATAAACTCACTTCATCAAATATAAGTTAATAAGCATCAAAGGTTAACTTGGACAATGGTGGAGCAATTTGAAAGAAATTTGCCATGCAGCAAGTCTCTAGTGAACAATAATTCCAAATCATATGCATTTAATTTTTTTATCTTATGTTTGTTATCTAACAGCCGTTTTATTTATAAAAAAAAAGATATATTAGTTTTACATATTTTCTTATAAAAAGATGTTTTATGTAAAAAAAGCTTTTAACGATTGTATTATTATAGGAATATTTTTTTTATAAAAAGTAAATACTAAGTCCATAGACTAAATTAAACAAGCCTAGTTCTCATCCAGGGAAATTCTATAAAATCAAGTATGTAGATAACCATGATTAGTTTTCTGGAAGATTTATTTGGGGTTATCAAAACTTTATAGTTTTTAATTGAAACATATTCAGATTCAAGTTTCTGTAAGTCTATAATGTATTATTCCATTATCTATTTTTGATAAAATAAAGTTAGTTTACACTATAGTTTAATTGTAATACTTGTGGTGTTTATAAAACAGGTGTATAATATTCTTCGTAGGTGTTCCAAGCTACAAAACCTATTTGTTTTATATAGTTAAATCCAATTTTATCAGATAAAGAGGTTCTACTGTATATAACAACTGCAAATTTGGTTCATTGTTCTACGTTTACTTATAAATTTTGTTTCAAAACTAATTGTACCAAAATGTTTGAGTGGTATTAATATTCTTTGATATCATTAAGACTCCTTTTGACTGCTAATTTGAGTATCACTTTTTGGACCTTTAGAAATGCCTTTAAATGAAGGAAATAACATTTCATGAAAGTTTTATTCACGCAACAGTACTTTCATTTTTGGACCTTTGAAAATATCTTTGAAGGGAGAAAGCATATCCTCCCAGATTTTCTTTTCAACAACACTTTCTTGGACCTTTGAAAATGCCTCAATTAGAGAGAGAGAAGATATCCCTTCCTGGTAATCTTTTCAATGTCACTTAATATCTGGACAAAAGTCCATCACGAAGTCATCATCTGACCATTCTTCTGCACTCTTTCAAAGAAAGCCAAGAGGACCCATGAAAAAGATTACAAAGAAAGAAGACATCTCCTCATCTTTTCCCATCCTCATCAGTTTTTCTTTGGACCTTTGAAAATGTCTTTGAAGGAAGCAATTATACCCTTTCCTTTTCCCAACGAGTCCTCATTCATCTGGTTGTCTGATGCTCCTCTCCTTCTCTGTTCTTCATGGCCATTTGCCGAAGTGGCAGTGGTCATTCTCTGGAGCTGCAAAGAGGTTGGTCTATTACCAATGTTGGTCAGGTGGCTGGGGTGGTCCTGAAAATCCCTGTTGGTGAGCCATTCTCTGTCCTCTTGGGGGTACATGTGGTCCTCGGGGTGCAGGCTCCCTTTCAAAATCCCTCTCATCCCATAAGGTGGAAGGTGGGGCGTATCCTGAGGTAGTAGGGACGCCCTTACCCCCTGCGGTAGTTGCGTAGTGTGGTTTCTCTGGCCCTCTTGTGTGCCCTCGTATATGTTCGGGGGCCTCTGATGCATGCTTTGAGTGTGGGCCGTCATCTCGGAATGCCCCTGGAAATAGAAAAATCTCAGCATGTCACTCGGTTAAGAGGATCTCTTCTTTGAATGGATTATGTTAAGAAAATGCAGTACATCCGAATATACTACATTATAAAGTGATTGTTTTATATACATCGTTATATATCCTATTTCATGACTATATTAGTCTTTATTTTATATCTTTAGAAACTTAGTCACCTTTAAATGAATTGGAAAATACAAAAAAATGTATAAAGTCGTTCAAACCGAACGAAACAAACTTGACCAAATATTAAAAAAAGAAAAGTTAAGGTATGAGTTAAACCCTCTTAACACGACACAGTCCATTACGGACCACAAAGTTTGACTTGGCCTTCACAAATTATTTTAACTATATTTACTCAGTTTTTTAACTGTATTACTTTTTAATTATTTCGCGTAATCGCATTGTGACAAAGTATTGTAACGAACCCTTTTTCACGTGCAAAATTCGATACTTTTCATTTTGGAAATATAAGAAGTTTTTTTAAATACAGCAACCACTTTGAAGGGGCAACTTATGACAAATATTACCCATGGAAGGAGGTAGCAATTTTCGTAGCGCGTGAGATCTATAAGTATTCAGTTAGCGACATAAAATATAATTGCAGGTTTTCTGATTTCTACATGTAAAGGATTGCTTTTTTGACACTTGAAATGGGGAAGCAGCTGAGCAGGAATTCACAATGCTTCAATTCAGATTATTTTTTATTTTGAAGCAAGGTATTTTCCACGAGACGTCTCATGCAGTGTCCCAATCTACGTGCTTTAAGAAAACGTTGTAAATAATTTATGTCAAAAGGAGACATTGTGATCCTCGCCATTCCTTCACAATACTAGTGTTTCCTACCGCACATGAGTAGAATTTTAATCCCCTTCTTTGAAAGCGCTCATGGCTAGAACCGAATTCTTGTTCTTAAACTCACGCGAAATTATTTTTTAAACTTTTGCTATGACGATTTAAATGATAACTATATTATATTTCATAATATAATAATGCAACACGTTAATGGTGCTTTAAATTAGTATAAAGGTAATCATTGATTAAAAGTAAAAGCAGTTTTTTAATATTAACCGGTATCTAATGTGGGTTATAATTTTTTTGTTGCTATTGCAATCGTAAATATTACCCTTAAAATGTGTAGTATGGTATGTGATATTGCATAAATAACTTATAACTCGTTATTTTAAATTACGTGTTTGTTGCTCTAAACCAGTGGTTCCACGAGATGGTCCAAAGTGGTCCATGGAGTTTTATGACCAATACCAAAAAAGGGGTTTTATTAAAAAATCAGATGATTTCTGAAATATTTCCCTCTAATAATCAAATCTAAATTGATAATACAAATTTATTTTCTATAAAAGAAGCAATATTGTATCCCCATTTTAATTCTATCATATGTTTACTTGAATTATCAATGGATTTAAATATGAGTTCATTGTATTTTATTCAAGAAAGTATTGTGTTTCTAACGAATGCCACCATTGTAAGTGTATTAATATACTTTATGGATAAAAAATATGTTTTTGAAAAGATTAAAAATAATATGTAATCCTTTAATTTGTAGCTTTGGAAGGATGTTCCTTGATGAACAAATGGCAAGTCCGAATATCATATTGATATTAAAAGTACGACAGAAATACATATTTTCAATAATTTAAGGTTTCAGGTTAAAAACTTATTTTTTAATTAATAAATTTATTTGCACAATAAATACGTCAAATCCTATGTTATATTTAATACCTAAATTATATTTAGTAAGTGCCAAAGTTTGTTTTAGTAATATTAAAAAATGGTGGTCCGCGACTTGTCGAATTTTAGACTAGGAGGTCCATAGCCATTTAGAGATTGGGCCCTAAACACTCGAAATAACTATGAATTTTAACACTTTAAATCCGAAATATTTTAATACGTCGTTTAAGCTCTTAATGTCACCGCAAAATCCATCTGTACAGTATAAAAACATAATTATTTTAGCGTAGAAAGTGCGCGAAGAAGCGAAGTAAGCAATGCAAACTACAAGCAGCACAGCGTCGTCCCTTTCACACGCGGCCAACCACATTCACACCGAGCCCTCATTCTCTCGTGTCTAAGTAATGGCAAATCTACTTCACATTCCACTGACAGTCTGCTCGCCCTAAATAGCTCCTCTGCTGACCTTTGGGCCTTCCCCCGCCTGGCCTCTTGTCGTCGTCTTCTAGGGGCACCTCGCGCAAGAAGTTGGAAGGGACCAGCCCCTTCACACCATTCAGTTCGCCCATGTAAAAACCGTCCTCGTCCACTTCGCCGATCACGTAGATCACGTCCCCTGTGCTGAACGACAGTTCGATCTGTAACGAAAGAAAATACAACAAGTTTATACTTATGCACCTATGGAGGAATGGACGAATCCAAGGGGAGGTCCATTTGGTGTGGAGTCCACGTTGTGGACCCAGTGCCGTCACACAAAATTTATTTTGGGGGGTTGAAATAAGAAATTTCCCAACTCAACAGTGCTGAAAATTCCCAGTTCCAACTTATCGGCATTTTTCATCTTTTTTTACATATTAGGAAATATTAAACAGTTCTCTCACCACAAGCATTGATTTGTTGCATGCATGTTCCAATGCACAAATGCATGTTCCAATGTAAGATTATACTTATGGACCTATGGATCCAAGGGAAGGTCCATTTGATGTGGAGTCCACGATCTGTGGACACAGTGCTGTCACACAACATTTATTTTGGGGGGTTGAAAGAAGAAATTTCCCAACTTAACGATTCGAAATTCCCAACTCTACAGTGCCGAAAATTCCCAGTTCCAACTTATTGTCACTTTTCATCTTTTTTTCTATATTAAGTAATATTAAACAGTTCTCTCACAACAAGCATTGATTTGTTGCACGCATGTTTCAATGTACCAATGCATGTTCCAATGCAAGATTATACTTATGCACCTATGCAGAAATGGACGAATCCAAGGGAAGGTCCATTTGGTCTGGAGTCCACGCTTTGAACCCAGTGCTGTCACACAAAATTTATTTTGGGGGGTTGAAATAAGAAATTTCCCAACTTAATGATTCGAAATTCCCAACTCAACAGTACAGAAAATTCTCAGTTCCAAATTATCGGCATGTTTAATATTTTTTTATATATTAAATAGTTCTCTCACCACAAGCATTGATTGTTTATTTTTTAAGTAAATATTTTGGGAACTAGTTGAGCCCCCCACCCATAATTTTTTAATTGCTACGCCACTGTGTATATATATATTGACGGATTTCAAGATTTATTCGAATACACTTAAGATAAATGTTTTCACAAATACACCTAATTGATCTTAAAAGGATGGACGTGTTTTCATAATATTTAATTGTACTTAAATTAATATATTAAAATTAATTAAACATAAATAAGTCATTTTTAAAACTGAAAAAAGTATATTTTAATTCATAATCTAAGACATAATTGAAAATTCCTAATTTCATTCGATATAAACCAAAACTCTTAAGTATTTACAAGTATTCAATTAAATTTGAGAGATCTATAAAATATAAAAAATTAAATTATCAGCCATTAGACAGGAAATATATAATTTATATAAAATGCAATTTATCATAAACTAGGAATGTGCATATGGTAGAGGAAAACATTATATGCCCTTACCTCAGCATCCACATTCGGAGATATTTCCTGAGGATCATAATCATACATTGCTACCATCTTTTTTATTGTTCTGGATTGATACTGCATTTCTCTATCATCTATAAAGGCAACGTAATCTAAATTAAATTTTCAGGTTTGATATCTACATTCAATTTACAATTCAAAATACGAGTCGCCCAATTCCAATCGCAAACCCGTCACATTTATAAATTTAAAAAATCATGTTAAATTTTATTTCTACGCCTGGAATTAAACAAAGTATGTTATTTATTCTGTAAAAAAACATACATCGCTTAGTTCCATGTATAGAAATAAAATGTAATACGAAAAAATTGCGATTGGCTTGTTCTTCAAACTAGACAAGATATGTTTTGGAATTCAGCGACTGATAGCTCAAATAACCCCAAGTCCAGATTTGGACTAAGGAACATTAATCCCTTATCCACAAAGTTAATATTTAAGCAAAATTATGTCGACTATGTAAAATATTATTCAGTCCTTTCCTACGGTTAGTGTACATTAAGTTTTCATGTAGTAAGTGAACTTAAATCTTACCCATTGCTAAATGGCCTAGAGATCGTGGCCTTGAAACATTTTCATTGTAGTAGTTCGGATCTGCATCAACTTGAACCTCAGAAACCATATTTCCAGGAACAAGGCCAACTTTTCCGTTGGATTCACCTCTATAGAAACCGTCGGGATCCTTATCACCATAGATCTATAAAGTTTTGGGTAATATTAAAATATAAAGTATAGGAATGTTAACATATTAACAGTTCCCTGGATAAAGATCTTTACCACAAGCTTTGAAAATAATCTAAAGCGATAAGGAAATATGTCTTCTACAAAGTGGCCATAGAATAAATAAGTTTCCCTATTTAGAGGCATCAAACTAATCAACAGAATTAAACTAAATTTCATATTAAGGATGTTGAAGACAAGGAGAAAAGATTTTCGTAAAAAAAACTAGTACCAAAAATAACCGATAGAGGGTAATTTTGGCACTGTTCTAGCAGAAAACAGGTAGAATATATTATAAAAAGTTGTGATAGACACACAAATTAATTTAGTTATTAAACTCATATTAAATATCTCTTTATTCATCAGAATCAGGCGCACATTAAATGCAATTTGTTGTACAAAATAACAGTCAGCACATTGAACATAATCAATGTGTTACTGGACATTCTGATTTTGATGACTAAAGGATTATTTCTTTTGAGTTTCATCACTAAATTAATTTGTGTGTCTATAATATAACTTTTTTATATATATTATACCTGTTTTTGCTCGTACAGCGCCAAAATTCCCCTATTGGTGACTTTTGGTACTAGTTTATTTACGGACATTGTCCCCCCATGCTTTTAATATTCTTAAAATAAAATTTGGTGTAATTCCGTTTATTAGTTTTATCTATAGATGCTTCTAAACAGGGGAACTTATTCTATGCCTCCCTCTATTTCAGTTATACTACACATCTTAGGCGAACAATGATCAACCAATTTAATTTTTACCCCAACTGTTTATAAATATTATAAATTTTGTTATATCTAAACAAGAATTATGTTCATTTATGAACATATGTCGTAGAAAAATATTGAAAAAACTCTTAATATTTTCTTAAATTTCGATAAAAAATTAAATAGGAACGATGGGTGGTGCCGCAGTTCATAAACACTGTTAAAGAATTATTGAAACATCCAACAGTGGCTAATACAAAATAAACTTCAAAAGTTTATAAACTGTTTCATTTTTTTTAATTGTTAATTGGTTTGATATTGTAGGGCCGTTTTATAATTGAAGTTAAGACGAATTTAATCTCCAATGCGTCTGAGTAAAACTAATAACGAGGATTTAATCCCTTTTGCTGGATTGAGTGGATAGTTTGAGTTTGATAATACATAAATGGTAAAAGAAAGGTTTTTTTTAACTTCAAGATATTTCTGCTGAATGCGAATTAATTTAATTAGTTGTTTTTATTTGCATGTGTGAAAAAACTTTTACAAACTGATTTAGACAAAGAATAATTTCAAATACATTAGCAATTCTTGTAATTTTGAAATTTTAAAATCTTTTTACAAAACCGGGATTGATAAAATGTTTTGTGATTGGCATCAAATTTCACATATAGAAATTTCTTGATACATTTTCAAATGTGAGAAGTAATTTAAAGTAGTCAAGTGAAATCTAAATGCTGTTTAGAAACAATTTATTAAAAATACCTTATAATCAAAGAACAAATTAAGTAAATATCTTAATAATTCCTTTACTGATTTCAGTTTCAAATACAGCACATTTCTTAATATGATATCATCCTGGATTTTAAATGCCTTTTTTCTTTCGATATTCCCTTTTTCCTGTGCTTTTTTTCGTGTATATAAGTGTAGAATAACATATCAATATGATTCATTAAAGTGTGCTTTAACATATCAATATGATTCATTAAAACGTACTTTCACATATCAATATATGATTCATTAAAACGTGCTTCACGTTGATTGAAACGTTTGAAACTTAAGAACTTTCTTAAAAAATGTCATCTAAAAATAAATATTCTCTCATTCCAATAACATTATTTTTTTTTAGCGTTAATGTTTTTACTTCGAAAAGTATATTTCATACTAGGTTTAAATAATTTAACAAAGATTTTTTTGGGTATTTAATTTTAAATGTTGCATTATATATGCAACATAAATTAAGCTGGAAAAACATACAACAAAAAAACAGCTCAAACTCGTAGCAGAATATTAAGGTAATGTTAAGAACAAAAATAAAAATATATTTTTACTATTCATTCGTCTTAATTGGTGTCGCATATATGATGACTACTATATTTTACTAGAGTAGTATTTCAAGTATAATTGATTATAATCTTGAGCGAAACAGCCGTAACAATGAAATCTGCGCAATATGTCATTCACATTTGTGTCATTCAGTTGAAAATTCAACACTACTTTCAACTTCTGCATGTCATATCTATTTTCCTCAATTGTCATTGCCTTGCCATAATTCTCACTCATCTAAAATATTTAAGTATCGTTAGATCACTAAGATGTCCTTTAAGATTATTCAAATATCGCGATTTCTATATCTAACGTCTAAGGAAAAACTGTCTTTCGAATTAAATCTCATGAGTATTATGAGCATTGAATGATGCACATGTGGTGGATAACTGGAACTGCATTTCTAAGTAATATTATTAAAATTTAAATACTATTGTTTTGGTTTGTGGTAGATCGGAAATCGCTCGAAACAAAAACTAGAAAATAAATTGATTTAGAAATTCTATGATTTCATAGTTTCTGAAATTCTAGTTTGTATGATTGTCGGTATAATAACAAATATGTACAACCGTATATAACTTTTCTCAACCCTATTTCATTTGAATAATCTTTTACCCCGATTCGCTCAAAATTGTGCCTTATCTTAAAACCTTTCTGATAATACTGCGTATATTCATTCATAAGAGTATGAGCATCTACATAGAGCCAATACGTATCAACAATACATTACTGTATCAACAGCTCCTTACAGTATCAACAGTCTCGTACAGTAACACCAGATCCGTAAACTTGCATATGGGTATCAATTACCATTATCTAAATTTGAAAAATCTCAATATTTATTTATCTGTTCACTTTGTGGTTTGGTTGGTTAAATCAACGTCGCTTTTCAGCTACGCCTTACTTTGTTAGGTCCTCAGTTGAAGAATTGAAGTCAAGAAGAGTTTAAGCACCAATAAATTATATATTTTGAGATTAGCAATAATAAGGAATCTAGAAAAATGTATATCTTTACGATAAAATATGGAAAAACCATAACCTTTCCATACGATTCTATACAAATACAAATGCTACTTTCTTGACGTTCCAGAATAGTTTATTGTGATACAAGATGTATGCGAACGGACTCTTCTTGACTTCAAGGCCTGACACATGGAGCGTTTATTATGCTCGTTTAGAGTTCAGCTGCAAACAAAACATAGAAGCCAGGCGATTAAAAAACGAGTGGAAAGTGGAAAAAATATATAA
This sequence comes from Troglohyphantes excavatus, assembly GCA_963932185.1. Taxonomy (NCBI): domain Eukaryota; kingdom Metazoa; phylum Arthropoda; class Arachnida; order Araneae; family Linyphiidae; genus Troglohyphantes; species Troglohyphantes excavatus. The sequence continues at coordinate 26,833,466 of OZ010676.1, read as the reverse complement.
ACAAATAAACGGAGGAAACACGCTCCGTGTGTCAGGATCCTAGCTGATCATTTACGAATTACCTTGATCATCTGTCCTTCCTGGAAGGGTAATTCTTCGTCTGCGGCGTCAGGATTAGGTGACATTGTTTGCGGATCGTAGTCAAAGAGTGCCACAAAAAATCTCACCCTGTTGTCTCCTCCCTCTGCATGACTGGCTGCGTATGAACCATAATTCCCATCATTTTCGTACCTCCCCTCGTGGTACTCGGACCTACTTCGGGCACTGCCCCCAGTCTCACCACTTCTTCTCTTGCTGCTGTAATACGGCCCCCCGCCACCACGGGGCTGATTGTTCCTTGCGGAACCCCGTTCCTGAGGAACTCTCTGCTGCGGCTGGGGCCGTTCCGGGTTCCGAGGGTTGGCAGTGGAGTCGTGAGGCCGGGATGGCACCGAGTCGTGCGATTGTCGTCTCGGCGCTCGGTGGGGCTGCGAGTGGTGGGGCCCGCCGCCCCTGTGCGGACGGGGGGCGTGGGGGTCGCTGCGGAGGGGGGGTTGGGAGGAGGAGGATGAGGGAGGGTACCGCTCCGGGCTGGAGGGTCGCTGGGTGGGACGCCTGCGCGGGTCGTATTCGTCGTCGGAGAAGCCGGTCTCGATCTCGTCTTCCCTGACGTGGTCTTTGGTCATTTCTATAAATAATAAATAATAAAAAAAGTGAAGTGGACTGTTTTCAAATATCTAATATTTTGAAATATATTTGTTATTATTATCATATATTGTTATATTTGTTATTATTTATTATTATTATATATAGTTATTATTTATTATTATTATATATTGTTATATTTGTTATTATTTATTATTATTATATATTGTTATATTTGTTATTATAATATATTGTTATATTTGTTATTATTTATTATTATTATGTATTGTTATATTTGTTATTATTTATTATTATTATATATTGTTATATTTGTTATTATTTATTATTATTATATATTGTTATATTTGTTATTATTTATTATTATTATATATTGTTAAATTTTTTATTATTTATTATTATATATTGTTATATTTGTTATTATTTATTATTATTATATATTGTTATATTTGTTATTATTTATTATTATTATATATTGTTATATTTGTTATTATTTATTATTATTATATATTGTTATATTTGTTATTATTTATTATTATTATATATTGTTATATTTGTTATTATTTATTATTATTATATATTGTTATATTTGTTATTATTTATTATTATTATATATTGTTATTATTTATTATTATTATATATTGTTATATTTGTTATTATTTCTAATATATTTGAATAGTCACAGTCGATGTGACGACTTAAAAGATAAAGATGACTGAAATGAAGTATATTGTCCCACACATGCTGAAGTTGATGGTATATTCCCAGTACCGATAAAAATTGAGGGAGCAGCAGACCAGCAGCAATATTAACTATAGGTAAATACAGAGACAAAGATGTTTTAATCGAGAAAGGATACCAACGTATTAGTATGGTAAACAAATGGTTAATCCAATAAAAATAATAATTGTCAGTAAAAAAGATATATGCTTTTGTAGAAATACAGGGTGTAGGAGAAGTATCTTGAAGGCTTTGACACGCAATAAAACTTTAAAGAAATAAGATAGCTAAGTTATGTTGATTGTAATTGAAACATCAACAAATAAAATTTTATTTGTACGCAGTTTTTTTTTTAATTTCAAAAAATATTTTTTTAAAAACTGCTTACAAAAAAAAATGTTGTTGTTATTTATACAAGTGGCATAACTTAGCTATCTTATTTCCTTTAAATTTTATTGCATGTCAAAATTGTAAAGATAATTCCCATATAGCTTAACCTTTAGGAGAACGCTCTATGCGTTAATGGTTTTGGATTGGTGCTTTGAATGGTTCATTAATAGTTTAAGAAAAAACTGCGTACAAATGAAACTTCCTATGTTACTATTACATGTAGAAGCAACATAATTTAGCTATCTTATTTCTTTTAGGTTTTATTGCGTGTCAAATTTGTAAAGACACTTCTCATACACCTTATATAACTTGCCCAGGCCCATATAAATTTGTAACCTTTTCAACAGAAATCATATAGAGATATCTTACTATATCAAAGTGATATCACAACACTAAGTCACTTCAACGTTACGTCATTACATTGTCTACGCTATTGCATAGATGTCAAGTTGTAAATATGAAATTTAAGCAACTTGACATACACGTAATAGTGGAACTGATAAAAAAGTGTTGCAGTCTCATATCCGAAAAACATTTTCGAAAATGTGATATTAAATAAATCACAATCATTTGTCCTAAAAACTATCATTAGTCAGTCATCAATATCCGTGATTTCTTTTTGGATTTTTCTTCGGGTTTTTAAGAAATTTCTATGTTATTGGCATATATTTGGAGAATGTATTTTTAATGTTATTTTTAATGTTTGATAAAATTGGAAAAAGACATTGCCACAAACATAATTGAACTGGGTTATAAAGTAAGGAAATAATCTGGTTGTCAATGTTAGTTTTGTTTGTCAAAAACTTACAAAAAACATCACACGTACTTACTACCTGTTTTAGAAGTCTACTAATAAATGTCTTTGGTTTGACATGGCACACAAATATATACACTATCAATACTTCAAAATTTATTAACAGTATACAAGTAGATAAACTTTTATTATCTCGTACATACACCAAGACTCGAAATAAAAATCTGAAGCTGGCAGCAAACACTGCTTTGAGCTTTTATAAGCTCTCAGCAAAGACTATTGCACTCATGGCAAAACTCAAAATAATACCGATTCCGTCTGATCTGTAATTTTCAGTTTTTTAAATTTTTTTATGAATTTTAAAGCAATTGCAAAAATAAATAATAAAACAAACTTGACTAACTTAGTTTGTGAACTATATAATTTGCAGGAAACACAAAACTACTAGATAAAAAAAATTGAATTTGAGTACATCAGATTTAAAAAAAAAAAAAAAAAAAAACATTTAAATTCATACAATATATTGCAGAATATAGACACACATTATTTATAAGCAATGACTACGATTACATGTAGATAATCTTTTTCTGCTTGATCAGTTTTAACAAAAAATTATTCAGAAAAAAACAATCAGGTTACAAATACTCGCAACTATATTTGCCTTGCACTGTTAAAAATAGGTACCCAAAATTAAGTAAAAATTTGCTCATTTTTGAGTACATTCGATGCTTATCATAGCTCCAAATACATAAGTTTAATTTTTGAAACAGACAAGTACTCAAAAATGAGTAAAAATGAATAAAAAGAACAGTTACTTGCCTACGTAGACTGCCTTCATAAATCACTTTCAATAAATACCAACAATTACAACCAAAACTTACCGGGAATCGAACCCATATCTTAAGGCACCGCAGTACAGTGCCTTATCCGTTGTACTTTGCGTGGGCGCGTGAAGAAGTTATAAATAAAAGAAATGTTACAAAGGTGTACCAAAAGAATGGGAAGTAAGATAACGGAGTTGTAATAACTCAGTTTCCATCTAAGCAATCGACATCAAATGATGTCTAAAACCATCTTCTGAAAAACTATTTTAAGTTTGTTAGGTCGCTTTGTTAAGCTGGCTTAAACAGAAGATGAAATTAGCAATATTAAATGACACTGCTTATTTTTGAGAAAGTACGATTACTTAAATTTGAGAACGCCATCGTTCATTCACGATGCGATTGTGCTCAAAGAAACACGAGTATGTTCATGTACTCATTTTTAAGTAAGTGTGAGAAGCAATAATTGTCGCAGAAATTTTAAATTAACTCGCGGCTGCAGTTGCGTATTTTGAGCCCTGGCATACACACATGTCCCTTTGTTGTAGAATGTGAAAGAAATCCTTACTTCTAGAAGGCATATTGCCTCGGCTGGATGGGTAGATTTCTTTATCACTGAGATTTTCATCTGGATCAATAATTTGTCCTGAAGGATTTCTTTGTTCCCTTCGACCTCGAGGATCTCCATTGCCATCTGCCATGCTGCGACTGTTGTAAGACTGGTCCTTCCACCCTTGACGCCTCTGAGTAGGAGAGTTACTCGGCTGATTTACAGGATTCATTCTCCGTGAGGCATGAGAGGGCTTTGTCTGATAGTCCTGCAAAAAATCATTTTAAATATTGCACTTTCAATCTGACTCATCTACAATCGTCGATGGTTTAGTTTTATTCAGAATGAGAAAATAGGGGATATCTTGTGGTTTATTTAGTTTTCATGAACTACCTGGAAGCTGTGGACCATCGGAAATACACCGTTAAAAATTTCAGTTCAACGTTGCACCATATCTTAGTGCTCTGCAGCAACTTTCAGATTATTATGGTGCAATCTAGGTTAAACCAAAAATCGTTGATCGAGAATAGCGCAGCTTTTAACAAAAAAAATCGTGCAATTTCCTAAACTGCAACCTAAACATTCGCTGAATCTACATCAACAAACCCACAGGCAGGAATACCGTGACCCGGTTGCTCAGTGAGTAAAGGCGTTCAGCTGGTAATCAGAGGATACTAGTTCGAGCCCGTGCGGGGACAAAGATAAGAAAAAAAGTATTGATTTTGTGATCGGAGGGTAAAATACGAGGATATTTGGTCTAACTTTAATGGGGGTAGCTATTTTGGTACAACGTTTCACCACTAAATGGTATCCGTGGTAGCCACAAAATGTTGAAACTCAGCACCAAATATTGGTTGCAGCTAAATGGGTCCCAAATTTTGGTGCAAGGTCGTAATAATTTTTAACAGTGTATTGGACCATTTGGGGATCTTTCAAACCAGCCACAGTGAATGGTATGAGATGAGGCAAAATTATCTTGAATTATGATAGCTTAAGAAAAGTGAATTATCTCATAATATGTTGCATTTTAAAACTCATTTATAAAAAACTGAGACATCGGAGTAACTTGTACTATATATATTTTTTAAAAATCATTTTGGCTTTTATGTTGTAGGAGATTGAATCTTCTGTTCCTATTTTTTTAAATATCTATCTATCTAATCCACTACAGACATCCTGCTTTTATTTCATATTTATCTTATGTGATCTTGCACTGAAGAAATTGAGCTAAAAGTCATAAATCTGGCTAAATTGTACCTTAAGCCAGTTTTTTCACATCATTTGATTTCGTTATCATACAACGTGCATGCATATATGAATTAAACCTGAACAACATGATAGTCGATTGCAAGCATAGCCTAATCATGCAACATTACAAAATGAGTAATCAAAAAGAATTTTAAAATTAATGACAATGATATTATCTTTTTTAAATAAACTCCCAGCTCTATAATTTTACCCTTTTTACGTCTAACAGGAAAATAATTGAGTAAGGAGAGATTTACTATGCATTATTTCACAGTACGAGAAAATTTTTAGATGGTTTAACTGTCCACCTGCGCTTTTCCGATTGCAAGTGAATACTTTACTAACTACAATTGAAGATGTATGTGCAGGACCCAGACAGCTCCACTTTTTTCTGATTTACACTTTTTCACTTATTCCTATAAAGAAAAAAAATACTCTATCTATTGGTGCAAGAGCCAGACAGCTCTAAGTAATGGCTATATATAAAGGAAAAGGACCTGTACTTTTGTATTTTACGATGTACAGTGTAGTATATTGGATTATACATGTACAGTGTAGTATATTAGATTATACATGTATAGTGTTTTTCGTCCTTCCTGAAGAATTTAGAAAACTGGAGCTCGCTGGTTCTTACACCCACATCTTCAATTGCTCAGAAAGTGAACGTTAATGGAGTGGCGATATTATACACTGCTAAAAATTATGACGACTTTGCACCAAAATTTGGTACCTATTTAGCTGCAAACATTATTTGGTGCTAGTTTCACCATTTTATGGCTACCACGGATACCATTTAGTGGTAAACGTTGCACCAAAATAGCTACCCCCATTAAAATTTAGATTAGATCAAATATTCTCAATTTTTATCTCCTATCACAAGATCAATACTTTTTATTTCTTATCTTTGTCACCGCACGGGATCGAACTAGTAATCCTGATTACCAGCTGAACGCCTTTACCCACTGAGCAACGAGGCCACGGTATCCCTGTCTGTGGGTTTGCTTATATAGATTCAGCGAAGGTTTCGGTTGGAGTTTAGGAGACTGCACGATTTTTTTGGTAAAAGCTGCGCTATTCTCGATTTAAGGATTTTTGGTTCAACCTAGATTGCGCCATAATAATGTGAAAATTACTGCAGAGCACTGATATTTGGTGCAACGTTGAACTGAAATTTTTAACAGTGTAGTCTCTTCTATTATTGAAATATTTTTGTGTGTCGTAAAGTTTTTATTAAAAATTAAAAAATGAAAATTCATTAAAAATTTTCGGTAGTTGTTATATTATAATCTAACCTGCATATTAGTCCTGTTCCGTTCAAGTTCTTCCATTTGCATTTCACTTTCTTCATTAATACTCTCCACTTTGCATAGCATCTTAGACTTATTCTACATAAGGAAAGCATTACTTTAATTAGTTGAACTCATAAAAATCACTACTGTAGACGTCAATCAAGAGTGAACAGTTTTTGAATAGATCTGAAATGTGTTCATGAGCTATGGTTTGAAAAAAAAAAATTTAAAAAAAAATTCTGAATGTCAAAAAAGAAATTCGTTTCATGAACAATTGAAAATGAAATCAATGTTCACGGTAAAACTTGCCTCTATAGGTCTCATTATGCTTGAGAAGTATACGCATTTTAAATCTACGATACGATCACTCGATACGAGTTGGGTTAAAATCAGGGAAGTATAATTGAAGGGCTGTTTTCTTAAACTCATTGTTTAAGGGAAGGAGTTTCTTTAAACTGATAGTTATAGGAATTGAAATTCTCAGTGGCGACCTGCACTTCTGAAACAGAAAAATATGAGTTTTATTATTGGATGTGGGTAGTTAAAAAAAGAAAAATTCAACCATTTAAAAAAATTAAGCTAAGTAATATTATTTTATTATGTACTTCATCAAGATAAATAACTGATTTAAAAATATAATTTATGAATCTTGCTTCGAAAATTTGTATACTGAAAATTAGTGTATTGGGTTAATTTCAATTAATCATTATTTAATTTGCTAATAATTTGCACCGAGTTATTAAAGTAGGTTAGTATAAACCATAATTCTAAACCGATGTTGCCTTTATAAATATATTTTTTTAATATTGATCTCAAATAATCTTTATGAAACGCGGAAGTACATTTTTTGGAAACTTTGGGAAGTGTATAATTATAAAAAGTTACAAAATATTGCAGGGTTAATAGTAAAATGAGTCAAGAATATATTAAAAGGCACAATGTTGGCTATTTGGTAAGTTATCCTATGTTTTATGATTGGAATAAATGGTACAGTTTTGAATCTAATATCATTTTTCTCTGGTCAACACATTAACCAGATATTCGGTCCTGGTAGAACTAACTTTTATTGAATTATTTATTTACTATATGGGTAAGAATACATAAAATACTGTAAATTTTAAAATTCTAAATTAGAACCTATACTACAAGGTAAACAAAAATTAACTAAAAAAAAACTAGTCATGGTAAAAACCTGCCACGAAATAAAAAATATGTGTTGATATTCTCTATATTAAACATGTCCAAACATCCCTATAAATTATAAATTTTGTAGATTATAGTCAAATTTAACTTTTCAGTTTTTATTAGTTATTTACATCTGAAAACGAAGAAGCTTTATCATATATTACGAAATAAAAATGAATATTCGAAAAACCTAAATATCATCCGAGTAATGAGTCGGTTTTTGAATAATGACTGCTGCAAAAAAAATGAATCAATACTAACCTTCCTAGATAAAAAATATGCCTTAGGGAAATTACTTTCAAACGAAGATTTGATATCTTTAAAAATAGTATTCTCAATTTTTATTTATATGACATTACTCATCAATATTATATATAAAATACACTTATATATTAATAAATACTTTGGAGAGATAAAGATCACCATGTATTTTCTTACAAATATGGATAGCCTATCTTAGTCAATCTGTATATTGTTCTTTATATTGGAATAAGTCCTCATACTTTTTGTTGAAAATTAAAAGAGAAAAAGTTAAACTTGTTTTATGTGACATGATGCTGTTTACCTCCAAAGTACAATTATTATTCATAATTGAAAGATCCAGGGGAAAACGAAAGAGTCTATTTTTTATTGGAATCAAGATTTTAAAGACTTTTGTTGGCTACAGAGCTGTACTTTTATTGCACCAAGTTGTGAATCTGAAAGAACTATAATAGTCTGTCAAAGAAAGCCTCGTTGTTGTGCATTGCCATGATAGATGATTTTTATTTTATGCACAACCACTACAGATAGACAATAATCGTTCTTCCCCTGAACCCCTCATTTGCATTTTACTTTTTATACGTTTCAGAAGACAACCACCACAATGTAAAGGAAGACAAGGCGACAAATATACGCGAAACAAAGTAAAAAAAGACTCGAAAATGCCAGTGGTTCTCTGGAAATGATAGTTAACGATTGTTTTTCAAGAATCTGTTAACAAATTTGTTTTTCAATAAGAAACTATTTTAGGAAAATTTGGATGAATATGTTATGTAATATTCTCAAAAAACATTTGAAGTTATGGGTTAAATTGTATTATTTGAGAAAGGGCATTTGTTTTATGAAAATATTTCATCGTGTATTAAGATAGGTATCGCACAAGATAAAAGCGATATCTTCCCATAGAACTTAAATTGCCAACTTTTTTCATTAGATTTTTGTCACATAACATGTCCATAAACTGTTTTCAAAGTATAAGAACCACTGACTTAAAAGAAGCAAAATAATATTGAAGATGAAAGACAGCAGCAATGTATGTTCATGTATGTTATGTAAATGTCTAATTTGTGTATATAATCAGAACGCAAATGTGTTTAGATTTTATTTATATTAAAATTTTTTTATTAAATTTCAATAAAAGCAAGCGATTCCTATATATAAAGTTAAATTGTGAAAATTGACTATTGTCCATTATTGTGAAATTATAAATCGAATTATCAAGTGCTATGTATTAAAATTTATTTGTTTTCAACGCATCCATAAACAAATCATATTTAAATTCGAAAAAAATATTAGCTTGGGAGTCAAACCAATAAGAAAGTAGCGTATAAAGGCTACCAGACACAAGTTTTCTTGTTAAACAATTTATAATTTTATATTTATATATAGATTCTTTATATACTTTACAAAGTATTTAGTAGACTAGATTAATAAGTTTAATTTGATAAGGACATTTTTCAAACTTTTCAATAAGCAAAATCTAAACCAAATACAAGCGTTCTTGATGTTTAAATGTATTACTCATTATTCAATGTAACGCGATAAGTAATGGTAATTTTAACCAATTTTATGTTAAAAAGTTATCTACATTACTTATTCGCTTTGAAAGTCTGGTAGCCTTTTGCAAGGCCATCTAAAATGACAGTTAAGGACTTTTCATTCACTTTTGTAAGTGAGTAGTAGGTCTCAAAGTAGTTCTTTTTTTATTATAAAAAAATCTGTAATGACTTTTTCTGTCATCTCATGGGGTACCAAATTGTTAAAATAACAGTGTTCGTTTATTTTAATTTTCGTAAGAATGAGGAGTTAATATACAAAATGAGGATACAATTTGGTAGAATTAGATGTAATAGCTATTTCTTAGTCCTAACTATGTTAGCAAACATTGATTATTTTTAATAATTAAAACAATGATATTAATAAGGTACGGTTCCGGTTGCCAATAAGTTTAAATATATTAGTTTTATCCCAACAATGTAGCAATTCAAATTCTCAACAATTACAGTCAAAAGCTCTGCAACCCATTTCCAACATAAATGATATAATTTTAGAGTATATTAAGAGTATAATCGAATTTGTTTTTATTTAAGTACGTCACTCCACACCCAGAAATTTTAAATAAGAGCTATTTTTAGCACTGTTATAAGTATTTTGAATATCTAGAATTATTTCAATATTATTATCAGTTAATCAAACATTTTTCTAAGAAAAAAAAATTGATAAACTGGTACAACTTTTCACTTGGTCTAGGTTAAAGAAAAGTTGCCTCGTCTGTGGGCTAATTTCTAAACAGGGGGTGGGGGAGGAGGAAATGTCGCTTTGCGAGGTAAAGGGTTCTCAAAGCATTGTGAAAGGACGGCTTGCCTTACAATAAGACAGGCGTGTACAATAAGAGTTCACATACGGATCATTAACAATTTTCCCTCAAAGCAGGTAAATGGGCAGATGGGTAGGGTCACTTGAGGGGTTGAAAAACTGGAAAGCCAAGCTGAAGACGATCTCTAGAAACCATTAGCCAAGCGTCACATGTACGAAACCATGTAATTACCGGCTCTGCTGAAAACAGCATACTTCAGATCTCACATACTTTGAAAATTCTTCCCTCTGTGGTCAAAATTATCCCAAGACCAAGGTAGGAACACATGCTGTCCCAGCCTACACGTAAAGGTTAAACAAGAACATAGCCTCATCCGATTCTTTTAATGTTATTCACTAGTTGGATGGATCTTTTGACCAGTTTAGGGGCATCCCTAACTTCTAGATGACCTTGCATTTTCTTGGTGAGCAAAAAAGCAAACTAAACGGGAGAAAAAAGAGCGGAACATCAAGAGAAATGTAGTGCAACATCAACATGTGTTCCACTACAAACCTCTCCCGCATCCTCCATGTAGAGGTCTTCTTCCTCCTCGACTATGTCAGATAATTCCGAGCGTCCTTCGATGTGCATTTCTTCCAAGACATCACCCTGGCGAAGAAAGAGTCAAAGCATTTCATTGCGTCGCTTCCAAACAAGCAATGGCTACCATGATGGCATTTGTTGAGCCCTTTGGAGCCAAATAGGATCGATAAGGATCGACACGCGCGAAATCGGTCCATTTTTTAAAATTAGCAATCTGCATTGGGCAGCAACTTGCACAAGGATTTTGAAGACGATCTTTTTTTAGATCATTTAATAGAATATATAGACCAAATTGGTCGCAAAGATGAAACGCTTGAGAAATCGGCGTCCTTTTTCAGAAGTCTGATAAATATGCGTTAATTTTTTTCATTAATTATAATCTGCGTAGATCATTTATAAAAAAAGTGTGCTAGGATTGTGGCTTAGTTTTGTGAGGTTTGAATTCAGTTTGAAGAGTTTTAGAAGCATTTTTAGATTTCTAGTATCCAGTTAAAGACTATATGGATTCTAATGACTTTTAGATCATTTAATAGAATATATTGACCAAATAGCAGCGATAGGTCGCAAGGATGAAATATTGCAGAAATCGGCGTTCTTTTCCGGCAATCTAATAAACCTGCGTTATTTTTTTTTCATTAAATATAATCTGCCGTGAATCATTTATAAAAAAATGTACTAGGGATTGTGCCTTAGTTTTGTGAGGTTTGAAGAGTATTTATTAGAAGCATTTTTAGATTTCTAGTATCCAGTTAAATACTGTATGGATTCTAATGATTTTTTTCATAGGAGATTTGTTATTACTACTTTTTTTAAATATCGGAATTTTTGAAATCTAAGAAAATGTTCCAGTATTCAAACCTCTATTATATTTTTTAGATTACTTTTAGGAATGTTAGCAATATAATAGCCAAATATTGTTTAAAAAAAGCCTTTACTTAAATGCTTGCAATAAAGGTATTGAAATATATATCAAAGTTTCTAAAGTAATTCGAGTAATTTTTAGCGTGAGTTCAAATTTTGTTGGTTTGTTTTTCCGACTATTCTTATAGCATTTAAAAAATTAATGGACTTATTAAGAATTCTGACTATTTTTCAGTGATTCAAGTAAATAAATACCATATTAAATTTTTCATAATACTTCAATTTTTTTTTAATGTAACACGCTATTATTGGTCATATAGTCAGTTTATAATATTTCTCTAAAATTTAGTGTTCAAACTGAATTCCATCATGATTCTAGAAATCAAACATTTAATGTATTTCTGTTTACGAAATGTTTAAAGAGCACCAAAGCAAAATAAATAAAACATCGCGTTAAGGTACTATTTACCAGCGTAAATTCTTATAATTACTGCATTCAACTACGCTCATCGTTTGTTTGAAAGGCAAAATATAAGCAGACCCTCTGCAAAAGCTGCGCGCAAAAGTGAATGAAAAAATATATATATGGCTCATGCTCTGCTATTGTGAAAGTTATCAAAATACTACTAATAATTGCCAGTTGGGTTTCTAAATCTAGAAAGGTGTCTAAATCTTCTAGTCGTCAACTATAGACCTAGAAAAACAATGCAAACGTTATTAGCAAAATACTACTTGAGCACTAAAACATCTGAATCATGCAGACATTTAAAATCTAAAAACATGCAAAGTAAACATGCACTAGTTATACCACATCACTTTGAATAGAAAAAACTAAAATTACAAACAAGCAACACAAAACTGTAATCTTTGGTCTAACATTTTTTAGCCAAATAATGTGATTGTAAATACGCGTAGGGTGACCAGGTTGTTAGGCGAACTTTTAAAAGTTGTGCACGAATTATTGTGTCTGAATAAATTCTGAAATTAGAGTCAGCAATTGCATCAAACGAAACGATTAAATTTATCACTGGTAAAGTCTTGAATGTATAACTCATATATCTAAATCTCTAAAGGTAAGCAGGTAAATATCGAAAGTTCAGTAATACTCAATTAAAAACTGCCTATAATTATTTTTAATATTAAAAATTAAAATACTAGGTAAAACTATATTCAAGAGAGGAAATAAAATGATAAGCCTACTCTATGAAAGTCGTATAATTCTTTGTTCAAACATATGAGTTCAACATATAATACTGGAATGTGCATTTATACTATGAAAAATCGCAATTCCCTAGATATATGCAAAGTTGGTCGATGTGAGGTTTTAGAACTATCATAACACTTTTAAGAATAGCATGCAAATCTTTATTTTCTGGATTACACATTAATAAGAATAAAGATAACATACAAATTCAAGATTCTGTTGCAGGTGATATTGTATTTTTTAAGGAATAAGATGCTAAAATTTAAAATGTGAAATGAAAAACTGGCGGATTATTAAAACTAAGGAAAACATCCCAAATAATATTAAAAGACCTACAAGGTGTTTTATCACGCATTCTCTACTATACAGTGTATTTGTCGTGAACGTAGGTGGTAATAGGGTTATTCACGAAAGAACAAATATATTCACTTGGAAACTCATGAAGTGATTGGCGGAGACAGAATTAAGAGCTTACTCATTCCCTACTACCACGAAACAACACACCTAGTCACTAGGAAACTTATGAAGTGATTGACGGAGACAGAATTAAGAGCTTACTCATTCCCTACTACCACGAAACAACACACCTAGTCACTAGGAAACTTATGAAGTGATTGACGGAGACAGAATTAAGAGCTTACTCATTCCCTACTACCACGAAACAACACACCTAGTCACTAGGAAACTTATGAAGTGATTGACGGAGACAGAATTAAGAGCTTACTCATTCCCTACTACCACGAAACAACACACCTAGTCACTAGGAAACTTATGAAGTGATTGACGGAGACAGAATTAAGAGCTTACTCATTCCCTACTACCACGAAACAACACACCTAGTCACTAGGAAACTTATGAAGTGATTGACGGAGACAGTATTAAGAGCTTACTCATTCCCTACTACACCGTGTATTTGTCATGAACGTAGATGGTAATCGTGGTAATCGATATATTCACGAAACAACAAACCTAGTCACTAGGAAGCTTATTGAAGTGATTGGCGAAGACGCTAGGCACTTCATTAAGAGGCTAGTCATTTCAAGTGAAATGCTGTTTCACCACAGGTATTTACGAAACATATATTGCCTTTTATTTAGTTTCAGACGAGAAAGTTCTGAGACACCAAGAGGAATTAAGAAAAAATGTGAATGACAGCTGGCAATTTTCCAAACCTTCTAATCTGTTGAACGTCTTTTACCTATACTTGTTTCAACACCTGCCAGAGTAGTTTCATTGGTGAACTTAAAAATGATTCTCCGTGACGTATATGCCGTGGATATCGTAGGAATTAGGCATTTCTTAAAACAGCTAATAAATTTGATCAGACATTTGACGGATAAAAAAACTGGTGAAGTCCAATATTCATTTCACAAAGTGCTTGATTAGTGCATGTGCATGTGAAGTACCCAACTACCACATTCGCTCATGACATTTGACATGCATTGAAAATGTGTACTTATTAACGCTTAAGAATTTTTTTAAATATATTTTTCGTTTAATATTTACATAATAGTTTAGGTGATTTTCGACACCTAAACGACGATCCTATCTTTTCGAATCTTTAATTTTCAAATTTAATTTATTTTTAAGATTGTTTTTAAAATAATAGGATATGATAAAGGTAAAATTTTAAATAACAGAATAAGGAAAGTATTTTTTTTTTTAAAATTAATATCCTTAAAAACATAAAAATATCATATTTAATGTATACACAGTAGTAATTTTAAAAGGCACAAAAACAATTTCAAATATAAACACCCACGTAGAGTAGCTAATAACACTAAGTTTTATATGTTTAATTACTTAGAAATTACCGCCACCTATTGTTTGTTTATAAAGACTATTATTTAGAAAGTATTTAAGTTACTTGCCCAGCATTGGGCTTTCAGAACTAATGGGCAATGTGTCAATAATTATAAAAGACTGAATGTTCCCTCAAAACCTGGTCACCCAAAGATACTTTTAAGATGGATTTTGTGCCAAATGTTGATGTTTTCCCTTATGTTTCGGGAAGCGCACAATGCTCAGTACAACAGCGACAGCACAACAACACCTGGACACGAGTTATGGTACCTTGGCTGAAGAGAAGGGCGAATCCAACGGATCAAATGCTCGAGCTCTGCGGTTAACATGGTTGAGAAGCTCTGTGAGCTCAGTGTCAGATTCGGAATCCGAGCTCGAGCTACGGCGCTCGCGAGGAGTCCGTTCGTCGAACATCCGGCCGCGCAGGATCACACTCTGTACCCGACAGAAAATCACACGCCGTTGGTCAGAAAGAAGAATCACACGCCCAACAACAGGATATCATACTACTGCACAGATCACCAGGGCCTGATTGACAAATAGGCCCATCCAGCCTGGGCTTACATTTCTGAGGGGGCCCCAAATCCGCAAAGTATTTGCCATCTCTGACGTACTTTGTTACTAAATTATTTTTAATAAATGTAACGTAAGCAGGCTTTTGCAAAAAAACCTCTACCTAATATATTTTGGGGCCCCATATGAAGTCATGCTTCTTTCATTTCCAGGTCTTAATCGGGCCCTGCAGATCACACACACTTAGAGAGCGTGGGATATTTTTCAATGGGTTAATAGGTGGTGTTCTGTTTTGAAAAAAATATCATGAACACCATAATTTTTTATGAATGACAATTATTTGTTTATCATTGTCAAAAAATTTTACGTTGGGCTCGTTCAGAACAAATGATTATTTCATAAACTTTACGATTTAAATTTACGGAACGATCGTGGTTTCAAAAAAAAAATTCAGAAAGCTCCAAGGAATTTTTATAAGAAATATGTAAATATCGTTTTGCTTAAAGTTTGTTGGGGTTCTAATAATTATAACCTACGAGAACATAGATTGGGGTTATCACATCTTAAAAGGCATATTAAATTGTAAACAAAATTGTAAAGTGAATAAGTCTATAATTTTAAGTAATTAATAGAATTTCTAACAAGAAAATATAAATAATAAAATAAGCAATAGTTTATGGGACCACTACGCAAGCAAATACTTATAAAGCCAAATAACTATAGAATAATTGCAATCTTTCATATGTAAAGTCATACTTCAGTGTGTGTGGCGATTACGAAATCCGATACTTTTACAGAAAGCCACGAGATATTCACGATCATTAAATTGAATAAAATTTTAAATAAGTTATTGGGTGTTCATAATATTTTGATCAATTTAAGTATCATCATCAGACTTAATAAATAAAAAAATACATTTAAGATTACATTCACGATCAAAATGGTTTATTTTCTTCTTACATTCATAAAGAAAGGATTAAAAAATAATGGCAGATCTACATTTAAACGTGAAACTTGACATTATTTCATCTTGATTTTCTTTTGTTTATGTTATTAAGCATTTAAGAAATTATATTTGTAGCAATATTATTCATAGTTAAATTTAAATGCTATTATATATATAGAAAGAGAGAAATATAGTCTATCATTTTAAAACTATTCGTGACACATGTTTAATATTAATATATCTCATTTTAAAATTAATCTTGGTATTTATTAAATTAAAAGTCTTATCACATACTTATAAAATAACTAACAAAAAAAATTAGCTTTTTATTTCAACAACGCAAAAAATCAAATTTTTTATTGATAAAGTTTGTTGTTATTACATTAAGTATTATTGTATGTTTCGTTTAGAAGTTAAAGGTTTATAATAAAAACGAAGTTAAAGATTTATCAATAAGACGAAGTTAAAATTTACCAGTGGAATTATGAAGTATGAGATTTTCATAGTTATTTGTATTATACAGAGGTTCAGGTTAGTTAAACTGAAAATATATTTAAATGCTGGTAATTTATTTAAGACAAAATAAATATTCAAAATTTACAGTAAAATGTTCTAAATAAAACATTTAAAATTTAGTAAAAAAAAAAAGCATTAAAATAAATAGTAATTAATTTGCAAATAAATCAAATTAAAAGTAAAATATCATACAGTTTTCTCTGTCTTCTTGTTTTAATAGGTAATTTTTTAATAAAAGTTTTAACCTTTATGTTGTTCATTTGTTGTATACATTAATAAAAAAGATGTCAATAAATTTGATAATAACGTAATTTTGGAATCTATAAAAATATTCTTATAATAAATTGGGAAAAACAGAATTGATAATCGGAATTATCAACACGCAGTATTTTTCCTGTTTGTCTAATTATACGATTATCCATAAGATAACAAATTTAACAAAATAGACTTAAGATCATATTATATGAAAGTTAAGTCTGCAAATATAAATGCACAAATTTTCATATAATAAAATTCTTAAACATAACTTTATTAAAATAAAAGCATCACACATTTTGACATCTAAACATGAATATATTTTTCATTATAAATATAATTTTTATTAATACTATACAATGATGTCACATGAATTGTCATGGTTGTCAAATAATTAACAACCAAATACAACTAATCTTAATTAAAAGTATTAATGGCATTATACAATAAGCAACTGTTTCCAAAATTCGAAAATGTTAATTTTTCATTTAAATACAAATTTAGCTATTTAATGAAATATTCAGAAAATTAATGAAGTATTAGACGATTGCATGATAATAAAGTTTTGATACTGTCTTACAATCAAAAGGGATTATGTATGTAGATCTGTATTTAAGCTTATATATTGTTTGAGGAATTTGCGATAAGCTTCACATGTCTATAGACACGAATTGCAGATGGTTCTTACTAATTGTTGAAGTATGAGTCTCGGATACCTTAATACATTGAACAATTAAAATTGTTCAATGTATTAAGCTATAGAATTAATGCAACAAAATTAAACACAGAAGAGTTAATAAATTATAGAAATTTTTGGCTCATTAAAAAGTTAGTATTTTTTTTAAAGTTAAAAATTATATGATTTCGCTATCTAAGGAACGAACTTAAATCTTATTCACTGCTTAAAAATTACACATTTATTGCCAGTTACCGAGATAAATTTACATATTTAAATTGCGTATTCGTTTAAACTATATTAAAATTGAACAAAATCCTTTACTGAACAAAAATAAATGACATTTAAAATATATTGATTTTTTTAAATAAAAATGTAGGTGCAAAGCATTATACAGAGCGAACGTACAATTTAAAAATATATATCTCAAAATTAATACTTCTATGAAGTTCTTTTTTCGAATGCTGTTATAAAAAATTAATGTTTAAAAATAGACAATTTCCTTACATTTTCTATTATTTAGTACAACAAATATAAACTGCCGACTGAAATAACGTTTTAATATTTAAAGCAATTTCAATTAAAAAATCTGGCTTTTAAAGTTGAAAATTTTTCAATATTTATCCCGAAATGTTTCTAGAAATGTAATGTGAGATAGTTACCTTTTGAATATTTCTTAAGAGCTCATTAGGGACCACGCAAACCAGAGAATCACCCGAAAAACCTTCTGCACATTTACTCTTCACCGTAAGACACTTCTTATTGATAGCCAGCAATTGAGAACCGTCAATAAGTGCATGATCACCTATAAAAAGTATTTATCCTAATTAAAAAAAAATAGCAAGATAAATTTATACATTACAGTTTCTTAAAATTACTATTAACAATTAAGAGTTTTTTTTATAGTTATGTTAGTAAATTATCAGTGTGTCATTGCATACAAAAGATTACTTGGACAATATTATTAAAGTATAGTATTGTAACCATAGTTCTAGAGTGATGTATGCCTCCACTTATCCGTATAAAAAAAACGGATCGCCAATTATCCGGATCTGGATCGCTTTCAGAAAACAAAGAAATCCACTTTTATAAAAGTTTCTTATCGGTGAATGATATTGTTTTGAAAAGTCATTAAATTGCATTACATACCAAAGCCACGTTCGTTTTTTCCTCTAAGAAATAACCTTTTTTTCGTGAATTATCCGGTCGATTCGATTATCCGGATGGGATCTGGTTCTAATTGACCCAGACAATTGGAGTTCTATTGTATATTAAACATTTCTAAGTATCAACAAGTGTTGAATGTAAAATATTCTATGGAGTGAAAAAAAATTTAACAAAAGCTTCAGGATAAAGGGTATTTGTCATTAATGTTATTTTTTGGACATTTACAGAAAATTATAGCTTTTCTTGCATTTAACATATTGGCAACTATATTGTTTATTTTGCAACGCTTATATATATATATATATATATATATATATATATATATATATATATATATATATATATATATATATATATATATATATATATATATATATATATATATATATATATATATATATATATATATATATATATATATATATATATATATATATATATATATATATATATATATATATATATATATATATATATATATATATATATATATATATATATATATATATATATATATATATATATATATATATATATATATATATATATATATATATATATATATATATATATATATATATATATATATATATATATATATATATATATATATATATATATATATATATATATATGTATATATATATGTATAATTGTATCTAAACATCTCAGATCTATTGTTTAATTAATAATATTTAGGCTAACCGCGCATTGGCAACTATCAACCGTGCAACTAAACTATTTAGCTATTGCATGTTAGATAGTTGCCATAGTTATCCTTATTAAAATATTTAGTTACATGCAACTGGAACACTCAAATAGTATCCGCTCACTGAGCAACTTTTAATTGCACAAAATATCTTTTTGAAAGCTACCACGCTAACAGCTTTGATAAATAATCGACAATATGCCGATTTTGTATAGATTGCGGTAATCCGAATTTAATAATTTTTCACCTTCACTTTGATGATTGCGAAATCTGAGACCTACCTGCCCCGAGTTGGATGCAATTAAGTAATCGCTCGCAGTTGGAGTGTGATTTTTTAGTTGCTCAGTTGAAACAAATTTGCAGTACAATATTTGTCATGCGCAGCTATTCTTAATGAAAAGCTGTAAATGACCAATATACACACGGTAGCTAACACGAGAATTATTAGCCAATAAGAAAGAGTACATAATTGAAACTTTGAATTCTTAATACTTCTAGTTTACTATAAGCCTAATCCACTTATATAACTTAGCTTACTTAGCTTATTAGTTTGATTAAGCACTTGTTGCTTAATTAATATTTCTATTACTATTATAGATCAATATTATTAATTTAAGCCAAAGGTACCTCACCTGTTGGACTCTCAATTTCTGCTACCTGTCTTCCTGCAGCAAACACTCCGTACCCGATAACAGGTGATACGGATGCAGACACTGCACTGGTATGCACAGGTATCCACGTTACTAATATGGTTCCGTCTTGTGGACCCTGTTCCACTTGTACATTTACAGGTGGATCTGGAAGACCTGAAAAATTTGATTTGAAAATGACGTTTTGAAAAAAAATGAATCTTTAATTGTCTCACCAATATCAGCGAGTTATTATAAAAGAAATTGCATTCAATACTATAAAGAGAACATTGCAACATTAATTTATTTTTAGAGTATTTTTTATATAAAATTTTTATATTGCATTTGTTTTAAGTAATTTAAATAGATTTAAGTTGTTTTGTACAGTAAAACTCTAATTATACGGATCAATTGGGACCAGATCCCATCCGGATAAGCGAATATTCGGATAATTGGGTATTTCGCGAAAAAAGGTTATTTCTTAGTAAAAAATGAATTTTATTTTACTTTGATATGTAATGTATCATATGTAATTCGGTGTAATGTATTATAACTTTTTCTTTACCATTCACCGATAAGAAACTTATAAAATGTGGATTTTTCTGATTCATTTTTATCTCAAACCGATCCGGATAATTGGCGATCCTCAAAGCTATCCTGATAAGTGAAGTTCGGATATCTGGAGTTCTACTGTATTAAGGTTTAAATGTATTAAATCTTAAAAAGCAATAGCTTTTGTTGGCTAATGTAGCAATGGCTACAATGGATAATGGGCAGTTGAGACAATATACTGTATACCTGCTGTCTACTGACCTTTTAAGAGACAAAAACCAAATGGTTGTTATAACGAGTTTAAAAATTATTACAGTAATACTCCAGTTATCCGAAACAAATTATCCAATTGCCCGGATCGCTAAAAAAAACGGAATGAGCAAAATTCACATTTAAAAAGTTTTTTATCGGTGAATTATATTGTTTTTAATGTTCATTGAATTACATTACATTCTACAGCAAAGTTGGTTTATACTAAGAAATAACCCTTTTTTCGTGAATTATCCAGTTATGAAGATGGGATCTGGTCCCAATTGATCCGGATAATCGGAGTTCTACTGTAAATGCAAACTATCATTCGATTGAGACTTTCATGGTTGTCGATAAAAGGTCTGTATAACGAGGGGTCGTTGTAAGAAAGGTTGTAGCATTTTGCCTTTGAAAAACGCCCGGAATCGAACTTGGGGAGTTGTGCATTCTACGTCGATGCGTCCGAGTTACCAATGAGTTATGCACTTGAAGACGCCCAAAATCAAACCTGGAGCTTTCTGCATGTTACGCCAATACATTTACAGTGAACATACAGAAATTTCTCGAATTCGAAAGAAAAGTATCGGGTATTTGAAGACATCACCAAAAAAGTTTATTGTAATAATTAAATAAGTTAAACTGTGTAATTAAACAATTGACAAGTTTTCCCATACTATAAAAATTACAAAACCCACTCCAGACGATCTTTCTCTAATGTAGAAATAAGTTGTAATTTGAAATACGCTAATGAAAAAATTACCATCCGTTGTGAGATACAGATTTTTAAACCCATTATTTTATGTTTGAATATAACATATAGTTTTACTTAATAGTTAATAAAATGTATTTTCAAATACGCTAATGAAAAAATTACCATCGGATGTGAGATATAGATTTTTAAACCCATTATTTTAAGTTAGAATATAACATATAGTTTTGAAAAAACTTAATAGTTAATTAAATGTATTTTCAAATACGATAATGAAAAAATTACCATCGGATGTGAGACAGATTTTTAAACCCATTATTTTATGTTAGAATATAACATATAGTTTTGAATAAAACTTAATAGTTACCTAAATAAATATAAAGTTAATATAACAATTCTAATCATTGTAATTTTTTTACCTTTAGGAAGAGTTCTAAATTCCACATTGCTAACTAACATTTCTAATTTCTTTGGGTTCTTTTCATCATTATACAAAAGTTTTCCGGGCTTAACTCTAACGGACACTCGGTAGAGGGTATTTGGAGATAGACCTGAAAAGTAAAAAAAACATTTCGTTTTGTTATATATTTTGAAATAAATTCAGTTTTATATTTATAAAAACTGGAAGTTATAAGAATTTTGTTTTAATAATATTGTAAAAAAAACTTTGAAATTTCAAATATTTCCTTTAAGTTCCAGTAAAATGCTTCAAACGTGGTATATTTAATTATTTGATACGAAGAAGTCCATGGCTGATATTTTGACACATTATGCAGCACTATGGTACGAGATCGACCCTATTCCGACCAAGCCATCGCAGGCCCAACTACTCAGGCCCGCTCCGGCCTAGTCATCAGCCATGGAATCAAGACTATAATATTTTTATATTTACGTTTATCAGAGGTATTTTTTATACTGTTCTACCTGTAACAAGGTGACGGAAACAGCCTGGTCTAACTACTTTGACTTCAACACTGTTGACTGCAATCACGTGTTGAAAGTTGCTGTTACTGGGCAGCCAACTGATAAGAGCCGACGAAGCAGTGATGTGGGACGCTTTCACGCAGGTAGGAGCCAGTGGGAAATCTGAAACAGTTCCCATTCACACACAGTATATATATATATATATATATATATATATATATATATATATATATATATATATATATATATATATATATATATATATATATATATATGTATATATGCATGTATGTATGTAAAATATGTATGTATGTATACCTATATATACATACATACATACATACTTACATACATATATATATATATATATATATATATATATGCAAGTCTATTTAAAAGAATTATAACAGATAGACTTTCAGTAAAATGTAATAAAAATAAGTAAAATGTACCCATTTTTGATTTAATTCGATCCTTAGCCCTGCATCGAGTGAGTTTCAATTTTGAAAAAGACATATTCTCAAAAACGAGTACAATGAGTAAAAATTTAGTAGATGTTTTCCTAAATAGACGGACGTCATAAGTTACTTTCAATAAATATCGATAATTACAACCAAGTCTTACCGATAATTGGACCCAGACTGCACCTTTTCCGTTAAACTACCTTGGCAACATTAAGAAGTTATAAACAGAAGAAATGTTGAAAAAAGGAGTGACAAGAAATGGAAAGTAAGATAATTGAGTTGTAATAACTTTCTATTTAAGCAATCGACAAATAATGTGAAAAACCGTCTTCTGAACTATTATTTTAAGTTTGTCAGGTTTTATTAAGATCACTTGAGCAAAAGCTGCGATTATCAATATTAAATCCGATTGCTACTTATTAAGATAGTACAGTTACTTGAATTTGAGTTTGTCTTACGCCCATTTATAATTGAATTATACTTTACTATATATTAGATACTCATTTTTACAGTGAACGTTTTTGATCACTTTCCCCTTTCATAATAGCGCCAAGAATGGCTTCAATTTTGCAGGGTTTATGTTTCAATTTTGATAATTAATTATCAATTATATTTTGACGAGTTTATGCTTCAATCCCCGAGGTAGCGTTTCGATATCTCAAGTTTAGGTTTCAAATTTGAACAGAGCACATACTCATTTTGTGGTTTCTGAAAAGTAACGAATTCCCGAAAAAAATGCCAGTGATTTACTATAAAATCACTGAGAATTTTCCTAATAATAAATAGTTAAATTTTGGGTATTTATGCTCTACATACTTTATCAATTTTGAAGTACCTAAAGAATCGATTGTACAACTCTTGTTTGATCTCTAACACGACAGGTATAAATTTATTTTAAGCATTAACAAAAATGCCTCAAATGGTGTTACTTTTACGGTTCAGCTACAAATATTGAGCATCATTACCATTTTGAGTCATGTTCATAACTATCATTTATGAACTATATTTATCTCTTTATTATTTTCACTATCTATTTAAAATTGGATCTTTTATCTGAAGAAAGGTTCTCACTTTCACGAAAAATAAAATTCATGCTTATTATAAAAGATGACTAAATGTTTTTTTTTTTATCTTATTACCTCTGATTTTTCGACATTTAATAAAGATAGGTCTGTATATTTTTATTCTCCTTTAAGGGGACTTGGTACCCTTTAATTTGAGAAAATCGATGAAAATATCAATTTTTCTTTTTTTTGCTTAAAATATGCTCTTATACCTAAAGTTCTTTATTACAAAGTTTTGAAACGATCTGACAATTTTAACTGTAATAAAAATGCGTTTCATTACTTTCACAGCACTTAAAATGCTACGTCCATTTCGATGTTTACATTTTTGACGCAACAGCTTTTGGTCATTTATTTAAAGAAAAATCAGCTAAGAACAAGTTGAATGTGTTTATCTGTGACTGTACCTATCACATCACGTGTTTGTTTACTTTTTTTTACCGTGGTTTGATATAATTTTAAATTTGAAGGTACAAGGAGACGTATTTGCCAAAGGCGACATATTTAACAAATGTAATACATGTTTTTGCTATTGTCAAAGCCCATTCTAAAGTGTTTTATGGTATGGAATATGTATGTTCAATGAATTCAGTTGTATTAATATGGTTTCTAACACAAAATTAGTGTAAAACAATATTTTAAACATTATTATTTTGATTTTAACAGATTTTTCTCAAAAATTTAGTTTTGTTATCATTTTAAACCTGAGTACATAATAGTGATTTAATGTACTCCAATTAAATAATAGAAACCGGAATTTTATATGTATGCAAGTAGTTATAAAATTAATTATGTGTGAAGAAAATCTCAAATGTATTCATCGAGTTATTTGGATTTGAAATGTTTAAACTGATTTATCTCAGTTTGTGTTTTTTGCATATGCCACGGTATTTAAAATAAGAATACTTTCTCAAATATTATTCAAATGACTTGATTTTTTTTTGAAATTCCTGTATAACCTAATTAAAACAATCAAGGATGGGTTTTGCAAAATAATGAAAAGAAAAAAAAAGAAAAATTAAAAAGTAGACTAAATCATGTTTTTTTCCATTTTTTTGCATATACATCGAAATTTTTTTTTTCTCAAGAACTAAATAAGTAATTCCAAATTCGATCCTTGAAGTTATAAAGTATAGTATAGTGAATGTAAGAAAAAAAAATCTTTACAAAATATCAAAAACTGAAAAAAAAAACCAATTTTAAAAAAGTTAAATTTTTAAGAAAAAAATTAAATTTTGAAAAATATACTCATAGAATTTTTTTTTTTTGATAAAATCATGTTATATAATAATAACCTTCAATAATATGTGTAAAATATCTATGTAAATTATTAAATAAAAAATATTATTCCAAGGGTACCGAGTCCCCTTAAGCTCGTTAGCATTTATAAAATTGTAATATATTGCTTATAAATAAAATCTTATTTTTTCTCCAAATATAGTTTTAAAAAGTTAGTTATATAGCCAAAATCCAGGTTGAGATGATCTTGTTAAAAAAAATTCACTTAACTGCTATTTACATCAAGTTTAGTTTCACATAAGTGTATCATTTAATATAGTTATTACAATGTCATTTTGAAATTTTTGTATGAATAACAAAAAAAAACATTGGATTTGAATTTATAAATTTATAAAGATATAGTTAACCGTACTGGAATCTTTTCAATAAATAACAAGGCAGCTGCAAAGGTGAGAAAGTTACAAGTATTAGTCTCCTTTAAGTCGATTTCTCAAAGATAATTGCAAATGTGATTAAATATTTATTTAAAACCTCAGCTATAAAAGTGTGTTCACATTTCCATTTTATATGGCAAATCCTATGATAATTTCGACACACATTTCAATGACGGCAGCTGAATCAACACTGCGACCCATTTGTTACAGCACCCTGATCAAAATATATACTAAGTTTACTTTCTAGAACATAATATATATTTAAATAGGACATTCTAAAAATGCGGTTTCCTCATACTAGAAGACAAAAAATTGTAACAAATGCTTAATGGTCAATAAAAAGTTGATGCTCACTCGTCAAATATTTGGTAATACACTGTTAAAAATTTCAGTTCAACAATGTACAATAGCTTGGTGCAAAACAGAGGTCTACACCATATTATGGTAGAATCTAGGTTGAACCAAAAATCCTTCATAAAAAAAAAAGCGTAGGTTTCACCGATAATTGGCTCAACCTCTTTAACTGCATCCAAAATTTTCGCTGTCGCTACAAGTATCAACAAGTACCTCCAAGAAAGACAACAACGAACATGGGTCTCCGTGGAACAGTGGATAAAGGCGTTCAGCTATGAATCAGAGGATTCCTAGTTCCAGCCCGATCGGTGAGAAGTGGTCATTTGCAATCGGAGGGTTGCCAGCTTCGCTACAAAAATACTACTACTACAATACTAAGAAAATTCGAATTTTGAGTTTTATGCAACGTTATAAGTCTTGGTGCAACGTTTCACCACTAAACCACTCAGGTAGCACCGTACAATGCTGAAACTGAGCACCACATGTTGGTTGCAGCTAAATGGGTACCAAAGTTTGGTACTCATAGACTTCGTATTTTTGTCTTATTACGCCTTATTTTTTCGTATTTAGGTTATATTTGCATATAAATACAGTAGTTCAGTCAGGGTGTTTGACATTTTTTAGAATCAAAACAGACATAAATTCAAAAATATGACACACAGGAAAGACATAATTTTAACTATCGTTCTTGTGAATACTCTAAACAGACATCTAGTTTCGAAACTAAAAATCAAGTTACGATTCAGGTTATGGTGATATTTTTGTAATATATATAATCTTTTTCTAATATAAGGAAGAAGTTCTCAACCTGTGGTACGCATACTCCAGGTGGTACGCGGCGGTCCGGTTGGAGGTACGCGAAAATAACAATAGTAATCGCAAAAAACACATAAAATCTATGTAAATTAAATAATTTTAATATATTTAAACTAAATAATTTTAATATGTTTAAATTAAACAATTTAAATATATTTAAATTAAATAATTTTAATATGTTTAAATTAAACAATTTAAATATATTTAAATTAAATAATTGTAATATGTTTAAAATTAAACAATTTAAATATATTTAAATTAAGTAACTTTAATATGTTTAAATTAAACAATTTAAATATATTTAAATTAAATAATTTTAGTATGTTTAAATTAAACAATTTAAATATATTTAAAATAAATAATTTTAATTAAATAATTTATGAGATTTTAATTAATACCTAAAGTCCTCCATGTAAATATTATACATAAAAAGTGCATTCATATACAGCTCACTGAATCATAATAACGTTATATCAGTATTAAATCTACAATCTACAGCGTTCTAGATGGATTGACCTTTATCAAATTGAAACTGTGTAACGACACAATATGATTCACTTCAATGTCAAGCCTTTTTGGCAATTGTGCGGCCTTAGCCTTTGTTAGCAGTCCTATAAGCAGGTGATAGTTTTCTTTTGAAATGTACCATATACCAGGAAAACATTATGCTATGTTTATCCATTTGCAGTACATTGCTGAACATCTAATTTCGATTGAATAGAACCAGTTTCACTGGATATATTATTTTGAAATACTTATAGAAATATTTCTGTATGTTTACTGACCGAAAAATCGATGGACATTAATGAATCTTAAAGGGCAAAAAAAAATTGCACAACTAATCTAAAGAAAGCTCTAATCTTGGGGGATGGCTCAACAGTTTGGCAAATTATTCTCTCAATTTACCTTGCCATGGGTGCTAATAAGATATAAATATATATTTTAGCATTTTCCTTTTTACATTGTATACTTTTATATTCGAAGATATGCTAGAAAAACAAACATGTGAGGAAAGAAATGTACCACGAATAAGTGTAAAAAGTATAATTTCACAAAAACAATACGCACCTTTACCTACAACTATAGTACAAGCTGCATCTTTAGAATGGAATCCAGCACTAGAAATTGAACGGACACTTATACGGTGAGGCTAAAAGAGGTTAAAATACAAAATTAGCAAGTCTTTTTTTATAAGTTTAAATATACTAATATTCACAAAACAATATACGAAGAGGTTTTGGTTAATATAAATAATATCTAGAATAATAGAAATATATATAAGAAATAATATAAATTATATCTAAGCGAATAAATAATATATTATTTTAAATTTGTCAGTGTTTGCAAATTTTTTGAGAAAAATACCATTTAATATGAAAATAAAAAATATATAATACACTGGATATTTTGAAGCATTATGGTTAATACCACATAATGTTAATGGCTTTCGAACGTTTCACCTGCGGTGCTACCGCTAATTTAAGTAGTATAAGGAAAGAAATCACTTTTCTAGATTGGTAACATCAATTGCCATAAAAATTAAATTAATCTTTCATAGTTTAAAATCTATCATGACTCCCCTAAGGGCCAATGTGCCTCTGTTAATCTAATACTTTTGTAAAAACTCATAAAAGGTTACGAGGATAAAATCAAAACATCGTAAATTTATATTGCTACTTAACATTATTAGAAATCATTAAAACAAATGTTAAAAGTTAACACTATATCCTCTAATAAAACTTTAACTCTCCGAGTTCGAATGTTTTATAATTAGATACAACAGCATATATTTTTTATGGTTCACCAAAGGAAATTATATGTATTTCTTTACAACTTATAAGTACAAAAAAGTAAAATAATTTATTAACAGCTTTGTGATATTAAGTTTCATTGCATATTTATATAACTATAAACTGCATTGAATATAACTATTTAAACAACCCTTTTGTTCGCCGCTTTGGGCTATATCCCCATAAGTCCACCTGTAAGTATGCCACTGATTCTCATGTACTTTTTTTTATTAACTTAGCATTTAAGCTTAAAAATTCACAACCGACTATTTATAATTCTCCATCAAAATTAATTTTATTAACGTAGAATAACAATCGCAAACATGATATTTTGATAATGTGAGATTCACACATTCACTATTATTTTTTTTATTTTAATAAAATCGCACTAAAACTGGAAAAAGAGCTATTGGTGATGGTCCGCAAACAATCCTACAGATAAAAAGCTATGTAAAATGTACCTAAGAAAAACAGTGACTTAAAAAAAAATAATAACAAAAATATAATCCGTGATATGTTTCCAACCGCATCCTGACAAAAAACAATAAAAATTGTTTACATCTCTTATTGTGTTTTTCTTTGTAATTAAACTCGTGAGTAAAACTTGCACACTTCAGCTAGTACATTTTGTTTTCCTCATAAGTTTAAGAACACTAAAAAGACCTCGATCGGTTCGATCGTTCACAGATAACATTGTTTAAGTGATGCGACGGGTAGAAAAAAAAGACCTGAGCGACAATAGCCTATTTCTGACATTTAAAGGAACCAGTTTTGTCAATTTAGAAAGTCGCTTTCTTAAGTCACGCTCTGTTCAAGGTCAAACAATAGCGAAAGTGAGATAATCTGAAGACTTCAAAGCCATTGATTCATATATATATATATATATGAAATATGAATTAATCACTTCAAAAATACATATTGCTTTAATCCTTATTTTGAGTTGTTATAGGATGAAAAGGCTTAATTTATTCTATTATTCAGCCGAAAGTCTCTGTCTCTCTCTCTCTCTGTCTCTCTCTCTGTCTCTCTCTCACTCTCTCTCTCTCTCTCTCTCTATATATATATATATATATAATCATTTCACATATATAATCATATATATATTCACTATATATATATATATAATCACTATATATATATATAATCACTTATATATATATATATATATATATATATAGAGAGAGAGAGAGAGAGAGAGAGAGAGAGGGAGAGAGAGAGAGAGAGAGAGAGAGGGAAGGAGAGAGAGAGATAGGAGAGTTCCAAATGAACAAAAATATTAATATTAATGACTCTTTAAAAAAAACGTTATTACGCGCAATTACATGGGCTATTTTAAAAAGAAAATGTCATCCATTCAAATAAGATAGCGAATTGCCATCAATAACAAGTAAAGGCAGTTATTAAGATTTGTATCGCCTTGAAAATCCCATTTGTTTTGAAGAAGGAAAACACTTATTAAATTTATTGTCTTCCTTGAAGGGTTTTTTCACAAACACGTAGAAGACCTATCACTATGTTGGATTTTTGTTTAACTCTAGCTCAGTGGTTCCCAAAAGGTGGTCCCCAAGATGTGGTCCGCCGAGTGGATGTTAGGGGGTCTGCGGAGTAAAAATATTTTAAAATGATTTAAGAGTGAAAATATCGAGTTTGCAATCAACCTTGGACTGGAATATGATTAAAAAAGAAACTCTTCCCATGCGTTTCGAAAATCAGCTCAGTAACTAACTTAAATGACTACTACAATGGTTTCGTGAGTTTAAATGAGTGTTAAATACACACGTAAAAGACTAAAAGTAGTTAAATTTCTTATTGTGGCGTTATTTTTTCTGTGTATTTGTCGGGTAAATTTGTATCCGTATTTTTAGCAAAAACTGTTTAAAAATTGAAATAAATTATAAAATTAATTTCGGAATTTTACTTTCCCTTCATTTTCATGCTCCAACAAATTTGAAACGTACACATATCCAGAAAGTGGGACGATTCCCATGAGCTTGAGCATATAAGACAAAAGGAGTCCGTCGCTTAATTCTAATTGTGAATCACTGTGCTACGGCTCCTTTTCTCTAGTGTAAAGCACTAAATTGGTGCATCATACTCTATACAATTCGAGGATTGGAATACATTTTCAATAAAGGGAATTTTTAAAAAATACTAAAACTAGAAGGTTTAATTTGTATTTTCACATAAAGCTAATTTTTCTGTGTGGATAATATAATATATTTAACACCATTTTTACATGTGACGTTCTTCCGCCTAAAAAAATGTGGTACTTTTGTTATGTATATATGTGAAACATATTTATTTCTATTATTAAAAACTAAAAATTAGAATGAGTGATGCAGGTTCAAATACGTAACCTTAACTAAAAATTAAGATATAGTAATATCATAATTTAAATTTAAGCTTGAAAATTTGGTTACTTTGGTTTTGAATACCTTTGGAAATTAGGGTATATGACTTTTGGGTAAATGTTTTAGCTTATTCAACTTTAAATGTTTAAAAAAAGTATTTAATATTAACCTAAAAACGTTTCAAAATTTGCCATATGGAGTGTGTATTTTAATATCAATTTTGGTCTGGGTACATATGTTCTAACGGATTACAACCATAGAGTAATGATAAAAATAGAGGAATAAAAATGCTGATTTCCGTGTGTCCATCATTGAAACCACGTGATAGGTGGAAATGCCAATTCATTCATGCGTCAATATTACTTGGCAGGCCTTGGCGACTTTAAGAACTAAACGAGATCGAAGTATTGTAATATGGTTTTGTGTTTAATTTTGTATTTAAATATAGTTGTTTTTGA
Source organism: Troglohyphantes excavatus (assembly GCA_963932185.1). Classification (NCBI taxonomy): domain Eukaryota; kingdom Metazoa; phylum Arthropoda; class Arachnida; order Araneae; family Linyphiidae; genus Troglohyphantes; species Troglohyphantes excavatus. The sequence goes on along the minus strand of OZ010676.1, from coordinate 26,802,024 downwards.
ACGAGTGGCACAATTTAAGGGAGTTTAACAGATATATTAAGGAGATTTTTCTTACTTTGCAGTTTTGAAATAATTGCATTACGTTTTTATGTAAAAAAATTACCATAAGCGAAGTTCTTTCAATTGTTATTTTGTATACTTCAATAAGAAAATATGAACAATAAAACCGGAGAAATATAAAGAGTTTCGCTTCTTCGAGTATTGAACACAAATGAAATATTTTCGTTTCGTTAATGAAGAGGAAATATTTAGCGCATATCGTTTTAAAATAAGTAAATACGTACATATGTATTAAAAAGTTGAATACGGATAGAACTTCTTATCACCAAAAGAGAAGAAAGTGCGCCAAATTTGAAACTCCTGCAGATGTCTGAACGCCAAATGTGGCAGCGCTATAACCACGTGATGTGGGTTTTTCCTTTCAATGTTGACAACGCGGCCTTACGAGAGTCTGGTATTGAAGGCGCTCTCTATTTCATATTACAACTCTCTGATTACAACCGATTCACCTGAGAGGACAATCGTAAATGTGAATATCGACATTAAATAGCTACAGGTGGCAGAGAGAGATGGCGATAATTACACATTAGGGAAATAGGCAGAAACTACGAAGAAGAAGGAAACCGGTTCCACGTGTCGAGAAACAAGCGAAAGCAGACAAAAAAAACAAAAATTCTACCCGCAAAAAAAGCAAACTGTCAGCCAGCAAAATTTAAAGGACCAAAAGGATTTAATCGGAAAATAAAAAGGGGGTACAAACCAATCCTACAAATGACTGTATTAAAGGTTAAAATTGGATAAAAGCTATAGGAGACAGCAGACTAATGATAATCAAGCGGCATTTGATCAAACTAAAGTAGAAATGTATATTTTTTTAAATATTTATTTTTTGAATTTGCATTAATACATGGTAAAGCTACAAGTAGTCTGATTCTTGAGTCTTCATAAAGGATTTGAGAGGAGAAAATGTTATTTTGATGTTCATCTGTATTGTTAGCATCTTTGATATTAGAGTCCAGTTTTGTCTTTTATATAAAAAATAAGGAAAAAAACATAACATCTTACAGAACGAAGGCGGGGAATCTTTATCCTTTTCCCCCCTTTTTATTGGGATTTTCTGGATTTGAGGAGGAAGTTTTCCCTTTTTACTTCTGAAGCAAATTTAATGGGACGAAAACTATGCAGGAATTAATAAAAAATTATGCATGCGGCAACTTTATCCTTATTTTGCGAGTTTATGGTAGCGGGGAGATGTTTTCCTTGTGATGGTTGATGAACCTTTTTATTTCGTTCATTTTTCGTCTTGGGTGGTCTAATCATCTCATCGATACCACTGTCTCATTTCCTTTCCCCTGTTTCCTAACTTTACAGCTTTTCAGGATGTGAGTTTTGCGAAATTTGAGTTTTTGGAATGTGTTGCGTGTTGTTTTGTGTTGTTCTTTGTGCAATTTAAGTTTCAATCATATTTTACAAATTAATCTAGGGTTAAAAGACTTTCTGTACTAGACACCTTTTCTTTTTTTAATTTACGAAGAGATTAAACTACACATTGAATTAATGAATGTTTTTACTAAAGTAGTGTTATGTAATATTTTTACCAAAATAAAATTACCAGCAAACTAGTTCTTAGTAAAAGTATCTTTATGGTAGGCCTGATTTGGGGGTCTCACAAAAATCTAAAATGAAATCTCAGGCTTCAAGGGTCTATTCGGTAATCAGGCCCTGCACTAAACTAAACTGAGTTCTGGAAGCGACGAAAATTACACCCAGCACATTAACGAAGGCATTAAGGTATCTTTCAATGACTTTTTGAACGTACAAAAGAAAAAACGCACACCATTAAAGTACAAAAGAAAAAAAGCGCTCCATTAATGACAAAAGAAAAAAACGCGCACCATTAATGTACAAAAGAAAAATTGCGCACCATTAATGTACAAAAGAAAAGCGCACATTATTCATGTACAACAGAAAAAAACGCACATCATTAATGTACAAAAGAAAAACGCACACCATTAATGCACAAAAGAAAAAACGCACATCATTAATGTACAAAAGAAAAACGCATACCATTAATGTACAAAAGAAAAGCGCACATCATTCATGTACAAAAGAAAAAAACGCACATCATTAATGTACAAAAGAAAAACGCACACCATTAATGCACAAAAGAAAAAACGCACATCATTAATGTACAAAAGAAAAACGCACACCATTAATGTACAAAAGAAAAAACGCACATCATTAATGTACAAAAAAAAGTAAAAACACACCATTAATGTACAAAAGAAAAAAACGCACACCATTAATGACCCAAAAGCAAAATGCACACCATTCATGTACAAAAGAAAACACGCACACCATTAATGTACAAAAGAAAACACGCACACCATTAATGCACAAAAGAAAAACGCTCACCATAAATATGCAAACTCAACCATGAATCAAAGCAATGATTGAAAGTAATTGCACGCAAAACTCTTTAACGATGCATGCATCACTTACTCTGGAAGAATCGACGCCCTCAATTAGAGCCCTGGTCCTCTCAGAAAACTGAATGGTTGCTTTAGGAACTCCGTCCACATACACATGATAACCTTCAATTTTCCCGGATTTCACATCTGGAGCTACCCACCCGATTAGGAGGCTTTTGTTCATTTGGCGTTCCAGTATCAAACGCTGAGGGGGAGGTACACCTAAAAATGCAAGGGTTTATTTGTATTGTTAAAAAAAAGCTCCGTTTTATTTCAGTGCAGTTTGAATGCGCAGTGGAACTCCAATTATCCGAACTCCAGTTATCCGGATCAAACAAAGAGGATCGCTACATTTAAAAAGTTTCTCGTCGGTAAATGATATTGTTTTTAATAGTCATTAAGTTACATTACGTATTAAAGCAAAGTTCGTTTTTTTAACTAAGAAATAACCTTTTTTCTGTGAATGATCTAATTATTCGGATAATCGATTATCCGGATGAGGTGTGGGCCCAATTGATCCGGATAATTTTAGTTCTATTGTATTTTAAAGGGAAATTATGTTTTCTGTAATTAGTTCGCTTTCGGTTACAAGTTTGAGCTCTTTTTCAGTTGAAACTTATTTACAGAAGTTAGTGGTCTGAATGACTTCGTCACGGAAATCAAACATGAAACGAAAGCATGAGTAGTGCAAGGTCAGCTACAAGTTTAAATCGGCGTCAATGCGTCAGCTGTCGTGTTCTGTGCATTTTTTGTACTGTTTATTCTACAAAATAATACGTTAATGAAGGCGTAGAAAGTTTTATTTCAACCGTGCGCTTATGTGTTTCACTTTAGAATTATATTTATCAGAGAAAAGGGCATCAAAAACGCAACAAAGTAATGTTTAGATATAAACAACACATACTAATAAAAATATCCGTTTCCTAATTTTGTGTTACTTGTATTCATATTATATTCTCGTTGAATTAACACAAAAATATTGTTACATGTATAAAAACTTCTATCTACACGTACATTTAGCAGAATTCGTTATTTTTGTCTCGTTTTGGTAAGCAATTTTTAACTTTGTGTTCACAATTGAATAAGTCAGGGATGTATAGTTTTGACAGATATGCGTGTTGAAATGTCACTACGAGAGGTAGATTTTTCGTATCCATGTGAAAAACGCAACAAAGTAATATTTAGATATAAACAACGCATACTAATAAAAATATCCGTTTCTTAATTTTATTTTTCTTGTATTCACATTTATATTCTTATAGAATTAACACAAAAATATTGTTCTTTTTTATGTATTAAAACTTCTATCTACACGTAAATTTAGCAGAATTCGTTATTTTTCTCTTGTTTTGGTAATTTTTAACTTTGTGTTCACATTTGAATAAGACAGGGATGTTTAGTTTTGACAGATATGCGAGTTGAAATGTCACTACTAGAGATCGATTTTTCATATGCATTTGAAAAAAATCATAAATGCATATATTTAAAACATAAACTAAAAAAAAAATTGCTATAAAGATTTAAAATTGTTTCCGTTTTGAACAGGGAATAATTTTGAACCGTGCATCATCTTTTTCAGAAATGATACGTTTCATCTAAGAAACAATTGTGGATAAAGCTTTTTATTTCATTCATTCATATTAATTCAATAATTGTAAAAGGAAATTAGAGAAACACATTAAAATATCTGTTTTATTGCGAAACTTCTTATTACTCCAGAAATGGAAAATGCTTTATATTTAATTAATTAAATACAAGATTTTTAAGCTTTCGTAAATAATAAGTTTAATGGTGCAAAGCTGCCATCTTCATAAAATATCTATTGTCATAACTATCAACCGTCACAATTCAAGGATTTTTGAAAGCGGAAAAATTGTGAAGAAAAAACAAATTTTTAATGATCAAGGAAAACTACTGTGAATAATCGAACACGTGCATGCAAACGAAGCTGACATCTTCAAAGTTGAACGAAATTTTGCAATGTTTTTGGTTTAATTGACAACGATTTTTTTTAAGATTTATTGTTTGTAATATAATTTAATGAGGATATTGCTCTATTTAAAATATTAAACCACCATTAAATTTTCTTTCTATCGTTTCCATGAGAACATATTGTAATAAGACATATATTTTTAACATTGTTTGCACGCTGAATTTTTGTAATATATTAATGCATTCACAAAACTATTGAAAAAATAAATTTTAACTAATTAACGATGATACTAAATACTATTTCAAATGGAAGCAAACAAAACAAATTTAGAACTTATTTTTAAGAAAAATAAAATATATGAGGAGTTTTAGAGCGAATTGAGCCATATCCTTCAAAAATAGACCCATAGAATATTGATGTTTTTAATTTTATAGAAATTTTCATTAAAATCTTATTGAATTTATTTTAATTTTATGAGAAATTTCAAAAGACAATTCAAAACTACTTCTGGTATGTTTATTAAATGTAATGAAAGCATTCTATGTTATGTAAAAATTCTATATAATAGAAGTAAAATAGATAATTTATAAAAAATAATGACCTCTTACGAAGTTTTCGTTTTCTTTTTCCTCTTCATTATCATCATTATCCTGATCCATCTCTTCAATGTCTTCAAGATCTATGTAGTCATTCATTCGATGAAAATCGTCTGCAAAGCAATCGTCTGGAATTAATCTACTTCACTATTAAGAAACCGAATTTTTTATTTATATTTAAAAAACAGGCAAGTTTAAGAAAAACAAGTTTAAGAAAATAACCAGAAATTGAAAGAAAGAATTACATTGATATAAGTTTAGTGCATCATAAAATTTTCCATAATTAAAAATATAAAAATGTAATGCAATTTTTATTGCGTTTGCTAATGTGTCTTTTATTTTTCTTGTAAAAAATTCTATAATTATTAATTATAATTATTAAAATTCTATAGCTTCTGTTAATTAAAATAGGTTGTATTAATAAACATATGGGGGAAGGGAGGGTAAGTGTGCGCATGGATTTTTGTGACGTTGGCAATATTGCGCAAAATTTTCGTTGTGATTTTTTGGTGTGTCTGCAACAGCAGAATATACCTTATGTCCATCTGGCTGCTGTATTTTGTTTAGATTTTACAAGGAAAAATATACTTTTATAACTTTTGTATGTAATATTTAGAACTGAAAACGTAAGAGTTTTAGAGTACATAATACTAATTTATATTTTTTGCTCTATATCACAGCAAAGTACAGTTCATTAGCAACAACGTCAGGTGAGACAGAATTCTGTAACTGCATGGAGCTCGCACCAAGTAGAGATTCCGTCAAACACTTCCCTGGTGGACAAGAGTACGCAACAGCTATTTCGCTAAATAGAACGCCAAAGGTAAAAAAAAAATGTAAGATTTCCAGTACAGAACGAGTGGAAACTATCACAGCGGTATGCTACATAGTTCAACATGAATTTATGTGCCGCCAATCGTAATTTTTTTAAGAAACAGAAGTTTAAGAACAGCATTAGTCAAGTATAATACTGCATTGTACTTAGTAGCACTCGGCATGTACACACGCTTGCCCAAAGCAATACAATTTGATTTTAATACAATTCCATCTGCTTTGAATACGTTACTAGGATAGTTATATCTAAGATTTTTTTTATAATGTTCATGGTTTACAACATAAAAAAATTGGTAATATAAAAAATACACGCCATTTAAACAAAATAAGCAAACAGTAGGAATTTTACGGAGGGCTCCAACCGTACTCTTGAGGGGACTTAACATTTTGGAATAGTTTTTAAAAGATATGAATTAAGGAAAATAACCAAAAATACGCATGTGCAACTGTATAGATGTGGTTAAATATCCGGATGACCGCCAGCAGTAATCCCGCGCCAGTCCAACAGTTGCCATAGAAACGGACGATTTTACTTAATTCTGGGGAAAAAAGCAAAGCCTCAAAAAGACGAAAATTCGAATTTAGATTTCTAACCAATTCATCCCTTTTACGTTCCACCCCAGAATTGAGTAAAATCGTTCGTTTCTATAGCAGCCGCCAGACAACAAAATTCTGTCCCGGAGTTTTAAGCCGGTGGTAAAACAGAGTATCAAAACTTAAGTAACGATAAGGAAGGGGATATTTTATGCTTTTGTAGTGCAATAATAAAACTTTTTTGCAATAATCGGTGTTTGGTGCTGGGGTATAGATGGAGCAAAATTGTATAGTACAGACCTGGATGTAATAGATCATCAGACACTGTCATTTCCATATCTTGTGCATAGCTGAAGCTTACACTACTGTCATCCGAATCCCTGTTTCCATATAACACAGTGGCGTGGAACTCAAATAATTCTTCGCCTTTAAATAAAGTTAGATTTTAGAATTAATATAGGGATTTTCATTAGATCAGTTTCCAAAATACTTATTTAATTATTAATTAAATTAATTGGTATTTTTCTAATTTCGAGGCTAAAGGTACGTGCATGAGTTTTTTTTAGGATCTACTGATTTGTTCTTAAACTTCTAATTCCTACTATTAAAAAATATCAAAGAAAAAAATATGTTTTGTTGAAATGAAGATGCTTAAATCAAATAAATTAAAATCATTTAAAATTTAAAAAACACACACACTTTATTTTGTATAACTTTAAAATGTAGCATATCATTGGATTAATTCACAAACCTCGTAACTCCCCACCACGGATTCAGCAAAGTTGCTTGGCGATGAAATTCAAGCGATTTACTTCTAATTGGGAAATTGTTTAAACACAAGAAGTGATTGGAATACCTGAGCTTAGATTGTAGGTGAGAGATTAGTTTAAAAAGTCGCGTGATTTTCGAGCTTAAATTTCGCTATAGCTGCTGAATCGGTGGTTTGGAGTTACGACGTTTGTGAATTAAGCTGTAAATATCTGCTAGTTTCAATTTTATTACTGAATAATTTATGTATGCAATCAACTTAATTCATTTTTATTTTCAAAATAAAAGAAATTCTTAATTTTTCTTATGTATTAAAATAATTTATTTTTATGTTTCAATTAAATAGTTTTAAAATAAAGCAATTCCTTATCCATGGAAATGCTATTCGTGCTTTAATTATATGTAACTGGAAAGTCTATATATTAGTGTCAAACTTTTTTTAACCTTAGTTTAATGTATATTTACCGTTAAAATCATATTAAATAATTGAAATGATTTAAAATAGTGTTTAAACTTTTCAGACATAGTGTTCGGTATACCGAACATCACTTTTCGACATCTACATTGTATCAACGGCTTAAAGTAATTTTAAACTTTTTGTGCTAATTGATTCTCTACTTTCTGTGGTATAATCTTGTTTTTTAGTTTAGAATTTGGAAACACTGAGATTGGTGTTTTGCAAGCATGTCTGTAATTCGAAAAGGGGGTGTAAAATATTGTATAAATTTTATTAAATAATTTTGTATTTTGAATTTTTAATAAGTAGTGCATAAATTTTTTTTTCAATTAAAATATTTGAGATTTTTAATATTTTTACATTTTAAATTGTGATTAAAATTTTCTTAAATTTTGTGCTAATTATCCTTATTACCATAGGTCATCAGATTTTAAAAGAATAATTTTTACTCAAATATTTATAAATTCTCACTGAAGGGGTAAATATATGGTTGTAGGTATGCTATTTTGGACATTAGAGTGTAAAATATCATGTAATGACTTATTAACTCATTTAGTGCTTACTACTTTTATTAAAACTTACGAATTTCATACAAAAGGTTGGTAATCCTACGAAAATTTATTTTATAATGCTACGTATTATATGGGATCTCGAAAAAATTAAATAGATTCATTAATACAATACAATAATTGAATATATTTTATACCTATTGTTAATAGAGAGTGTTAAGGTTACCTGTAAGTTTTTCGACGAAATTTGAAGGAACTAGCCCCTTTCTTCCATCCAAGAGCTCTCCATTAAAAAATCCATCCTATAAAAATGCAGTGTTAGAGATTAAATGTTTCTTCATAGAATACAATATTTTGATACATGGGCAATATTTTATTACTGAAACTAACCATGTAACTAATATTGGTAGGTCTTAAATACTGCTAATTATCTATTAATCCAAATGAAATATAATGCATAAATATCTTAAACATCTATCTGTGACGTAATAGAAATGCAAAAGAAAGATCCAGCAAGCAGAAATAACTTCCATTCTTCAAATCGGAAGTTTAAATTTTAGCTTGTTCAAATACATTTTGGATGATGTCCATTTAATAATATTTAAGATTTTTTTTAAAACAAGCAATATCTACCTCTACGCTATTATTTTCAAATTTTAAGTTGAAGTAAAAATTATAGTGTGTGAGTATCAAAATGCAGGGTAAATTTAAGCCATAACGAATTCACTTCGTATTTGGAATACAAAATTCTTGTTATTCTCAAATGTAAGTCATTTGTAGTTGTAAGATTAAGCAGTCGATATCAAATTCAAAGTAGCTCATTATTTGGAGTTTGAAAATTTATGGTGGATTTTTTATTTATGGTGAATATATTAAATGGTGGACATATGGTAATCAGGCAAATTTATGGTGGACATATGGTGGTAATCAGGCAAACCATGTAATAACGAGCCAACTTCATGGCATTATCCATTTCACAAAGTGACAATTATCCGATTAAACATTTCATGTGTGTTTACCTCATCCATCTCTCCATATATGATGACATAATCTCCAGCACTTAATGCTAGTTCTGCCTCTGGATTTTCATTTGGGGATTGCTTTAGTGGATCGTAAGTATAACGGGCACAGAAGATGTTACACCGACCTCTGCCGGGCAGTTCGATAAAGTCGATAGAATCCAACATTTCGTCTTCAGTAAGGGCAGCTAGGTGGAATACAGAGACGTTACAAAGAGGAACAAATGAAGTAGTTTCTTATTTCAAACATACTTTTTACAAATTGTAATGTAAATGTTGTAAAATAATTAAAATTAAAAATTTGTAATATAAGCTATTAATTGGATTGACCAGGATTTTAAATTTCAGTTGACAATGAGCAAGTATAATTCTCTTGAACACTTACATACTTCTTTCTACATATTACAACTAATCGTACAGAAAAAAAATATTCAGCTATTATGTCGAATTAAAAAATTGTCAGGATATTTTGTAACTGTCTATCAGGAACCTTAAACATTTTGTTTTTATATGTATGATACGCAATTAAAATTAAAATCGGGGGTTGGCGAACGTTAGCGAGTAATTACTGTTGACCCCAGGATGACCCTACTAAAAACCGTTTCCTTTTAATTAGATGCAAAAAGCATTTTCTAGATCATAAAGAAGAAACTCCACAGATGAACAGAAACAGAAGGGCCACCGAGCGGCTGAAACTAGCTACGAAAAACTTGAACAATACATGGCGCATCGGCCATCTTGGATCTAGAAAATCGATTTCCACATTTACTTCTGTTTCATTCACTGAAAGATTAAAAATGTTTACTTTCCTCGGTTTAATACTCGTTCGTTAAGCTGAACAGTCCATGAGCGTCGGCCATATTGGATCTACAATATCGATTCCAACGTTAACTACTGTTTCATTCACTGAAAGATTAAAAATGTTTACTTTCCTCGGTTTAATACTCGTTCGTTAAGCTGAACAGTCCATGAGCGTCGGCCATATTGGATCTACAATATCGATTCCTATGTTAACTACTATTTCATTCACTGAAATATTAAAAATGTCTACTTTCCTCGGATTAATACTGTTTCGTTAAGCTGAACAGTACATGAGCGTCGGCCATATTGGATCTACAAAGCCTTCTCAAATATTTACTTCTGTTTCCTCCAGTAAAAGAGTGGAATGGACCACGTTTTCGGTTGATATTCCCGCGTTATTTTAAGGTGTTTATATCTTACCCTCTGCGGCAGGTGCCAGCCTTTGCAGGAGTGCAGTGGGTATGAGGGTGTGGCCAGCTGGCACCATGGCCGACGCGTGGTGCAGGGAAGCAGATGAGGCTGAGGCCGTGAGCCCCTGGATCCCGAGGGAGGCCGAAGGGTCCCTCAGGCTGCCCAGGGAAGGGCTCGGGGAGGCCATAAGAGAATGGTGACTGGAAAGGCTGCTACTGCCTAGGAAGGAGGACGACTTGGTGCTCAATGACATCGAATAAGATTCTGGAAGGACAGAAGAAACAATATGTTTTTATTGACCCTGTTAATATGTTAATAAAATCATGGATAATATAATGTGAGTCGTCTAATTTCAAAACCGGAAAGATCCATTTCCCTAAATTTTACAGGAGACGCCAAAAACGATTGACAGCCACGTACTTTGGAATCTAAAGCCATGACTTTGATTGCATTTTTAGACTGGATTCCGAAACTTTTGGTCAATACTGCTTTGCAAGGTGATGTAGTGTATTGAGAACTTGTGGAAAATAGTTAAAAAAAACGATTTTGTGAAAAATGTGGATCTATCTGGTTTTGAACATAGACAGCTCAAGTTATTTTTACCGTAAATACGGGTTACTTTGTCCCACTCAACGAAGAATATTAGAACGCTATTGAAGGTGGGCTTGCCTAACTTTTATAGCTGTTAGTTTTAATCGCCGGTTACTATGCGAACTTGAATCAATCAACTTGTAGCACAAATAGTTCAGTCATTTTTTATTTGGGACAAAATAATACTCCAGGGCCAAAGTAACCCGTGTTTGCAGTACTTATTGTTTTTCATGATTTTTTTACATACATTTGAGATTGATATTTATATCGGGTGTTTAGTGTAAAAACTCACTAAGTTAGTTTTTTTAATCATGGTTTGTAATGTGCAAGCATAATGAATTACTGTCAGTAAAAATAATAAAGTAAATGGGGAGTGAGGTTGAGAAATTTAAACAGTTATATTTTGGAATTAAGACAATCTTCAATGGTGAAAACACTAATATATCAAAACACCCACGAATGACCCAATAAGTTTCTCATCACAATATTTAAATTATAATTATTTTACTTAATTGATTTATTCGTTAATTGACGTTAATTTAGTATTGATTAAAATTGATGTAAACAGGATACCATACTTTTAAATAAACTGGTTATATGAGAACAATTAAAGACGTGGATGTAAGAGCCAGATAGCTCCAGTTTTCAAAATCGTTAAGGACGGTTGGAAAACACTGTACGTTTCTTGAATTGTGTGAGACAAAAGTACAGCTCCTTTTCTTCTATATTTCATTAGCCATTACTTATAGCTGTCCGATGTTTACACCAATCAATAGAGAATTTTCTTTATAAGAACATGAGATAAAGTGTAAATCAAAAAAAAGTCGAGCTGTCTGGTTCTTGCAATTAATATTTTAAAAATCTGTTTAAACTTTCCGTTTGTATTTGTCTCTAAAAATTTTAGTGTTCAATAAATTAAGGCGGTATTTTTATTCCAGAGTGCATTTCTTTAGAAAGAGATTAAAAAACGTAGTTCTGTATTTAATTTCTTTTTTACTGAATCTTTCACTAACATTTTATAAATAATACATTTCTGAAAAAGTTAATGTAATGCTTTAACTAAATAAAAAATCGTTTAACTTACCCTGAAATGGTGAAAAGTTATTATATTTGTTAAATTTATAAAAACGGCATTTGAGGAAAAAATAGTCAAATAAATTCAGGCAAGGTATTACTACTATTGAAGAGCTGAGCGGATGAACATGTTAAGTGACAATTTAGTAAAATGAAGAAAATCATCTTTAATGTTTATAAGATAACGTGTACATATTTTTTTAAACAGAAAACAGACTTATTTAAAGATGTGGTAGAATCAATGAACATTATATATATATATGTTTACAGCAGATCATAACATGTTGCAGCGACATGCAGTTCGTTCACCTTTCTTTCTCTACCAAGCAATTCCGGGAAAGAATTTCCACTTGAACAGTGTATATGTCAAAGAGCCAATCGCATAGCTCCAACACATGAGGACCACGCAGGGGGCGGCCGAATGCGATAAACACTGACACAAAGGAACTAATTCCCAGACAGACAGCCATAGTAATAGCACGCTCTTCTGTGTGCTCCTCATCTAATTGCAATACCATTCATTTATCCTTTAAATGTTAATTCTTAACTTTTATAATAACTTTTTTAAATATTATTTGTTCTCTAAATACTATGGCATTCATCAACTTATTCATTACCTTTAAACTTAACCTTCTGAATCTTAAATGGAGCCAACAATAGCGTGGCCGTATCAAACCCAATCAACTACGGCTGCGGCAATGTTCTCTCACAAGGAAATCTATATTTTGTCAAACATTTTACTTAATATGTTCATCCACTCAGCTCTTCAATTATCACCAGAGTTTATATGTTCAAAATCATTGACTAAAAATAGTGTTAAAACATTCCCTTTACACTTCTTAAAAATGTATACTATATAATATATATTTCTTACCTAAAATATTTCTTTTTTTATCCAATTCAGCTAATATTTTATTGTCTTGTTCTAGTTTTGCCATAAGTTGCTCTAATTCTTGTCTAGACACGGATTGTTCTGTAAAAAAGAAAAATGTTACATTTTATTTAAAAAAAAAATTTAATGTTTAATTAGTATTTACTCTGAAATATCTCTTATCAAAATGTAATGTACATACTGTAATCGTTAGATCAGAACCTAAGACTTGTCTAAGTAATTAGACAAACTTAATAACAATTATATAGGACAACTGACAAACACGATATCTGTTCTTAGATTTTGAAGCTCACAACTGTGAGAAAGCTACTAAGCTAGTAACTTTAGTAGAAATATTTTAGAGTGAATGATTCGGACTATACATCATGGATGAGATTTAATTAGTTTTTGGTTTAATGTAAAAGTATAAGCATTATAAATTTCCTAGTGATAAAACTAGGTATAAATAGCATTTATGTCAACTTCAAAAAACACAAACTTGTAGTGTATTGACAATGTTTTTACTTAAAAGGAATAACATTTGGATTTTTTTGGGTTAAAATTTTTGAATCGGAAGATGTAACAGAAGGATCTATCTATTACATAGACAAAGTATAACCATTTTACATTTTCCAATTCATTTATGTGAAACTCTTTTTGACAATTTTTTTTTATCAATTACAAGTATATAAATAATATAATCTTTTATAAGGACGTTTTGTGAAAGTTTTTAACACAAAAATCATTTCAATTTTAGAACAAAATTTTTGAAAATATCCCATTTATTTCTAAATATTGATAATGTATAGTGGCAAAAATACGTTTATTCAGTGAGGTAGGTAAAAGTGACCTCAGTTTTGCATAACATCTAATTATATATTTTACAGACATATCCATTTTTAACAAATTTTTATAAATCCTTCAAACATTTTAGAATTAACACAAAAAATTCGAACCTGCCTCCTTAATTGTTAATTTTTAAAAATCGATATTAATTTTTGTTAATTAAGTTTTTAACATGTGTTAATGTAATGTGCTAATGTAATTTTCAAATGAATAAACTTTATTACTATTCCACTTAAAATGTTAACTAATGAATATTTGAACTATTTACTTTTATTATTATTACATATTTATAAATGTATGCCATTTCAATACATGTTACTCATACCCAACTCTTTTTAATTTATATAAATTGACAATATAAACTTGTTTGTTTAAAATAATAGAAGCAGTCATCATAAAACACAACAAAGCAATTGTTTATTAGAGATATACTCTGATGAATTGTTTCTATTTATCAGGTATAAGATCGTTTTTTATTTAGGTCAGTTAGCGTGACAGAACGTTCTAGACGCGTTACTTTAGATTCAGTTCACCAGCATTGTTTTCAAGTTCGACCTTGCTGCAACCTTTTTACCAATTAGATGATCATTGTACCGTCTCACAATTAAATTTTGCTCACAATAGAAAGTGAAAAGGCGATTTGTATTGAGACATCGTTGGAACGTGCCATGATAAATAATATTTGAACTTATCCAACTCTTAAGTTTATCAAAATAGGTGATGTTGAAGGCCAAAAATGTATTACATCCAATGGGACTTGGGGTCATGGGTACATAAGTTATATAAAACCCAACTTAATCGGGAAGGTAGGAAGCCTTATTTTTACAATGAGTAATAGATAAATTGAATAGTTTGCCTAAATAAGTGGTGGTTAATTTGTCAGGAGTAGTTAGTTTTAATAGACAGCCGGATTGGCATTGGGGGATTGTTAGGATATGATAAATAGGACCAACCTTTGCTGGGCTTAGAACCTGTAATTGGTCATCAGTATTTGTATTTTGTTTGATTTTGATTTGAATATTCATAAATATGAAAGTTTTTAAATGGAAAATATTTTAGTATGGATATTTTTGTATGAATGACACTGCAGGATTTATATGGATATATAAGTATTAATTTTTTTTTGCTGTCGCGTCGCTTAGAAAACGGTTTACGTGAAAATGGTTCTTACTCAAATGGTTCAAAGAATTTGGTTAGGTACATTTGTATTTAATTATTAAAAGTAGGAAATTATGGAATTTTTACATGAAAGCACGGAAAGATTTCGATTGGGTAGGGAAAGATTCGCACATGGTTTGAAGAATTTGGTACGAATATTTGTATTTAACTATTAAAAGTTGGAAATTATGGAATTGTTACTTGAAGGTAGGGAAAGATTTCGCTCTCGGCTTTTTTCTTCTCTCACTGGGTTAGAGGAAGCAGGAATCAACGGCAAATCTAAAAAACAAATAGTATTTCAATTAGGGATATTTAGATAATTCTTTTTTAAATTTTTATCTTTAGTTATGAAGCTTAATAAAATGTAATTTTCAAATCGTTTATAAAAATACATACAACATAAAATAGTTTCTGTTATGAATTTCTTGTACTATAATAAACAGTTTTATACAATGAAATGATAAATTTAAAGCATATAAATGTTATTATTTATAGGTGGTAGATGCATATTTTGATTTAAAAACAAACTTCAGTAAGTTTTTATATCCACATTTTTTAACTAAAGTAAAAAAAATTACATTCCAGCAAATGTGTAATCTTTAAGAAATAAGATTGAACTAAAAACATAACCTATTTTATTTTAATTATAATTTCATCTCTTAAATTAACCATTAGGTTGCAAGGATTTAATTTTAAAACTTGCGAAAATGTTTTAATTAAAATTTAATTATATTCATTTTGCAAAAAGGTATTATCAATTTTAAGTCTAAGCCTCGAAAAATATAAATCCGTTAAAATAGCCAAACGGGTTCCTGGATTATGTCATGTCCACGGGGGCTAAGTGACAAACTGTAACCTGGGTTGTTCGTATGGTTCAGAGTTTTAACCACAAATCTATGAGACGCTTATAGATTTGAATACATGTACTCTAAACCCATTAATTTTGGATAATGTATCAAACTAAACCTATAATGTAGGTTCAGTTTCATTTTTAAGTAAATTATTTTTTTAACAAAGGACCAAGTAAAACATGATTTTCGGTGTTTTGTATGGATTACTATAACGGGGTAATTTGTAACCACTGAGCTAAAACGTAATTGAAGGGATTACTCCCATTATGGGAAAATGTACTCTACGTTGCCACGCGGATGAATACTATTCGGAAGAAAAAGTTGATAAAACATTCTATTTTGGATTTTTGCACCGTTATAGTCGAATTACGTCGGTCTTGATTGTTTGATTAATTCATTAATATATGTTTCCTTTTCTTGTAAATGAGGAAGCAAGTATGGTAAAAAATTAAATGTGTAACATTTATTTTTGAAAGCCAGAAATGTGGTTTTAAAACTGAGATGCTTGTACTTCATCTTATGCCAAACACCATGCAAAAGGACTATATTTTCTACCTTGGCTCAAAAGTGTGTAAAGCGGTCACTTACACTCAGTCTTGCCTCCAGTGGTTATTTGAGCTCAATGTTTGTAATTGCTTGACATATATATAGGGTAATAAATTCAAGTTATTTTTTTATAATCTGCTTACCAACAGTTGTTCGAGACTTTTCAAGCTCAGCTAAAATTCTGTTATCTTGTTCAATGCGAGCTAATATTCTATTTATTTCCGTGTTTTCCGCTGGAGCAGGTGGTTCTCCTTTGTTCAGATTAGCGTTGGAAACGGGATTTTCTACATCCCGAGTCGCAACCATTTCAGAAATCACCGGACCTTTAAAAAATACAATAATTTATTAATAAATTCACGTCGTTATAGCGATTCAGTAAACTTTAATAAAACTCTTCATATATTAAAAGAAACTTAGCTTTAGCACTGGGCAATCAATGTTGCGCAAACTTAATCCAATTCAACTATTTTAATGGTAAAAGGTGCGATTTCATTTAAAGTTAACCCCAATTTTTTTTTAATTTATTAATTGTTTATGATAATTAATTGTATGTTTATGATAATAATTAATTTAATGATAATAATTAATTTAATAATTATGAATTGTTAAAAATTAATTTAATGATAATGCATTGTTAAAAATTAATTTAATGATAATGAATTGTTAAAAATTAATTTAATGATAATGAATTGTTAAAAATTAATTTATGATAATGAATTGTTAAAAATTAATTTAATGATAATGAATTGTTAAAAATTAATTTAATGATAATGAATTGTTAAAAATTAATTTAATGATAATGAATTGTTAAAAATTAATTTAATGATAATGAATTGTTAAAAATTAATTTAATGATAATGAATTGTTAAAAATTAATTTAATGATAATGAATTGTTAAAAATTAATTTAATGATAATGAATTGTTAAAAATTAATTTAATGATAATGAATTGTTAAAAATTAATTTAATGATAATGAATTGTTAAAAATTAATTTAACGATAATGAATTGTTAAAAATTAATTAAATACTTTCTTTCAAAAACACTATGAAATTTAATACCTTCAATACTATATTTAACTGAAGTAGCAGACTGGTATGGCGCTTGTGGTGTTACCGCAATAGGGTCTCGAAGTGTCACAGGTTCTCGTACTTGCACAGGTTCTCGTATTTGCACAGATTCTCGTAGTTGCGCAGATTCTCGTAGTTGCACAGATTCTCGTATTTGGACAGGTTCTCGTATTTGCACAGATTCTCGTAGTTGCACAGGTTCTCGTAGTTGCACAGGTTCTCGAAGTGGCACAGGATCTCGAAGTGGCACAGGATCTCGGACTGGCACAGATTCTCGGACTGGAGCAGAATCTCGGAGTGGCACAGAGCTTTGTGTATTTTCAACCGCTCCGTAGGACATTGAGGGCAGTGAGTAAGCAGGAGGGATAGGAGATCGGGCAATTGGATTTGGGGACTGGCTGGCAGGCTGAGCATGTTCCAAATGCAGTGACATCTATGAAAAAGAAACCGATTAAATATTCTGAACAAATCTCATAGAATTGCTTATGTAATTGTCAATAACTTTCATATAAATGCAATTGCAAGATTAGCAATTTTTTGACACGATTGTGAAAAGTCAGATATTTCATACCATAATGAATTCACTGAATCATTTAAAATCGGGAATTTACACATGGTATTGGTAAATTATATTTTTTTTTCAGAATCCAATTTTAAACGTGTAATTCCTAAATAAAATTCAAACCTGCTGCTTAAATATTATTTCATGTTAACATAATTTCCAGATGTGGAAATGTATGCCACTTACTTGTTCTGAGTCTTGTGGAAGAGTTGGTTGCATGCTCCAGGAGCTTTTCACCTGACTCCTCTGCAAAGTTTGGATTTCTAAACTAAGTTCTTCCCTTAGAACACTCTCTAGGTCGCATTTCTTTCCTAACTCTCGAACCTCAGACTGAAAAATATAAGGAACGTAGTAATATAAAATATAGATAGTAATCTAACTTTTTAAGAACTATAGTAATCTAAAATGTAGAACTAAAGTTATCAAAAATATAGAACTAGTAATCTAAAATATAGAACTAAAGTAATCTAAAATATAAATAGCAATCTAAAATATAGATAGTAATCTAAAATATAGATAACAATCTAAAATATAGAACTATACTATAGTTCTATATTTTAGATTACTATCTATATTTTAGATTACTATCTACATTTTAAATTCATATCTATATTTTAGATTACTATCTGTATTTTAGATTATTATCTATATTTTAGATTACTAATTTAAAATATAGAACTATACTATAGTTCTATATTTTAGATTACTAATTTAAAATATAGAACTATACTATAGTTCTATATTTTAGATTACTAATTTAAAATATAGAACTATACTATAGTTCTATATTTTAGATTACTAATTTAAAATATAGAACTATACTATAGTTCTATATTTTAGATTACTATAGTTCTATATTTTAGATTACTATAGTTCTATATTTTAGATTACTATAGTTCTATATTTTAGATTACTATAGTTCTATATTTTAGATTACTATAGTTTTATATTTTAGATTAATATAGTTCTATATTTTAGATTAATATAGTTCTATATTTTAGATTACTATAGTTCTTTATTTTAGATTACTATAGTTCTATATTTTAGATTACAATCTATATTTTAGATTAATATAGTTCTATATTTTAGATTACTATAGTTCTTTATTTTATATTACTATAGTTTTATATTTTAGATTACGATCTATATTTCAGATTAATATCTATATTTCAGATTAATATCTATATTTCAGATTAATATTACATTTTATAATACTTTCTATATTTTAGATTACTATCTATGTTTTAGATTACTATCTATGTTTTAGATTACTATCTATGTTTTAGATTACTATCTATGTTTTAGATTACTATCTATGTTTTAGATTACTATCTATGTTTTAGATTACTATCTATGTTTTAGATTACTAATCTAAAATATAGAATTATAGTAATCTAAAATATTGAGCTATAGAAATTTAAAATATAGAACTCATATGGAAATATATAAGGCATTTGAGTTCAATCTTGACTCAATTCCACTCAGTTGGATACAGTCAATAACCAATATTGTGTTTTATATCTACAAGGTTTTACATATTTAATCCTCTGACGGAGCTGAACGATTTATGTCGCCCATGGATTTTCAGTTTTTCTAGCAATACACTTAATCTTTAAATTCATAAAAATGTTTGATATTGAAATATTTTTTAAATCTAAAGCGTTGGGGGTGTTTCTAGGAAGCTATATCCATTAAAGTAAATTAAGTTTAAATAAACCAATTATACAATATTGCCTATTTTCTAACCAATGTTATCGACTTACTTCCAAATTTAGGATACTTTCCATCGCTTTCTGTTTGTCTGTTTCATTGGATATTGTTTTGATTTCTTCTTGTTTGGCCTGTAGCTCTGTTGCCGCCGCCAGTTGCTGTTGCTCCAACTTTTTGCGCCTCTCGTCAGCATCTCGAATTTGCTGCAAACATAAAAATAAATAATTTTTTACCAAAATTGCATTATCTATTTTGGCAAAATTGTAACCCTAAAGTAGTGTTTCTCAAGCTATTATCTCTCACGTACCCCTTGATAAAACTTTTCATTTATGAGTACCCCCTCTTATCATAACCCTTCTACGCAAAAAAAATTGTTTCAGTAATGTTCTTAGGTTAGTTGGAAGATTAATCAAAGTACTCAAACTGATGACACTTATCCTTTTTTATTATTGATGTTACTTATTCACATTAATTATGTTTAATTATAATTTTTTACGCCATTATATATATTATTTTCGCGTACTTCCAAACGGACCGCTACGTACTCCTTTAGGGGAATGGGTACCTTAGATTCAGAACCAATGCCTATTGGATTAAGTGTTAATAACGAATATATTTGGTATTGGGAAAAAACTATTGTTCACTATTCGTAAATATCGAGGTATCAATGCCTTATGTTAGCTACCCAGCAAAAAAAGTCGGCATAAAACCTTCATTAAAATTTTGAAATTGAAGGTTTTATGCAGGAAAACTGTAGTTTTTTTGAAGATCTATAAAATTAAAGGTTTTTGTTTCAATGTCCTTCATAAAAACTGCAAAAAATCTTCATAAAAACCTTAAATTTTTAATCATTAAAGGAAAATGCAGATATTTTAAAGGTTTTATGCAGGAAAATTAAAAAATTAAAAAAAACTGCAGATTTTGGTTTCAATATCCTTTATAAAACCTTAAAAAAAACCTTCAATTTGACAAATTTGATGAAGGTTTCATGCTGACTTTTTTTTGCTGGGTACATGTCATTATTTTCAGTACATTACCAAGTTGGGAAACAGGAAGTAGGATATTGAGTCAAAAATAATTTAAAAGATCATAATTCTGTGTCTATTTAATATAAACTTTCTTTCTTGTTTCTTGCACAATCAGTTCGAATCGGGGCTCGAAATAAGATTTTGAAATTGGCAGAAAACACTGCTGTGAGCTATTAAGCTCACAGCAAAACACAAAATAAAACCGATTCTGTGATCTGTAATTTTCAGGTTTTTTTTATGAATTTCAAAGCAATTGAACAAATAAATAGTGAGCAAAACTTCCTTAAGTTTATAAACTATATAAGTTGCAAGAAATACAAAAATAAATGACAGATAAAAAAATACTTGAATTTGAATACATCAAAGTTAAATAAAACAAAACACTTAACTACATAAAGGTATATTTTACACACACACTCTATTTATAAGCAAGGCTTCACAAAAAAGATATTTTTTTTTTATAATTACGCAATCACTATTTTAAAATTCCGGAACAACTTGACTACTGAACTTGTAATGAAATAACGACTAAAACTCTAATTCCAATTGCTCATGTAATTTAATTTTGTCTTTTTTTTTCATATTTGATCAAAGTGTGTTTTAATCTTTAAAAAATGCATTATTTTGTGCTGCTTATCTAATTTTGTATTCGCCTTTGTTAAATTATGTGCAATCTTTGTAAATGTAGTACAATGAACTTATATAACCATCTATTTATTTGTAAGCAAGGTCAACGATGACATGTAAAGAACGGAAACAACACTGATACGGGAAAAAAATCAGGTGTTTGTGCCGTGAGAAGCAATAACTATTGCAGCAAGTTTAAGGTAACTTGCAACATTGCCATGTCTGCAATGGTTTATTTCGAGCCCTGGTTCGAATAGATCAACTTAAGATGAGCCTTTTTTTACATAGTAATATGTATATATGTGTAAGAAGAATACGAAACAATTATAATATGCCAAAATAGTTCAAACAAAGCAAGATGCTGTAATATAATTAAAAAAAAACCTAGCAATATTTTTTAATGAAAAGTGTAGCCACAATGAGTTCAATTAGAATGTACTTAACTGGAATAATTATAATTGGAAAACTGCTCAATTATGTAGAAAGTATTACTAAACGCTTTAACTTTCATTTTAAGATTAATTTAACGTTTATAAAAAAAATCACTTAAAAATAGATGTACTATTTATGGGATATAAATGAACAATATGAAAAATAATTGTTGTCAAAAAATAATAAATGAAAGTAGCATTTTTAAAGCGCGAAAACGTTATATACGTTTAATTTTTATTTACAGATAATGGGAAGAAAGTGAAAATCTGTGCAAACAATATATTGGAAATATAGAAATAATATATGTATCAATACATTAACTACAATAATCTAAATCAGAAAAGTAAGATACTATAATAAGAAATAACGTAATTTTTAATATTTGATATTTTATATAGATTTCCCCTCAATAAGAATTTCCTAACTTCTTACTCATAGTTACATTATCGAAGAATTCCTAAATGGAATATTATTTATTACATATGTCTAAAAATAACAGAATTTAGGAAAAAAATTGTGGAAATTTTCAAAATAATTTACTTGAATGCTTTAAAGAATACCCGAAAAAATTTAATTTATGTTTTTATGAATTGAGTGTTCCGTCCAATTATTTGAAAAGAAATCATCATAATAAGTTTGTTAATAAGAAGAACAGTCATTCAACAATGTTGGATGCAATTCGTAAACTTTAAAAACTTCCAAAAATAGCTATACTATGCGAGTGTATTTTTTTTCTAAAATTAAAATAAATAAAAACTGAAAGTAAAATAATGCCAAAGAATAACTTATAAACAAGCAATATTTTTTTGTAAAATAAATAAATTATATTCAGTATATACATAAAATATATCAAGTGAAAAATTCTATTACAGACTTTTCATATTACAAAAGTTGAAAGTACTAAAAAAAAATTTAAAACAATACTTTTATTATAATTTATTTTTGAGAGCAAAGTACATTTGCATATTTGTAAATAAAAAATATTTTATTTGTATTGGAATTCAGAGTAATTTAAAATTCGTAAATTCCTTTCCACATTAAACTTTTATTTATCTCTCTTCTGGACAAATAGTAACAAATGTGGTCGATAGATGGTGCTGCAGTCGTTTCTAAAATCAGTTTGACTCGAAAAAGTTTTTGGAATATCAAATTTATTCTTTTGATGAATTTCGCTATTGAATTCGATCCACTTACCACCTTCTAACGCTTTCTTAGATTAAAAAGTCACAAATTTGCTTACTATTTGTTCAAAGAATTAAACATATTTTTTGATAATATAAATTAAAAGTAAATTAAATCAAATAAAACGATTTGAAAGTTAGGAAAAATTAAATTAAAAGTTATAAACAAGTCTGAATTCCTTATTTTTTTTACATTACTAGTAAAAAAATGCATAGAAATAAAACTTTAACTTCAAAACATACTGCAAAGATATTAAAATAGTTTATATTTTTTATTAGTTTGTAATATTGTTTACAGGTTTTTTTCTTCAAAATATCATGCTTCACTTTTCTGTCATATTTCAAAGAAACTAGTTAAAGTATGTTAATTAACCTTCAACTAACAATTGTTTCTATTTCGGATATTTCAATTTACAGTAACTCTGAAAGATAATAATATACTATCTAAGTTATACTAATCAAAGTAAAATAATCGGTATTATGTACCGATGTTAACAAGATACAGTACAATACATAAAAAAATATTGTAACAGTATCTAAATGTTTAAATAAAAAAATATTTCTTAATTTTCATTCCGAGAAATTATAAAATATTTTTTGTGCATAAAATATTAGATAATACATATTTCAAATAAGTTTGGAAGATTTCGTAAGAAAATAATCCTCTAACGCAATGTACAAATAATATATGCTTTACTTAAATTATTTTATCATTTTTATTTTAGATAATTAAAAAAAATAAACAAAATAGTGTAAGTAATTCCATTTTTATATATTTATAAAAAATAATAACAAAATTACGAATACGCGAAGGCTAATTATCTTTCTTTTTTTTAACATCATAAGAAAACAAAGTATATGTTACTCGAAATGTTTTTTACTATTTATACTTCATAATACCAATGAAAACGTCATTAACATATACAATACGAGTTTCCATATATGAAGAAAAACAGAAGTTCCCTGTAATACGCTTTCAAACACCACATATAAGTGTAAAGTTACATATGTAATTGACCGGGGGTCAGCGAGGTTCTTATTTTAACTCAACCTTTCAGCATTTCATCTGTTGGTCTGTAAATTTGTTTGTTACGCAGTCACTACAAAGCGCGTTGTTTTCTTCAAATTTGGAAGGAATGTTTCTTTAAGCTATTAAAATCGACGTACCTTTTTTTAAAAAAAATTGCGAGATCTACTGTTCACAGAAATACTAGTTTTAATATTTTGGTTTATACAAGCATGGAAAGTTTAGCATTCTGTAACCAGAAAAATATACTTAATATTTAAGAAACTTATATGTTTTACTGAAACTTATAACATTGAATTTGAGCAGTGATTGGGCAATTAAAAAGGAATTTTACACCTTGATAATGCATAACATTTTAAAAACTGACAACCATAAAAAGAGGGAAAAATCAACAATATATTTTTCGTTTTAGCCTTTGAAGATAATCGCAATATTCTTTTGAGCTATTAAGTGAGCCATATAGTTTCAAAACGAGATAGATCCACAATTTTCGAAAAAAAAAATCCCTTTAGTTTCCAATGCACTACATCACATTGCAAAGCGGCATTGCCCAAAAGTTCGGGATCCAGTCTAAAAATGCATTCAAAGTCATGGGTTTAGTTCCAATAGTACGTGGCTGTCAATCGTTTTTGGCGTCTCCTGTAAAATAAATGAAAATGGATCTATCTGGTTTTGAAAGTTGACGGCTCATGTAATATCCAATAGAAAATAAAATGTACTGATAACATTACATTCAGTAGTCCAATCTTTCCGTGACTTCCATTGTCTTAGTTTCTATATAAAATAAGTAGTATTTCCGTCATTTACACGAAATAATCACCGAATACAACTGATTATCTATATATTTACACGACGCTACGCTTGAAGAAGACGGTACGTTACATAGGTTTACAACTGAAAGATACGAGGTGGGGGGGGGGGGGGAGAGATGGCGGTCCACCAAGAGTGATTGTGCAAATAAAGATATAGTTGTCAGGTCTCAAATGATTCCTTTTGACGGATTACCATTGTTCTTCCCGTTTCATAAGTACAATGAAAGTACATCTCTGTATCTAACACAAGGCGTTGAGATCCGTACTTCATGTAAAAGTAAACTCTCATTTTGTTTTTTCCTGCATCCTTCAAAGACGTAAGAATGAAACGTTGTACAAGGAACGAAACAACAATGAATTTTTTCGAAGAAAATATAAACAAAATTCATTCGAAAATGAACAGAATTACGGTAGAACTCGAATTATCCGATATCCAGTTATCCGGATCAAATAAAGTGGATCGTATTCGGATCACTTTGATAAAGAAAATCAGCAAAACCCATATTTCTTATCGGTGATCTATATTGTTTTTAATAGTTGCTAAATTGCAGTACATACTAAAATTTGTTTTTTATAAAATTATAATTCATTCGAAGAAGAACAGAATTATAGTAGAACTCTAATTATCCGAATTCCAGTTATCCGGATCAAATAAAGTGGATCGCATTCGGATTCGGATCACTTTGAGAAAGAAAATCAGCAAAACCCATATTTATTATCAGTGATCTAGTACATACTAAAATTTGTTTTTTATAAAATTATAATTCATTCGAAGAAGAACAGAATTACAGTAGAACTCTAATTATCCGGATTCCAGTTATCCGGATCAAATAAAGCGGATCGCCAATTATTCGGATCCGGATCGCTTTGAGAAAGAAAATCAGCAAAACCCATATTTCTTATCGGCGATTTATATTGTTTTTAAGAGTCATTAAATTACAATACATACTAAAGCAAAATATGTTTTATTACTGAGAAATAACCTTTCTTGGGGAATTATCCCATTATCCGGATATTCGATTATCCGGATGAGATCTGGTCCCAATTGATCCGAAAAATTTGCGTTCTACTGTATTAAATTTGAATTTTTTTTTACTATGACATGTTATTTGTTTCTGAAAAGTATTTGGTCAGCTTTCTTACAAAACCTCCCTCCTTCAATGATAAACGGAATCCGTTATCCGTTGTACTACTAGGGCGACGTAAAGAATTTATAAACAGAAGAAATGTTAAAAAGGTGAGCCAAAATAATGGGAAGTAAGTTAATTGAGTTATAATAACTCAGTTTCCATTTGAGCAATCGACATCAAATTATGTGGAAAACCATCTTTTGAACAACTATATTAAGTTTGTCAGGTCGTTTTGGGAATATGGCTTGAACAGAAGCTTATATTAGCAATATTAAATCACATTTCTAATTTTTGAGACAGTACGATTACTTAAATTATAATACGTCATCTCTCACTTACGATGCAATTGTACCCAAAGAAAAACGAGTATGTGCAGGTACTCATTTTTAAGTACCTTTTTTTTAAATGTGGGTTAAATACCTTTCCTAAACAATTTTCCATACTTTATTTCACAAATCCTACACTTATTAAAATAATTAAAATCCAACTAAAACAATTAAAAAAAATATTCTGTCTCTTGTCGTCAGTCCCTTGATAACAGTCATTTAAAATGATTCACCCTGAC
This sequence comes from Troglohyphantes excavatus, assembly GCA_963932185.1. Taxonomy (NCBI): domain Eukaryota; kingdom Metazoa; phylum Arthropoda; class Arachnida; order Araneae; family Linyphiidae; genus Troglohyphantes; species Troglohyphantes excavatus. Next base: position 26,775,611 of record OZ010676.1, on the reverse strand, counting down.
CCAATTACTAAAATTGCTTTTACCCGGACTTCATCTCTTCTCGTTCGGGCAATTTGATCTCCTGTTTAAAGGTGATAATTAAGACATTTTGCGTGAAAGACTCCTATCCTCAGCATCTGGGTATGGTTCTTCTATGCAAATTGCCCAAGCGACCCGATCTCCATAACAATGAAATCCCTTGTCGGTCCTAACTTTGCGCTACTTATTGCGCCATTACGAGCACAGAACTTCCATTCAGGGGGATTTAATTAATTCCCCCATTATCAATGCCAAATGCATTTATATGAAATATTCCCCTATATTGGATCCCAGTGAATGGGGATTTTTCCATTTTCCTAAGTTCTTAAAGCGCTTAGTTAATATATGGACTGTGTTTTGTAAAGGGGTAGGCACATTTTTTGAAATGATGTTGCGCTTTTGATTTTGAGTGCCCTAATTTTCTTGTTTTTGTGCTTTTTTAGTGTATTTACTTGTGGCGTAGTAACTTCTACTTTTAAAGGGTTTGTAGCGTTAATATTTTTATACGTTTCTCATCTTTTCTTGTCTAATTTTTATTTTCTAGCTGTTTATTTTTCTTGTTTATATGTTTTGGTTTATTTCTATTTTTATTTGTATTCTTTACTATTTCTCTCTTTATTTTATTTATTTTTTTACTTTTTTTATAACTTTCGCTCGTTTTTTTTTATTTATATATTTGTTTTTCTTCTGATAGGTAAGAAACGTTAGGAAATTAAAATAATTCAATTTTATAGTTGTTTAACCAATTATTATTTTTTATTGTTATTATTTGAAAATAGTGTAATTGTTTTAATTTAATTTATTAATTTTTTCAGGATTTACGAAGAACTTAACATTTGCCAACCATGTTTAAACTATTTTATTTTAAGAAATTATGTACAACTAAATCTAGTGATTAAAGTATTTTTTGTCAAGTGTTTTTATTAACTAAATTAGCAATTTTTTCTGTTATATTTTTTTATATAGTAATTTATATATTTTATTTCGCATAATATAAAATAATTTCTTTCTTTCAAACACTGTTCAAATGTTGACCACATTTAAAGAATTTATGTTTTAATAAATTTTGCTATTAGGATCGCATTTGAATGATTTTTATAATAATTATTCTATAAATATTATTTAAATATTCAATACCTCTCAGGTAATACGTTCAATTTTTCTGGTGAACAGATATCAATAAAATCTATAATATATGTGTTTGTGTAAACATTAAAAACTAATGTTATCACATGCGACTTAGTCGTCCAAACTTTGGAAACAATTTGTTAAAGAGTTTCCTTAAATCTCCCTTCACAATTTCTAATTATTTTACACTACATTCTTTATTCTATTATAATTAAATATAAATCCTAGAGAGATAATTAAGGCGAAAGTATACACATATCACAAATTCCATCCATGATTTATTGTTTATTTGCATTTCAAACGGAACCCACATAGCAACCTGGCATTGAAAGCCATTATAATTGAGTTAACTTTTGAGAATCTAGAGAGAGATAATTCAATTTTAAGTAGACAACACCTTGATTAAATAACGCTTACAATTAAATTTGACGCACAGGTCAATTCCTGACACTATTTATTCTTTGTGCCTTCGATCATTTCGTAAAAGATAATTTTGTATTTTATATTTTCCTATAATTAGGTTCTTTTACAAAAATAGATTCTTTACTAAAATATAATGAAAATCGCGACCTAATATTAAAAAATAGTTATTCTTGGATGTATTCCAAAAAAATGTTAATAGATTGTTCACCACTTAAAACAACTGTCATAGTGTTTTTTTTTATTGACGCATCGACGCATAAATGAAAGGCCTCGATAAAGTTATTCAACAGGCTTTTCGCAATATTATATTAACATACTGTCTTTCGATGAACTTCTGTGAATTTAATTTTTGCTGTAAATGCCATAGACAGAAATTTTAGCTTCTTTTAATAATGTTGTAACCTTGTCAAAAACAAGTGAAAAGCTTTTAGGCAAGACAAAAGTAGACAATAAACACATGACAAGATTGTAAAAAAGCCATTATTTAATTATGCAAAGCTTTTTGTAAGTGTTTCCAATTTAATTACATGTAAAGTGCAATCAAATTAAGAAGGATCGAAATAACTATGTCTTAACTATTAACAAAAAGAAATTAAAGGAGTGTAGGGAAAGTTTATTTTAGTATATATATGCAATTTCGAACTATTCATATTTATCACAGTTGCGTATCCGCATTATGTATTGAAATAATTGCACTTTTACAGATTTCAACTACATTTTCGTTAAATTAGAGATTTTTTAAAATAATAAAAAAGTGATTTATAATAAAAATGTGTTTTTAGTAAAGTGTTTTATAATAATAATAATAACGTGTTTTAATACATATTGTGTTTTATAATAATAATTATGTTTTTTAGTAATGTGTTTTATAGTAAAAATGTGTTTTAATAATGTTGTGTGTAAAATATTAATCTGCTTTTTAATCATGTTTTGCTGCACTTGAATTATAACGTTAAGTCTACAGTTTTAATTTGATTTTTATAACCTGGTCAACGCGGCCCACTTCCCTTTACACGATAGTAGGCTAATTATCTCCATAGGCTGATTTTCCCTGGAGTTGGGGTGGATCCAGATACTGAATCCATGGACGACAAGATTAGAAGCAAGAGTGGATTCATTGCTTACTTGACCAACGCGGCTCATTGTCATCTACACGATGTTAGGTCATTTATCTTCGTAGGCTGGTTCCCGCTGGAGTTATAAGGATTTGTAGAACGCACTGTTCAGCTTTTCTTGCGGACGTGCATCCGTACCAATTTTAAATATGTATTTACGTCAAAAAGACTACTCACGTTATTAAGTTACTCACGTCATTACGTCACTTTACGAAAGATGCTAACACACAGTATTGCTTATGATTTTTTTCAACTTCATAGCGAGTTTAAAACATCGAGAAAAATAAAAATGATAATTGTGAGTTACAATTCACTTATATATTTCTGATTTATAACCGTATAAATGGGCAGACAAATATATTTTAGTATTATGATTAGGGGCTATGTAAAACTGCAAAAATTTAAAAATAACAGTTTTTTAGAATTTCACAAACCTCTGATTTCAAAAGTATAGTTAACTTTATACAAATACTATTAGATAAAGTTTACGCTAGTTTGATAATCCTAGTTGCAATCTCAATAACCTAATCAGCACTGAAGACTTGGAGCATGATCATTAACCTTTAAGCTAAAAGGTTCAACCTCACGAATGAAATTTTACTACCGATTCGCGTCAATAAATTTTCTAGGATTTACAAAAACTTCTGTTTAAATAGTTTCCGAATATATTATGGAAAATGTGTCCAAATTTGCACTGCCGATTCCGTGAGGAAATTACGCTCTGTTAAGAATGCGCGTCCGTCACTTTTGCTGCTTGACTGGCAATTTATATGGCCGGTCGCAATAAAATGTAAGGAGATTTACAAATAAATAAAAATAGAATATTTTATAACGTACTCTATTATGGGAACAATTTTGTTTAGCTTCACGTGCATAGAGGAAATTGTTAATTAAACTAAGTTTGTATGACATGACGGTAACGAAAATATAAATCACGCATAATTAGTAGTGTTTGTATATGTCATAAAATTACATTTGGACGTTTACGATGTCTGCTTGACTTAACTTAAAATGGATAAATGGGATAGTTAGAATTTAAGTGAAAATGGGCCGCATAAAATATCTAGAAAAACGAATTGTAATCATTCATATATTTTATACTGTACTTTCGAAAAACGTTCCCAAATTGGAAATAGGATGTGGAAATTAGAAATGTTGATCTATATTTGATATTATACTTTTATTGTACGTATTGTATTGTATTTGATATTATAAGTTGCAATGAAGCTCTGGTAGGTTTTTTTAAACATATTTCGCTTATGTAACAGTTCCGCATAGTTTCAACGTTTGTGTCCCAAAGTCCAGGATAAAGAAATTTAAATTGTATACAAAATAAAAAAAATAAAAGTTAATAAAATAAAATAAAAGTTAATAAAATAAAATAAAAGTTAATAAAATAAAATAAAAGTTAATAAAATAAAATAAAAGTTAATAAAATAAAATAAAAGTTAATAAAATAAAATAAAAGTTAATAAAATAAAATAAAAGTTAATAAAATAAAATAAAAGTTAATAAAATAAAATAAAAGTTAATAAAATAAAATAAAAGTTAATAAAATAAAATAAAAATTAATAAAATAAAATAAAAGTTAATAAAATAAAATAAAAGTTAATAAAATAAAATAAAAGTTAATAAAATAAAATAAAAGTTAATAAAATAAAATAGAAGTTAATAAAATAAAATAAAAGTTAATAAAATAAAATAAAATAAAATAAAATAAAATAAAATAAAAGTTTTAAAAAATTAAATTAAAAGTTAAAACAATTAAAAAAATTAAATTAAAAGTTAAAAAGTATAAAAAAAATTAAATTAAAAGTTAAAAAGAATAAAAAAATTAAATTAAAAGTTAAAAAGTATAAAAAAATAAAAGTTAAAAAGAATTAAAAAAATAAAAGTTAAAAAGAATTAAAAAAATAAAAGTTAAGAAGAATAAAAAAATTAAAGTTAAAAAGAATAAAAAAATAAAAGTTAAAAATAATAATACTAAATTAAAGGTTAAAAAGAATAAAAAAAATTACAAGTTAAAAAGAATAAAAAAATTACAAGTTAAAAAGAATAAAATTAAATTTAAAGTTAAAAAGAATAATAAAAAAATTAAAAGTTAAAAAAAAAACGATTGTTTATTGAAGTTCTAAATTTAGAGTAGTGATAACGATAGTTTACTACGAAAATCATTAAAAGATTATAAGAAAACTCAGAAAATCTACATTTATTCCAATTACTCAACGTCTTAATTTCTACTCTGTTAAAAAGTTATCAGCTTTAAAAACGTAAATAGTTCTGGCATGAACACAAATACATTTTTACAAATGAGCAATGTGATTTAATATAGCTAATCTCAGATTCTGTTCAAGCCATCTTAACAAGGCGGCCTGACAAACTTGAAATAGTTGTTCAGAAGATGGTTTTACACATTTTTTTATATCGATTGTTTAAATGGAAACTGGGTTATTATAGCTCATTTATCTTACTATCCATTATTTTGGTACATCTTTTTAACATTTCTTTTGTTTATAACTTTTTCACATCGCCCTGATAGTATATCGGATAAGGTACTGGACTGCAATGCCTGAGGATATGGGTTTGATACCCAGTAAGTCTTGGTTGTAATTGTGAATATTTTTTAAAAGTGATTTATGAAGGCAGCTTATATAGGCAAGCAACTGCTCTTTTTATTCAATGTACTCATTTTTGAGTACACGACTTTTTCAAAAATGAAACTTTTGTATTCGGAGCTATGATGAGCATCGAATGCACTCAAAAATAAGTTCATTTTACTTATTTTTGAGTACCTATTTTTAACAGTGCATTGAGTTGCAGAGATTATAAAGAACGTGACTTGTTCATCCTTCGATTATGCATTGTTTTTTTTCTAAATTGCTTAACCTTTTGACGACAAAAGCACCTAAACCCACATAATATTTAATATATGGTCATTGACGTGTCTTTCGCATATTAATCAACTTGTTCAGTACGATTTGGTTAAAATAGTTGCTAACAGTTAATACAAATTAAACAGATTACGTTGCTTATTTCTGAATGCACACCTTGTTAAATTTAACGTGTGAAGAAAGCCGTCTATTGAAATGACGCTCTTTCCTCACGGTCGATTTAAAGTAATGAAATGAGTTAGTTTCCTGTCGCTGACTTAAATCACGGGGAAATGTTGTGTTAACGGATTGTTGAACAGTGTGGTTTCACATTTGAAGGTAATGGTAGTTAAGCTTTTGACTTACCTTAGTAAGGACCTCCAGCGTGCTGTTGTAAAGGGTTTAGGCTCGGTAAAAACTATATGCAAACTGCTTGAATGTGTCTAAAGCTTCAACTACAGGTTCTGGGAACATCTTTCGTTTAGTTTCTGAAAATAGAAAAAAATATACATATAATATATTTTATAACTCTTTCCCCCTTTAAAATGTACTTTAATTAACTTTCTTTAACTTTGGATATAGCCCCCTTTTCCCAGTACAAAAACATCCCTCATGTGACTACTTCCCCTCCCATGCCACTTCAAAATCCCGAACTCAAACTAGAAAATGCGAACCAAAACTGAGATGAACCAATCAGAGGTGTCCACGGTACATTCTCCTACTCAAAGTAATCCGTATTATCTACAGATTCACGATGTAACCTCGAGCTATCAAGTCGGGCTGTGAAGTCCGGAGAAATAAATGTTGTGAACTTGATATTTCGGCCTTTAGTTTATACCTGCATCATGGAACTTATCACCAAATAATAACGACTGCAACTATAAATAATAAACTTTACATACATTATATACGATTATGTGAGGTTATATTTATTTAAATTAAAATGGAAGTAGTATGAAATTAATTAAAAATCTAAAAACTTAAATTTACAACAACAAAAAATTGCAGGTAGTATTTTATTTAATAATTAATTTCTATTATATGTACTTAGAAAAATGAGAAGGGCTTAGCTTTTGCAATTTTTATAATCTTGCTTTCTCTATATGAGAAGAAGCACATTCCGAAACGTATGCATTTTAAATGAGCACGGGGATTAAGTAAGCAAAATAACTTGCTTTGAGTTGCACAGCACTGTTAATTTATATTATAAATCGAAGTCATTAAATCCTTTTTGAAGAGGAAAATAGAGCTCGAGCTCGTTTTGAAAAGCTTTTTGTGTGCGTAACAGACTCAAAGAAGTAAAACGAACAGCTGTCTTCTATATTTAATGGCAAAGATTGTTAAAAATACAATACATCAACTACCACTGAATATGAAATGGCGTAACTTCCTTTACATTGAAAATGAATGGTATTATGCATTAATATTAATTAAAGGATTTAAAGAATTTTTAATCGAATGTCGTAATTTTGTTTTCTTCAAAATTTACTTATTAAAATTATCTAACTTTTGGTTAAATAAGCAGAATTTTTGATCATAGATTTAACTATATGTACACGTATTTAGATGATAATTTTTATATTTCTCAAAACTCAGTAAGATTTTATATAAAAATTTATATCAATAAATTTTATTAAAAAATATGGGGTAAAGTGGAGTAAGTGCAGCCACGGTACAAGGGTTGCCACGGCTATTTTTTTTTAATGCTATTATTCTTGTAAAAAAAACACTGGGTATGTAATTTGGAATCTTCTCTTTTAATGTTTCCTAAAAAGTCTGGCAATTTCTATCTTAATAATAAAAAATTTAAGTTCTTACATTTTAACGCTCAATGGAAGCTCGGTCATGAAAGTTTGTCACTTTTTATATTTTTGTCCTACTATCTAGAATATACAAACTTTGTATTCTTATCAATTTTAATGTGTAGTTTTCAACCACACACCTTATTTTGGATTATAACTAATGGTTTAGCAATGGAAACATAGTTCTCACTTGCCCAGTTATTTCTGCACTTGGGACAAGTACAACCATAACTCTTACAGCATAGGGTAAACTATTACTGGGCCTGAAAACAAGAATGACATTCCTGTTGATGGCGGAGATGTTATTAAAGTAATCCCTGATGGCAGCAGACGATAAGATTAGACATTTCCAGTCGCTTTCTCCTCATACAAGCTTTAATAAATCTAAACAAATGTTTGTCATGTAAATAGGGTTTTTAGCTTAGTTATAGTTGGTTAATAAGTATTTAAATTTTGATTTCGAAGTGTGCTTAGTTAAATAACCTAATAAGGGAAAAAATCAAGCTTTTTAAGAAAAATTCCAATAATCGAATTTCATGTAAAGTCCTAAGCGTAGGGAAATTACAAATATGTCTCTAAAAGCTTAAAAATCATCTAAAAATAACGAAACTATGTGTTTTCCATGTGCAAATCATGTATAAGCATAATAATATTTTAAATTAAAACAAAATTCTTTTAAAAAAAACGATCTACTAAGTTTTCATAATTTTCCCGATAACCCCAATTTTCCTTACGAAAAAGTGTGTATCTCCAGAACGGTTTGAGTTAAAAATACAAAACAAAAACTGGAAGAATCAGTAAAATTAAAGGTAGTAAAAAGTATAAACTTGAAGTCTACGTGGGTTTGAAGAGAGAGAGTGTGGGGGGGGGGGGGGGGCGTGTTTGCACCAGCAGACATTGAAAAAGAAAAAAATTTCAAAAATCAATTGTAAATGATGGAAAATTCTTATAGCTAAATAACCCTTAATGGTGTGTGCTGAGTTTTGTTAATATATTCCTTATAGTATTAATTTTTAATAGTGAAAAAAAATTAACACGGTTGCACTTACCCCCACTTCACCGTATTTCAATATTTTAAAAACTTTTTGCAATAAAAATATTATTGTAATATAAACATTATTGTAATAAATCTAACAATAAAACATAAAAATATTACTAGCTTCTATTCAATTCTCTTAAAAAATTGTTAGTGGTTTTAGCATGATTAATGAACAAACATAGAACACAAGTAAAGAAAAAAGCAAAGATGGGCAGACAATGAAACGGGTAATCTGACAAGAATTCTAAAAACAATTGTTTCGGTCTCTAAACAAAAATTAACACGCATTTTATATAAATTTCTGAAAAGAATTCCTCTATAGGCAACGCAACGTCTGAATTAATTACAATATGTACAGGTATAAAAAAAAATTCACCAAATGTTCCAGGTGCATTTTAATACATCTCCCTCTTATCTCTTAAAAAAATACCTTTTTATTCTGTTTATAATCTAAGATAAAGAAAATCCTCATTTCGAGACGCAAATGTCACAATTAATGTTGAATTTCATCGGAGAAAAGCTTTAAAGTAACACAATAATAAAGAAAAGCCTAAACCTGGAATACGCATTTTGATTGTGCAGCCGTTTGAGCTGTCACATTTGTTTACTTTCAAAACCTTTTTCCCTGTTTATGGCAAGAAAAGGGAAAATATTGAAGATGACATATGCTGAAAACCTCGATGGAATATTAAATTATACGTGACTTCAAAGTTTCTCAAAATGTATACTTTTTAAAATCCCTTTCTGGGGGAAAATAGGATACAAAGAAAACTTTTCATGTAAGGGTTTATAGAAACGTCTTTTAGGAATACAATTACGATTCTAATGGCATAAATAATGGTTAGAAATTTTTTTAACTCGATATCAAAATATCTCAGTTTATAATCTTTATAGAACTTAATGGAAATAAATAACTTTTACATAAGTGGTTTTAGCACTTAATAAATTATTAAAAAAATATTGGGAAATTATTTTATTCGAATTTTATCTTGCACAGTTACATTACTTTAAAACTGTAAGTGAATGATGTTGTAATTTTAATTTTTTTGTTACTTAAGCAATTATATAAGGAATAATTTTTTTTGTTAAAATCCAATAATTTATATAATATTTCATTGCTTTTGTTCTTAAAAATACTTCCAACTACTTGATAATAAAAACATTTTTCTTAAAACTATAAAAGAAATTGTCTAGAAATACCTAAAAATCCTTAACTGAATAACATGAGCCGTCTCCATTTAAAGTTTTCAATTAGATATTACGACCCATGCAGTCTACTAACCAGTGTAACCATTATTTAATTATCTTAGTATTGTCCGTTTTTGAGATATTTTTAACGCAGGAATAAACCTATTTTTAAAAACTGTATACTTTTTCAACTCAGGAAATCACATAACGTATAAATAATGGAAATACGACTTGACTATTTCACCCAGAAAAAAAATTAACTTTCAATACCATATGTACCATACACGGTAAAATACAGTAAATGTTTTTACTTTCCTTCATATCTACCTATCATTATAAGTAGTTTTATTTTAAATAAACTGGTAATATAAAAATTAGGCTATTTAATGATATTTTTATTTATAATTAGCATATTTATAAAAAAATAACTAACAATATATTAATATATTATAAAAATATTAAACACCTAATATATTTTACTGCCATTATTTTAAATGTGCTTAATCCTTGGAAAGTATTCCCTTGCATAAGTTTAATTATAATATAATTTAGAACTCATATTTATATAATTTATAAAAAATTATTTATTTTTTCTTTTAGAAATTATATTTAATAATGTTAGTGAAGAAAAAAGTTTATATAAATACGGCAAACGCGTTTATTTCTATGTCATAAATTACAACTTTGACTTATTTCAAAACAAATTATTTTATGACAAATGAAGTCTATGTTTCGTGACTATCCTCAAAAAGCATAAACATTTTTTTACGTGATAAGAAACGCCTGTTTCTGAGAACTAATTTATTTTTGTTTCTCAGAATGTCTGTTTCTGAGAAAAATGTCTCGAATGTTTTGATATATTGTTCAGTATATAAACGATATGTACATTATAGAGAAGATGTTTTCAATGTGTATACGATATGTATAGTATGCATACGATATTTCCAGTATGTATACGATATTTCCAGTAAGTATAAGATATTTTCAGTAAGTACGTATAAGATATTTCAGTATCTTTCTATGCAATTTTTTCATTATGTATTCGAAGTTTTTCAGTATGTATCTATACAATATTTTCAGTATGTATCTATACAATATTTTCAAAATGTATTTGTACGATATACGATATTTTTAATGTGCATTTATACGATATTTCCAGTATGTATAAGATATTTTCATTAAGTACGTATAAGATATTTTCAGTATATTTCTATACAATTTTTTTCATTACGTATTCGATTTTTTTTCAGTATGTATCTATAGGATATTTTCAATATGTATCTATACGATACTTTCAGTATGTATCTATACAATATTTTCAAAATGTATTTGTACGATATGAGATATTTTTAGTGTGAATTTATACGATATTTTTCGTATGTATATTATATGATATTTTCGGCATGTATACAATATTTCAGTATGTATACAATGCTTTTCCATGCGCATCAATAAGATATTTTCAATACGTACCAATACGATATTTTCAATACGCACCAATACGATATTTTCAATACGTACCAATACGATATTTTCAGCATGTATACAATGTTTTTATTGTGTATCAGTACTATATATGATATATTCAATATTTATACACTTTTTTATAATGAATCTATACAATACTTTTAGTATATAAAACATGTTTTTAGTATTAACTCAATATTTTCAGTATCTGTATTATATTTACAGTATTAACTCAATATTTTCAGTATCTATATTATATTTACAGTATTTATGAGATATTTTCTGTATTTCTATAATATTTTTAGTTTTGAAGATGGACATAACCCTATCTTACCAAATAAACATCATGGAAACTAAATTAAATTAATATATTTTAGTAAAAATCTTCTTAAATGGAGAATTTGACCCTTTTAAGTACAATGAGTATATATTAAACGACTGCATAATATACTCACATATAAGTAAAACGAAAAGGTAATTTTAAACAGACTTGATTATCTCATCGTTCAAAAATAAGTAGTGTGGTTGTAGTTAGGTTAGATAAGAGCAGCTTTTTTAATGATTATTATCAAATAATGGTGTGAAATAGTTTAGCTCCTTGGAAGTTAAACTAAATGTAAAATAGATATTCATAAACTTTGTGAGCTTATGAGAAGCAGTCTTTCATATAGATGTAATCACAACTTGTATACTTACTAAAATACATCATTAATACATTAAACAAATTTTTTTATATTCTGATTTTTATACCGGCATCTGTATTAATTTCGTGCAAAAGACAATGGTAATACTTTATCACCGCATATCAGGAGCATACAAACCCAAATATGTAAAAAAAAATGTAAAAAGTTTAAATAAATCTTAAATTTTATAAAGGAGGATGCTATCCGTTTTTGCAGCAAAAAAAATATTTCCAAAAATATAACTTTTAGTTTTGAACTTGAAAATAGAAATGCTTTCCATAGAAATGCATACATCTACCAAACTTTTTTTTATGGTTTTCTGCAATTTGATATCGGACTGAAATGTTTGTTTTTGGATGCACGTTTTTATATGGTATATGATAATGAATTTCAAACATAAAATACATCCTCAACAACATATTAAAAACTGTTAAAGATGTACATTCAATTTTAGCTTAACGTTACAAACAAACCTATTCTTTGAAGATTTAAACTTGTAGCGTTGCATTTGTAAGAATTTACATTGAATAATCCGAAGAAAATTACTTTTCACTAAACCCTTACAGTATTAAACCAAACAAATCATTCTGCTTTTCAATGTAAGAAGCCTTTGTATTTGGTCTTTTTTTTTTGAAACCTTGTTTCTTTCACACTGCATTTAAAATTCTTAGATTCATTAAATACGCATTTTGTATGCAAAAGTGAAACCCTTGAAAGCTCTTTGCGTAGAGTTAACAAAGTTCTATAAAAAACAATACTTTTCTTTAACAGTAAACGTGTACGGAAGGGAAAATATTTATTCAATTAGATGTGAAGCCATTTAAATACTGATGTTATTTAAAAGTTTTTTTTTAGTATATGCAAAAGTATTTTTCTGTTGTTACAAACTGTTGAAACCCAAACAATTGAAAGTCTTCTCTGATTGAATTCAAATTAATTCAATGAATTATTTCAAAAGAATGTGTGGAAAAATTCTTAAGCAATCATATATGTAAGATAACCACTTCAAATTAATATTATTAATAATATAAATCAAGTATGCAAATGAGAAATATAATTATTAAATGATGAAACTTCAAGTTTGATATATTAGCATGCAAGAATCAATTTTGAAACGCCTTGCATTTACTTGATTTACAGGCTTCACTTAATTCGCTAAAATACATGCGAATGGATGAAAATTATATTTATTGCAATATTAAATTATTTATTTATTTATATTTTATAATTCTGCATTTATATTTATTTAAAGATTAGTTCCAGACAAATAATTTTCTTTCTTACTAAAAAGGAATGTAAGAATTTTTTTATAAACCCTCCTTCTTTTATGAATCCTTAAAGTTCTAGCCCTTTATGGTATATATTTGATTACATGTGCTTGTAGCAGCATTCAAATTTAAGTGTTTTCTCAAAAATCCTTATATTCTCTAATAATTTACTGATAAATTTAGATGATTTTGGAACTTTAATAATGGCAAACTTTGTATATATATATATATATATATATATATATATATATATATATATATATATATATATATATATATATATATATATATATATATATATATATATATATATATATATATATATATATATATATATATATATATATATATATATATATATATATATATATATATATATATATATATATATATATATATATATATATATATATATATATATATATATATATATATATATATATATATATATATATATATATATATATATGTGTCTACTCTTCCGATCTGTGTTCTGAGTGAAAGGTTTCTGAAGGTTGGTGTCGTCCGGATAGCTCAGTGGTAGAGCACTTGTGCGCTAAACAAGAGGTCCCGGGTTCGACTCCCGGCTGGATGAACTTTTCCCTCAAAATTGATTTAAATAAATATTGCAGTTCCTTGTGTTAATGCAGCTTTAAGCGCTTCGCAGGAATATGTATGATTTATTCTGTGTGTTTGTTTCATGATTGATGTTATTAAATATATATATATATATATATATATATATATTATCTGCTATGTGAAGCATCTCGGTCAATTCTCGACTTGATAGTTTATTTCAAGTGTTTACTGTGGAATCGTGTTAGAAATAGTAAAACAGAAAAGTCATAAATAGCATTCGTGTTAGAAATAGTAAATAAAATTTTATTATATTTTAACGCTTGTCAGTCGATAAATCAGGGTTTAGATACAATCTTGGAAACTCGAATTTGTAGTAACTAAAAATTATTACACCCAATCCCCTTTCTTAATATTTATCCTAATTTTTATATGCATAAGTGTACCCTTAAAAATTGTCTAAATAATTGTAATTTTTTTCACTTTATTTCCGACAATTTATGAAAAACGATTATATACATATTTGACCAGAATGTATCACTGGGAATAGATAAATTAGACGAGCAACATTAACATTATATTGAATTACAGTACACTTACTTATACCTAACATTAAATTGGACCAAATCCACTTAAATTAAAGTTCCGAATTAAATTTTGGCGTCACTCATCTCCATGAAATAACATTACAAATCACAGATCCAATACATTTTAAATAAATTATAAGACATTATAAGTAATTATAGAGCCCCCTCATCTATGCGATATAGTTAAAATTGCAACTTATTTTGTATTTACACTATAACTGATCCTACTTGAACGTTAACACTTTATAATATTGTGTATTCTATTTTTATCGTGACATTTTATCTTAAAAATGAAAGAGAGGACTTTGAGGATTCCTTTCATCGTATGATGTGTTTCTATTTTCACTCACATACCTGGCTCTTTGTTCTGCTAAGGGTTTATATCTAAACTAGCACCGCGCCCTGCTATTTACTTTGCACGCAATCAAGTGATATAGTTTGAAGAGAGATTATAAGCTTCTCCCTGTTTGTATTACTTTACATAATTTAAAACTTTCGCCAAATTATCTGAAACTTTTTGGGATCATATTTTAGTTGGAAGTAAAGTTATCTAGTTTCTCACGCTAGAACTTAATTATTGGTTTTGAATTGTCTTTCGGAAATGTTATTTCTATGTATTTCATCATTTAATTTTGAAGTAATATTAATATTTTAGCTAATGTAGAATTGTATACTGCGTTTCAACATTGATCCTTGAATGAGTTTTTGAAAGGCAATGAACTTTTTCAAATAATTTTAAACGTTAAAATGCAATAGATCCCATACATATATAAATACTGAACATACATTTGCAAATAAATAAATAGACTGTGTCAAAGCGTTTTTCTGTAGCCTCAATGATTATATCAATAAACAAACGATAATAATGCAAATAAACTTTGAAAATAATTTTTCATAATTAAATAACTACATAAACATCAATTTTTAATAAATATGTAACATTGAAAAATAAAGTTTTATTTGTTTTAGAACATCCCGTTTGTTCTAAAGGCCATATACGTCATGTTAAATTCATTAATTTTGAGGACATCTCATTTAGTCACAGTTTGCTTAATCAACCTGATTATTTTACAAAGCAATATTTCAATAGTTTTCAAAGATTTTAACACTGAGATTTTAATTATTTTTTAATTCCCAAAGTTATGATTTTTTTTAAATTTGTCCAAAAATTTATTAATTTTTCAGACAAAAATATTTTTAGAAAGAAAGAATGCATCTAATATTTTATTGCTTGTTTAAAGTGCTTAAAAGTGTTACTAAAGCAGTCAGAAAACGTTTTAGGGATATAGTTCAAGTAGTTTTTAAGGAATATGCCCCCAAACATGGAAAAAGTATGTTTCGGGTAAATTAGCTTCCAAGTTCGTCCGAACATTGAATTCGATTTTTGGTTTATTTTAAAAAATGCATCCAAGTTACGGATACAAATGATGGATCATTTAAACAGAATAATTAAAACTTTAATAAACAGTGAAAATCTCAAAAAAGATATTTTTTCAATGGTAAAGGTACTGGAACCCCTTAAATACGTTTATTTTTCTTAAAAATACACAATTTGGTGAGTACACAAATTTGGCCTAAAGTGTCGTTAAATATGCTCCGATTATTTATTTTTTTAAATAAAAATTACACAGTGAAGTAGTACACAGTATAAGTAGTTTCTTATTTTAACAGTATTTTCAATTATTAAAAGATGCTATTTGTAAAATAACACAAAACACTACGGCAAAAACAAGCATATCCCAGAAAAAAGGGTTACTCTAGTTTCTGCTATATATACCCACTATTTATTGCAAGCCCATCTGGTGAAATCTTCAGTGTCGTAGCGTGACAGTCAATTTTCGTCCCATTTCGGGGTAAAAAATATTAACAGTGAGTATATAACTGTATAAGTTGTTTCTTATTTTAACAGTATTTGCAATTATTAAAAGATGTTATTTGTAAAATAACACAAAGCACTACGTCAAAAACAAGCATATCCCAGAAAAAAGGGTTACTCTAGTTTCTGCTATATATACCCTCTATTTATTGCAAGCCCATCTGGTGAAATCTTCAGTGTCGTAGCGTAACAGTCAATTTTCGTCCCATTTCAGGGTAAAAAATGTTAACAGTGAGTATATAACTGTATAAGTTGTTTCTTATTTTAACAGTATTTTCAATTATTAAAAGTTGCTATTTGTAAAATAACACAAAGCACTACGGCAAAAACAAGCATATCCCAGAAAAAAGGGTTACTCTAGTTTCTGCTATATATACCCTCTATTTATTGCAAGCCCATCTGCTGAAATCTTTAGAGTCGTAGCGTGACAGTCAATTTTCGTCCCATTTCAGGGTAAAAAATATTAACAGTGAGTATATAACTGTATAAGTTGTTTCTTATTTTAACAGTATTTGCAATTATTAAAAGATGCTATTTGTAAAATAACACAAAGCACTACGGCAAAAACAAGCATATCCCAGAAAAAAGGGCTACTCTAGTTTCTGCTATATATACCCTCTATTTATTGCAAGCCCATCTGGTGAAATCTTCAGTGTCGTAGCGTGACAGTCAATTTTCGTCCCATTTCAGGGTAAAAAATGTTAACAGTGAGTATATAACTGTATAAGTTGTTTCTTATTTTAACAGTATTTGCAATTATTAAAAGATGCTATTTGTAAAATAACACAAAGCACTACGGCAAAAACAAGCATATCCCAGAAAAAAGGGTTACTCTAGTTTCTGCTATATATACCCTCTATTTATTGCAAACCCATCTGGTGAAATCTTCAGTGTCGTAGCGTGACAGTCAATTTTCGTCTCATTTCAGGGTAAAAAATATTAACAGTGAGTATATTACTGTATAAGTTGTTTCTTATTTTAACAGTATTTGCAATTATTAAAAGATGCTATTTGTAAAATAACACAAAGCACTACGGCAAAAACAAGCATATCCCAGAAAAAAGTGTTACTCTAGTTTCTGCTATATATACCCTCTATTTATTGCAAGCCCATCTGCTGAAATCTTTAGTGTCGTAGCGTGACAGTCAATTTTCGTCCCATTTCAGGGTAAAAAATATTAACAGTGAGTATATAACTGTATAAGTTGTTTCTTATTTTAACAGTATTTGCAATTATTAAAAGATGCTATTTGTAAAATAACACAAAGCACTACGGCAAAAACAAGCATATCCCAGAAAAAAGGGCTACTCTAGTTTCTGCTATATATACCCTCTATTTATTGCAAGCCCATCTGGTGAAATCTTCAGTGTCGTAGCGTGACAGTCAATTTTCGTCCCATTTCAGGGTAAAAAATGTTAACAGTGAGTATATAACTGTATAAGTTGTTTCTTATTTTAACAGTATTTGCAATTATTAAAAGATGCTATTTGTAAAATAACACAAAGCACTACGGCAAAAACAAGCATATCCCAGAAAAAAGGGCTACTCTAGTTTCTGCTATATATACCCTCTATTTATTGCAAGCCCATCTGGTGAAATCTTCAGTGTCGTAGCGTGACAGTCAATTTTCGTCCCATTTCAGGGTAAAAAATGTTAACAGTGAGTATATAACTGTATAAGTTGTTTCTTATTTTAACAGTATTTGCAATTATTAAAAGATGCTATTTGTAAAATAACACAAAGCACTACGGCAAAAACAAGCATATCCCAGAAAAAAGGGTTACTCTAGTTTCTGCTATATATACCCTCTATTTATTGCAAGCCCATCTGCTGAAATCTTCAGTATCGTAGCGTGACAGTTCTTAATAAGTCTCGCAACAGCAGTGCCGGCGTAAGAAAGTTTTATTTCATGTTGATTGCCTTGTTCGCGGACTTGTAAAACTTTGTGCTCTACTTTTTCATGAGAGGGTAATGATTATTTCGATTATAGTTGTTCCAGTGAGGGTTGAAGAAAAATGACATGTACGTGAAAGAATCTTCAACAATGGATAACTACTGGGAAAGGTCAAAGTTGGTATCCCACCTTTATTAAATTTCGGACAGATAGCCGATGTTAAAACAAAGAAATACATTTTGGGAAAGGAGTTAAGTTAATTTCGTTGGTTTTTTTTATAAATGAAATAACATTTTAAAGGGTATATTTTAAATTAACGCAAAATAAAGTCAATCACGCTGTTAAATATAGGCATTCAAAATTAAATAAAATATACTCATTTTGAATACATTCGAGGCTTATCATGAATCCGAATACATAAGTTTCAATTTTGAAATAGACATGTACTTTGAGTACAACGGACAAAAATGAATAAAAAAAGCAGGTACTAGCCTACATAGGCTGCCTTCATTAATAACTTTCAATAAATATCGACATTTATAACCCAGACTTACCGGGAATTGAACCCAGATCTGCGGGCACCGTTGACCAGGGTTTTATACGTTAAGCTACCAGGGCGACGTGAAGAAGTTATAAACATTGAGATTGGAATTTAATATTGCCAATGTGACTAGAGGTCATGGATTAAAATTATACAAGTCACAGCTTAATCGGGATGTTAGAAAGTTTTATTATTTTTTTAATAGGGTTATTGACAAATGGAATAGTTTGCTTGAGTATGTTGTTCATTCTTCAGGGGTGGGTGGTTTTAAAAAACAATTGGATCGGCATTGGGGAATCGTGAAGATGATGGATTGACAGGACCAACCTTGCTAGGCCTAGAGCCTGTAGTTGGTCGACATTATTTGTAATTGTAATTGTAAATGTTAAAAAGGTGTGCCAAAAGAATGGGAAGTCAGGTAATTGAGTTGTAATACCACAGTTTCCATTTAAGCAATCAACATCAAATAATATAGTTCTGAAAAAAGACATGTACTCAAAAATAAGTACAATGGGTAAAAATGAATAAAAATAGCAGATGCTAGCCTACATAGGCTGCCTTCATAAAACACTTTCAATAACTATCGACAATTACAGCTAATACTTACCTGGAATCGAACCCAGGTCCTCAGGGATCGCAGCCCAATGCCATATTTGTTGTACCACCAGGGAGACGTAAAGAAGTTATTAACAGTAGAAATGTTAAAAAAAAAGTGTGCCAGGAAAATGGAAAGTAAAATAATTGAGTTGTAATAACTCAGTTTCCATTTAAGCAATCGACATCAAATAATCTGGAAAACCATCTTCTGAACAAATATTTAAAGTTTGTCATGTCGCTTGGTTAATGTGGTTTGAACAGATGCTGATATTAGCAGTATTAAATCACCCTGATCATTTTTGAGAAAGTATGATTATTTATATTTTAGTACGCCATTGCGATTGTACGATGCGATTGTACTAAAAAAAACGGGTACGTTCATGCGCTCATTTTTAAGCACCTTTTTTTTTTACAGTGCAGGTAAAATAAAAACTCGTATTATTTGAGTTTAAAAATGCGTAAAAGTTCTCTACTGCATTTTAATAATAATACTTCTCCCGCTTGAGTTCAAACTTTCCCAATTTAATGCAGAGCATCGGAGTATTATAGTATTTATATTATAGCACTTTTATAAAACAAAATAGCGAAGTATTATAGAACTTTTATAAAACAAAATAGCGAAGTATTATAGCACTTTTATGAAACAAAATATAAACCAATTCCTAAGTGTGCATTTCTCACCAGAAATTAGGTTCATTTAATATTTTCTAACACTATTCCTACTTTATAATTCCTTTTAAAAAGGTTTTGTTCGTGTTTTATTGCGATTCGGATATTCAGCGTGTTTCGGAAGTTACTAAAAACGAATACATTTGTTTTCTATGTTAAGAAAAGGATGTACTTCTACAAATAATATTTTTAACCTTGATTTATTCTTCCTGATGCATTGTTTAAAGTCTAACAAAAATTCTGTATCTTTACAATTGCACTGTTTCGTGTAGTACGTATGATTTATTCAAATAGATTTTGTGCCCGACAGTCTTATTCGCTTTTTCTTTTCCCAAAACGTTTTCGAGAGTATTCGGCTTATGAAAGAATTTATATTTTCACATAAAACTTAAAGGAGAAGTTTAATATATTGTTTTCCTGAAATATTCCATATGATTCATATGTTACTTATAAATTGACTATATTAGCTTATTTTTCTTTTTGAATTTATTTTGTAGTCACTTGCAGATGGTGTCCTTACAATTTTAGGTAACTTTCAAAAAAATATTTTTATCGAGATATAGAAATACACATTTTCTCCAATATTTAATGGTAGATTAACAGCCATTTTATAACTGGTTAAAGGTTAAAAAAATCTTTTTATAATGAATGAAAAAGGAATTTTATAATGTTTTGTTAACTTGCATGGCTTCCCAGCAAAAAAAGTCAGCAGAAAACCTTCATCAAAATTTTGAAATTAAAGGTTTTATCCAGGAAAACTGCAGTTTTTTTGAAGATCAATAAAATTAAAGGTTTTTGTTTCAATATCCTTCATAAAAAGTGCATAAAACTTTCATAAAAACCTGCAAAAAAACTTCAATTTTTAATAACGAAGGGAAAATGCAGATATTTTAAAGTTTTTATGCAGGAAAATTAAAAACTTCAAAAAAACTGCAGTTTCTTGTTTCAATATCCTTTATAAAACCTTCAAAAAACCTTCAATTTGACAATTTTGATGAAGGTTTATGCTGACTTTTTTTGCTGGGATTATCTTAGTATTTCTCACTTTTAACATCGACATACCAACAATGTCTTCAATAATTTGACATAAGATTACTATTGACTTTCTGAAGGGCAGGAAATTGCTCAAACTCTTAAATTGATGATAATAAGCTAAAGAGTTTATATTACAATATTTCAGTGAGATATCAAAAATCCCCTGATATATAAGTAATGCATCTCTTATTACTCTTGTTGCTTATTCCCCCTGTGTCCTCTACAAAACTCTAAATCGCATATATTTGGAGAAAAACATATAATTTAGAATTCTTTAAATAATGAGAACTTTTATGTTATCTAAAACGTGTAAAACATTTATATAAAATTCCTTTTAATTCATTAAAAATTTAGATATAAATATAATTTATAAGTTTTAAGGAAAATATTTTAAGTTTTAAGCTTTCAAGTTTTTTGAACCACTTACTTTAAAGTAAATAAGTAATAGACTAATTTTTATAGTGAAAGCAAAGTAAAAACCAATTTGCTGACGCATGAGCTACTAGAACTTCTTAAACTTGTGGTATATCTTAAGAAGCCTCTTAATAAAATTCTGATGAATTGTAGAACATAGCTTTGTTGGAAGCACGTACTGATACTTAAAATATTGACAAGAAGTGGTACTCACAGGTTCTGTTTCAAAAGCCTCACTCCCTGTAAAACCATTAAGCTGTTTTTAATATCTTTATTTACGATACTCTATAAAAGACTAATGGTAAAAAAGAAAATATTAAGTAATATCAAATTTGGAAGAATTTGAATGCTATTCTGCATTACAAAATGTGTACTAAAAAGTGATAACGTGATACATTTAATTTTATGTGAGTGATAAAAGTCGTTAATTTCAAAAGTATCGATAAAAGGTAAAGAAAAAGTAAATGATATTTAAAATATATAATTTGAGCAAAAAAAACCCAACTTTAATACGATTTATTTCGTAAAAAACTTATAATTAAACATTTCTGTTATTCACAAAACAGAGAAAAATTGTTATTCATTCTACATAATGATCTAAAGCTGCAACTGAAGAAATTTCAATCAATAAGATAACAAAAACTTAACTCAAATTCGATATGTGGGAGTGTTTTTTTATTAACTTTATTGATTGATAAATTCCAAAAAAAATAGGGTATTCAGGATTTGATTTTAATTTTTGACTATTTCTACACTGGTTTAATAAGTATCAATCGTATAAGCATCTATAAATATACAGACAAATAAAAATTGCCTTCTTTAGAGCAATATTAAAAGAAACATAAAATTCACTTCTTTGATTATTCAACTTTAACGCCAAAAATATATAACCTTGTTTTTCCCTGCTTTAGTTACTAGTGTTCAAAATTTAGTCAAATTTATTGTCCTTTCTTCAACTATTATGTTTTAACATCTATGTTTAAAAGCAAATTTATTGAACTAATAGTATTTGAAAACGTTTTGTAAACATTAAAAAACAAACAATATTTTGATAAAAAAAATTATATTTTTAATATTATTTACTTAATATTTGGGATGTAGTAGGGAATAAAAAATTAAATAAAAAGGGGATGAGAATAACATGACTAAGTACATCAAAATCTTTACATAGAAACAATATAGTTTTAAAAACAAGTTATATTATATGCAATATCAATTGAATCTATTTATAAAAAAAATTACATCAAAATTATACAAAATCATCGGTTTCAATTCTATTTTAGAGTAAGGTTACTTCAAATTCCTAAAACAAACAAAATTAATGAACTTAAATGTGTTTCTACTTAAAATATTTTTGAATAAATTTGCGCTAATGTCCAAATTGTTCAATAAACGTATAACAATCAGTTCGCCAGTTTTTTTACAGTTATACAGGACATACAATTATTTAATAGGGTGAAAAGGGGTAAGTGCAACCGAGTTTTTTTTAATTTTATTTTTAAACTACTAGCATGTCCGTGTGATAATGATAATTATCGCAATGAATAATTATGAATAATTGTCCCCCCTACCCTCACCCTTCCCGCCACAAAAACAATAAAGAATTTTTGATAGCCAAAATATTAAAAAAAAAAGTTTAGCGGTTTTAAAGTCTGCGTATAGATGGCAGCACCACCAACGGTACATTTAAAATATGTTTGGACACTAATTATATTTAAACGCATTTTTTTTAAATCATTGCTCCTCATTAGACGTCGTCCAAAATTTAGATAACATTTTTATAAAAGTGGTACAGTGGTAGCCTCTGTTTTCTCAATATCTTCTTTGGAACTTTGTATGTCTTATTTAAAAAACACAATCCAAATTCATGATGCAATTAAACTCATTTTGCTCATTTGTTATAATATGAATGTTAACAAAAGTAAGATAAGTGGGTTTTTAAAATAAGTAATCACCTATCCACATAATTAATTCAAATTACAGGTTACATTCTTAGGTTGATGAGTAACTCCTTATATTCCAGATATCCTTTATTGCAAAAATTGGATTAGTAATATGTAATTTTTGAATTTAATCACTAGGAGCCATAAAATTATTAATTTAATATTAAACGTCATTCAGTGAATATCTGAATTGTGCGATAGCAATTCAAGAAGTCATTTTAGGGCTGTTTTTTTCAGCTGTCTAGACATTTTGCTCTTTTATTATAATTTGAATGTTAACAAAAGTAAGATAAGTGGGTTTTTAAAATAAGTAATGACCTATCCACATGATTAATTCATATTACAGGTGACATTCTTAGGTTAATGAGTAACTCCTTATATTCCAGATATCCTTTATTGCAAAAATTGGATTAGTAATATATAATTTTTTACTTTTGTCACTAGGAGCCATAAAATTATTAATTTAATATTAAACGTCATTCAGTGAATATCTGAATTGTGCGATAGCAATTCAAGAAGTCATTTTAGGGCTGTTTTTTTCAGCTGTCTAGACATTTTGCTCTTTTATTATAATTTGAATGTTAACAAAAGTAAGATAAGTGGGTTTTTAAAATAAGTAATGACCTATCCACATGATTAATTCATATTACAGGTGACATTCTTAGGTTAATGAGTAACTCCTTATATTCCAGATATCCTTTATTGCAAAAATTGGATTAGTAATATATAATTTTTTACTTTTGTCACTAGGAGCCATAAAATTATTAATTTAATATTAAACGTCATTCAGTGAATATCTGAATTATGCGATAGCAATTCAAGAAGTCATTTTAGGGCTGTTTTTTCAGCTGTCTATACATTTTGCTCATTTGTTATAATATGAATGTTAACAAAAGTAAGAGAAGTGGGCTTTTAAAATAAGTAATCATCTACCCACATAATTAATTGAAATTTCAGGTGGCATTCCTAGGTTAAGGAGTAACTCCTATATTCGAGATATCCTTTATTGCAAAAATTGGATTAGTAATACGTAATTTTTGAATTTAATCACTAGGAGCCATAAAATTATTAATTTAATATTAAACGTCATTCAGTAAATATCTGAATTATGCGATAGCAATTCAAGAAGTCATTTTAGGGCTGTTTTTTTCAGCTGTCTAGACATTTTGCTCATTTGTTATAATATGAATGTTAACAAAAGTAAGATAAGTGGGTTTTTAAAATAAGTAATCACCTATCCACATAATTAATTCAAATTACAGGTTACATTCTTAGGTTGATGAGTAACTCCTTATATTCCAGATATCCTTTATTGCAAAAATTGGATTAGTAATATGTAATTTTTGAATTTAATCACTAGGAGCCATAAAATTATTAATTTAATATTAAACGTCATTCAGTGAATATCTGAATTGTGCGATAGCAATTCAAGAAGTCATTTTAGGGCTGTTTTTTTCAGCTGTCTAGACATTTTGCTCTTTTATTATAATTTGAATGTTAACAAAAGTAAGATAAGTGGGTTTTTAAAATAAGTAATGACCTATCCACATGATTAATTCATATTACAGGTGACATTCTTAGGTTAATGAGTAACTCCTTATATTCCAGATATCCTTTATTGCAAAAATTGGATTAGTAATATATAATTTTTTACTTTTGTCACTAGGAGCCATAAAATTATTAATTTAATATTAAACGTCATTCAGTGAATATCTGAATTATGCGATAGCAATTCAAGAAGTCATTTTAGGGCTGTTTTTTCAGCTGTCTATACATTTTGCTCATTTGTTATAATATGAATGTTAACAAAAGTAAGAGAAGTGGGCTTTTAAAATAAGTAATCATCTACCCACATAATTAATTGAAATTTCAGGTGGCATTCCTAGGTTAAGGAGTAACTCCTATATTCGAGATATCCTTTATTGCAAAAATTGGATTAGTAATATGTAATTTTTGAATTTAATCACTAGGAGCCATAAAATTATTAATTTAATATTAAACGTCATTCAGTGAATATCTGAATTATGCGATAGCAATTCAAGAAGTCATTTTAGGGCTATTTTTTTCAGCTGTCTAGACATTTTGCTCATTTATTATAATTTGAATGTTAACAAAAGTAAGATAAGTGGGTTTTTAAATAAGGTGGGTTTTTAAAATAAGTAATCACCTATCCACATAATTAATTCAAATTACAGGTGACATTCTTAGGTTGATGAGTAACTCCTTATATTCTAGATATCCTTTATTGCAAAAATTGGATTAGTAATATGTAATTTTTTACTTTTGTCACTAGGAGCCATAAAATTAAAAATTTTATATTAAACGTCATTCATTGAATATATGAATTATGCGATATCAATTCAAGAAGTCATTTTAGGACTGTTTTTTTCGGCTGTCTAGACAGAAGGTGTCTAGACAGAAGCTCTTTATAATGGTAATAGAAACTGTCTATTCTGATTCATCAATCACGAATGCGACTCTATATTAAGTCGTCACCTAATCTATATAAGGTGACGACTTAATATAGAGTCGTACACTAAGAAATTCTAAGCCATCACAAAAGGGGACATAACCAAATGTAAGCAACAAAATTTATGCGCAAGTGAAATCTAACACAAAAAATACGCATTCTCGGATTTCAAAGGAATAAAATCTATTTTCTTTAGTATGAAGAAACTGGAGTCAAGTAAAAGTTTTATCCTTTGAAATTCGAAAAGGTTTTTTTTTTGGTTTATTTTAGTTGTTCCTAGTTTAAGTTGTTTGAATTACTTTAACTCACCAAAAAGTATTATATCCTGCTTTTATCTGTGAAGGATTGTTAAAATCAATACTCATCGCTTCTAAATTTCCCCGGTGTGTATATATTGAGAGACATTATCTTAAAGTTGTCATGTAATATACACTGCAAAAAAAATTGTACTTAAAAATTAGTACCTGGACATACTTATATTTCTTTGAGCGCAATTGCATCGTAAATAACCGATGATGTACTCAAATTTAAGTAATCCTACTTTCGCAAAAATCAGCAGCGTGATTTAATAGTGCTAATCTCAACTTCTGTTCAAGCCATCTTAACAAAGCGACCTGACAAACTAAAAATATTTGTTCAGAAGATGGTTTTCCACATCATTTGATGTCTATTGCTTAAATGGAAACTTAGTTATTACAACTCAATTATTTTACTTTCCATTCTTCTGGCACACTTTTTTTTTAACATTTCTACTGTTAATAACTTCTTCACGTCGCCCTGGTAGTACAACAAATAAGGCATTGGGCTGCTATCCTTGAGGACTTGGGTTCGATTCCAGGTAAGTCTTAGTTGTAATTGTCGATATTTATTGAAAGTGATTTATGAAGGCAGCCTATGTAGGCTAGCATCTGCTATTTTTATTCATTTTTACCCATTGTACTTGTTTTGAGTACATGTCTTTTTCAAAATTGAAATTTATATATTCATAGCCATTATAAGCATCGAATATAATCAAAAATGAGTAAATTTTGCTTATTTTTGAGTACCTATTTTGAACAGTATACGTATATAACTAGTTTAAACGTTTAGTTTATTAATTATAATCAGTAGTTAAGAGCGTATAAATTTTAAATAAACCACACTCTTTTTATATAGAGTCTCAAACAAATGCACAAATTAAACAGTGTTTTCGCAATAAGTTAACTTGATTTCAAATAGCTTTTCAACTAATCAACCAACTTAGTTTCTTTTGAGACTATTTTTAAACTGTAAAAGTTGTAGTATTAATTGTTTTAATGGAGTTAGTTTGGATTCTAATGTAAAAAACGTTTCATTACGCGTCATTTCAAATTTTCAAAAGAAGCATTGCATTCTTTTCTTTAAACCTTAAAATAATTCCTCGTAATTGGCTTCATTTTTATTTTTATCCAAACATGAAATAAAATTACGAAACTTATTCCAAAATCGAGACTTTTTCCTCTCATCGTACAAATATTGACATCTTTCAAAGTCTTTTCCAAAATCAACATCGTTTGTCAACATTTAAGTTGACAACTGAAAGTCACATAGCTTTTCAAATATTGATTCTAGACTCGTTCGTCCGACTTTAATTGCAGTTTTCTTCATTAAATTTTGATTTGCATGCACTCCTTCTGCTTGATCATAACATTTATTTTGAACCAAGAACCTGAAAATTCTAAATATATGCATTTCGTATACATACACAGATGTGGAATATAGGATTGCTTTGAAATTAAAGCTACCAATCTGTAAATGATTAAATTTAACGAGTATCACACATACTAATAAATGTTTTAAATGGAATGAAATTGAACTTTCTCGATTTCAAATAGAACTCAATTTAAAACCAGACATTTTTAACAATGCACGATGTTTAATTTTAAAACCAGACATTTTTAACAATGCACGATGTTTAATTTTAAAACCAGACATTTTTAACAATGCACGATGTTTAATTTTAAAACCAGACAATTTTAACAATGCACGATTTTTAATTTTAAAACCAGACATTTTTAACAATACACGATGTTTAATTTTAAAACCAGACATTTTTAACAATGCACGATGTTTAATTTTAAAACCAGACATTTTTAACAATGCATGATGTTTAATTTTAAAACCTACATTTTTACCATTACAATTCCTTCTTTCATAAAATATATATTTTTCGTGAAAAAAATAGTTAAAAAACGAAATAATTAATTTTATAATTTGAAATGTAATTCTCTTTAAAATCTTCCATTAATATATTCTTCAATAACAATATTTTTACTTTGAAAATATAATAAACTTTCTGTTAATAAATATATTTGTATTTTCTGATAGAACAAAGACACTAGATGAATATATGATTTATTTTTCATAAAATTATTCAAATTCCAAAGTATTATATAGTTAATGAATAAGATTGATTATTTGAAAAACGCCCTTTCATACCAAAATACAGATTTATGCAATACAGTGTAGATTTTTTTTCAGTGAAAGTCATCAATGAAGACTTGATTTCTAAGGATACCAGAAATTACAAAATCAATGGGACGATCAATATCATTACCGTTTCTCTTGGAGAACTGTCAACCGAATTTTTCTCCTCGCTAAACGAACAAACGCATTTTTTTTAAATCGACCGCATTGGCTGCAAAAGAGTCAAATGTATTCGTGTGCAGAAACTAATTGCAAGAAAACACGTTTTGCTAATAAAGGTTATATTTCTGAATTTCAACCGCTGAAAAAAATGTCAGATTTGTTTACTATTCTTATTTGTTTAAAAAAAATGATAAAATAGCAAACATGATGTAAAGATTTTTCTCGAAAAGTAATGAGAAGATATGATTATATATGACATTTTAAAATTCGGTCAGGATTTAATTGAATCTAACTTTTAATATCCGGAATCATAGTTGAAAATTAGCAAATACACTTATAAAAACAGATGCAGTTTCAGAAATACCTAAATTTGCCTATTCAAAAGTTCAAAAAATTTATAGTTAATCTATAAAAAGAACCAAAAAAAATTCTTGATATCTGCAGATGTAAACTCGAAAAAGTAGAATAGGTATTAATAAATATAATTACTTTCATATTTTTAATAATAAAAAAGTATTTATATTTTCAGTTACGACGTACATAAAAACGATAGACATTTAACTTCACATGCATACCATATACCTAAAATTTAATGTATTCTTCAAAATTCAACCAAGAACGTGATCATACAACTTTAATTAAATGGGTTTTCAAACAACAGAATCTTTTGGGCATCACTGTCCCTTATTAATGTACAAATTTATTGTAAACTCATTTTTAAATATATTAACAGTGTTCTCTAAGTAACAAGATACAAATATTGACGACGAACAACAGGTCAACAAGGTCGGTCCAGCTAGTATCTCCTAACTATCCGCCAATGAATATCCAACTTCTTTTTAAAATCCATTATTTCTATACAATTAACCATATTCACTGGCAAGTTGTTCCCTGTGTCTATTCCTTATAACAGAAATAGTATTTTCTCCCTTCCCGTTTAAAATGGGATTTGTTTCATTTAAACCGATGACCTCTCGTTCTATCACTCATATTAAAATTTAAACCCTCCACATCCCCTTATTTAATAAATTTTAATAGTTAAATCAAATATCATCGAATCATTCTCTTTTCCAGAGTATACATATTCAAATTTCTTAATCCATCTTCATAATCCATGCCTGAAAACCCTTACACCATTTTAGTTGCCCTATTCTGAACTTTCTCTAACAAATCGATGTTTTTTTTAAAATATGGTGACTAAAACTGTAATGCATACTCAAGATGAGACCTTACCAAACCTCTATACAATTCAAAATTATATCCTTAGATTTTGATGAAGCACATTTCCTGGTATACCCCAATACTCTATCAGCTTTCTTGATAATCACTGCACATTGATGACACATTTTAAAATCCTCATTTACTAATACCCCCAAATCACTTAATATATCGCTATTTTGGATTTTTGCCTCCTGTAAAATATATGCAGCCTTTCTATTTTTGATACGCACGTCCAAAACTTGACATTTACTGATATTAAAAGACATACCCCATTTAACAGCCCATTCTGATATGTTTGTTAAGTTACATTACAATTGCTCTATTTGTTCGTCAGAATTCAATTAAATAAAATTTGGCAAATCATTCGAATTCTTGATTTAAATAAACATCGCAATTATCATGATAAATTACCCGAAATTAACTTGAAATGCAACCTTCTCAATGAATCCTTTATGCTCAACCTTGTTGCTTTCCGAATCCTAATTTGCTTCAAAATGCATCCCCCCCTGTACAGGAAATAATCAGACACACAATCCATATCATTTTCCGGGGAAACTGTGTCATCAAGCAGTAAAAAACCGACTCTGCTTCTCTTTTTTTTCGAGATATCCATATAATTTATTTATGTTTGAAACATGGTGGACAGATAAGAGAATAACTCCTTCTGGCGGCTAGCCAACTGCTCGTTCGAAAATAATTGCACTCTCCCCTCACCCCCTAAGTATGTATGCCAGACGATAGGAGAATTTTCAGTGTCATCGACCCCCTTCTCCCCTCCCCTTCGATCGATGATCGCCCCTTTGTTCTTCTTATTTATATATTTTTTTGTTAAAATTATGTCAATAGTCAAAAAACACTTGCCGTAAATATTTTCGTTTCTTTTTCTCTATTAACACGCCCCTTTGTTCTTCTTATTTATATGTTTTTTTGTTAAAATTATGTCAATAGTCAAAAAACACTTGCTGTAAATATTTTCGTTTCTTTTTCTCTATTAACACGCCCCTCTGTTCTTCTTATTTATATATT
Organism: Troglohyphantes excavatus; assembly: GCA_963932185.1. Taxonomy (NCBI): domain Eukaryota; kingdom Metazoa; phylum Arthropoda; class Arachnida; order Araneae; family Linyphiidae; genus Troglohyphantes; species Troglohyphantes excavatus. The sequence goes on along the minus strand of OZ010676.1, from coordinate 26,745,154 downwards.
TTTTTGTTAAAATTATGTCAATAGTCAAAAAACACTTGCTGTAAATATTTTCCTTTCTTTTTCTCTATTAACACGCCCCTCTGTTCTTCTTATTTTTATATTTTTTTTTGTTAAAATTATGTCAATAGTCAAAAAACACTTGCTGTAAATATTTTCGTTTCTTTTTCTCTATTAACACGCCCCTCTGTTCTTCTTATTTATATATTTTTTTGTTAAAATTATGTCAATAGTCAAAAAACACTTGCCGTAAATATTTTCGTTTCTTTTTCTCTATTAACACGCCCCTTTGTTCTTCTTATTTATATGTTTTTTTGTTAAAATTATGTCAATAGTCAAAAAACACTTGCTGTAAATATTTTCGTTTCTTTTTCTCTATTAACACGCCCCTCTGTTCTTCTTATTTATATATATTTTTTGTTAAAATTATGTCAATAGTCAAAAAACACTTGCTGTAAATATTTTCGTTTCTTTTTCTCTATTAACACGCCCCTCTGTTCTTCTTATTTTTATATTTTTTTTGTTAAAATTATGTCAATAGTCAAAAAACACTTGCTGTAAATATTTTCGTTTCTTTTTCTCTATTAACACGCCCCTTTGTTCTTCTTATTTATATATTTTTTTGTTAAAATTATGTCAATAGTCAAAAAACACTTGCCGTAAATATTTTCGTTTCTTTTTCTCTATTAACACGCCCCTTTGTTCTTCTTATTTATATGTTTTTTTGTTAAAATTATGTCAATAGTCAAAAAACACTTGCTGTAAATATTTTCGTTTCTTTTTCTCTATTAACACGCCCCTCTGTTCTTCTTATTTTTATATTTTTTTTTGTTAAAATTATGTCAATAGTCAAAAAACACTTGCCGTAAATATTTTCGTTTCTTTTTCTCTATTAACACGCCCCTCTGTTCTTCTTATTTTTATATTTTTTTTTGTTAAAATTATGTCAATAGTCAAAAAACACTTGCCGTAAATATTTTCGTTTCTTTTTCTCTATTAACACGCCCCTTTGTTCTTCTTATTTATATGTTTTTTTGTTAAAATTATGTCAATAGTCAAAAAACACTTGCTGTAAATATTTTCGTTTCTTTTTCTCTATTAACACGCCCCTCTGTTCTTCTTATTTATATGTTTTTTTGTTAAAATTATGTCAATAGTCAAAAAACACTTGCTGTAAATATTTTCGTTTCTTTTTCTCTATTAACACGCCCCTCTGTTCTTCTTATTTATATATTTTTTTTGTTAAAATTATGTCAATAGTCAAAAAACACTTGCTGTAAATATTTTCGTTTCTTTTTCTCTATTAACACGCCCCTCTGTTCTTCTTATTTTTATATTTTTTTTTGTTAAAATTATGTCAATAGTCAAAACACACTTGCTGTAAATATTTTCGTTTCTTTTTCTCTATTAACACGCCCCTCTGTTCTTCTTATTTATATATTTTTTTTGTTAAAATTATGTCAATAGTCAAAAAACACTTGCTGTAAATATTTTCGTTTCTTTTTCTCTATTAACACGGTCACTGCAGGTGTTTAAAAAGATGCAAGTCGACTATTGCTTTTTACGTGTTATTTTGAAACAGCGATCGTGTTAAAATTTAATTTAAGTGTTACTTATCATAATAGCTTTTCAGAGGTATTTCATTTTGTGATCTGCTTATCTACCTTTTTTCTAGCTCTTTCAAAATCTATAAACTATTTATCTTTGGCAGGAGTGGTCACACATAGGATATAACGTCTCGTTTTTTGTACGTCCGTATAGTAGAGATTATAATATTTTACTAAATATGTCTCATTTTTTTTGTACGTCTGTATAGTAGAGATTATAATATTTTATTAAATATGTCTCGTTTTTTGTACGTCTGTATAGTAGTGATCATAATATTTTATTAAATATGTCTCGTTTTTTGTACGTCTGTATAGTAGATATTATAATATTTTATTAAATATGTCTCGTTTTTTGTACGTCTGTATAGTAGAGATTATAATATTTTATTAAATATGTCTCGTTTTTTGTACGTCTGTATAGTAGAGATTATAATATTTTATTAAATATGTCTCGTTTTTTGTACGTAAGTATAGTAGAGATTATAATATTTTATTAAATATGTCTCGTTTTTTGTAGTAGAGATCATAATATTTTATTAAATATGTCTCGTTTTTTGTACGTCTGTATAGTAGTCATCATAATATTTTATTAAATATGTCTCGTTTTTTGTACGTCTGTATAGTAGAGATTATAATATTTTATTAAATATGTCTCGTTTTTTGTACGTCTGTATAGTAGAGATTATAATATTTTATTAAATATTTCCCTGTTATGGAAGTTACTAGCTTTCCCGTGAGATAATTATCACATGACGCCCCCCCCCCCCCCCCTTCACACACCACTCAATTGTTAAGGTTCGTTGCGTCTAAGGGGGACAAAAAATGGATCTTTAATACATAAATAATATATATGATTACAGTGGAACTATATCAATTTTAATATATCGGCTAGAAACTGCTTCTATTGTAATTGAAGATGTGATTACAAGAACAAGGCAGCTCCAGTTTTCAAAATTGTTCAGGAAGGACGAAAAACACTGAACGTTTCTTCCATCTTATAATACAAAATACAGCTCCTTTTCTTTTGTATCTCTATATCCATTACTTAGAGTTGATAATTCTTGCACTAATCGATAGAGGATTTTTTTTCTTTATAAAAAATAAGTGAAAAAGTATAAATCAGAAAAAAGTGGAGCTGTCTTGTTCTTGCACCCACGTCTTTAATTGTATTTTATCAAGTGCAATGATTGTATACCAACCTAAATTTGTGTGACTGTTGTCAAACTTCAAGTAAATCAAAAAGTTGTGTAACATACTAAATATTTTTCATATAATCTCCATAGGCGATAAAAAAGATAAAAATGCATTGCTCACCATCTATCATTAATAAAACCTGGTTTTGACAATAAATATTATGTCTATTTTTAAAGATAAAATTTTGCTTGAACTATTGTCTTATAAAGATGTTAACTAAATAAGTACTAAATATCTGAACCTCCTTTTTTAATATTTCTATATCCTACATTTTTCTATTTAGCCTGGTTTTTCTGAATATGAATATTTTCTTCAAGCCCGCCTGAAGTTTTCAATACTGCATAGTAATGCAGTATTAAAAATAATTGCATTACCATGCATGTGCACATACTTATAGAAACCAATGATACTATTTTGACGAGACTTGGCAAAATCATAGTTTCCATTCTGAAGAAGTTGATAGGTTGATGTTTTTTATGTTATTTTCATTAGAGAGTGAGTTATTTTCCTATGGTTTTTAATTACTATGGAATTAAAAATTTGTTCGGGCTAGTCTCAGCATCTGTTCGTCTGATCTAAAGGAAACTTTACAAACCTAAAACAGTATTTCAAAAAAAGATTTTGAAACTATATTTTGCGTTTATATGTTAAAAAGAAACTGAATTATTATAAACTATGGTAGAATGGGTATTTTCGAGACCATGGCAGAAGCAATAAAATAACCTTTTTTAAAAAAACATAATTTTTAATTTTAGAAATAAGTGGAAAAATTTAAGTGTTTAAATATTAATTTTATACTTATTACAACTTTTTTAAATCAGCGCCAAAATGTATGTGTGATTTTTGTTAATTGGTACCAGCTTCGAAAAGTTGAAATGAATATAAAACTAATAATAAATATTTAAATTTATCCGCTTGTTCTTAAAATTAAAAATTATTTTTAATCTTTTTAGCGATTTTTTTTTCTTATAGTATGATTTCTTTTTTCTTAAATATTATTTTATATTTTTCCCTTTTTAGTTTTTAATATATCAGTGAGCTTCACCCCCTGCTATTAATTAAAAGGAAACTCCAGTTGTTGTTTGCTAGATTTGCCCCCTGCTAAACTAGAAAGCCGGATAACCGGGCCGAATAGCAGGGGGCTTTGCTGCCCCCTGCTGTTATTTACCAGGAAACTAAAGTTGTTGCTCTATTTTTACACACTCTGGATAGAATATTTTTGAGATTATCAAATGTAATAAATGCCGGGTAAACGAAACTTCTTTGTTGAACAGTCTCCATCCAACAATATAAATATTTTGAATTCAAATTAAAAAAAAAAGTATTTTTAATCATTTTTTCTGGATAAATGAAAGTCGTATAACCAATTTTAGTGCATTTTATTCCAAAGCGGATTTTTCTCTATATAAAAGGAATTTTTGCATTCGGGCAAATTTATTTTAAAACGATCCGGTTAATAGAAAATTCCAGATAGTTAAATGCCAGATAACCGGATAGTTTTCAAAAGGTGCCTAAGTGAGCCATCTAACACAAAAAAATTTCTAATATCTGAATTAAAACAGAAATCATGCACGAACATACATAAAAAAAATACAAGCCGAAATGATAACCACTTCCTTGGCGAACTCTCTAGCAAGTTGATTAAAAACACCACATCATTCATAGAAACAATCTGTTCCAAAAAGTATACAAGTACTATTCCCGTGCATTTCTATGCATGTACACCTCTGCTTCAAGTTGTACGCGTACCACAGGTTGCGGAAGAAGTACTGCTCCAAGCAATCGCAACCAATTTGCGGCGCATCTGGTGTATCGTCATTAGCAACGCTGATCGGGAACAGCTGCATAACCTACCATTGACACCCTAATGAATATCAGTGGGAAGGGAAGATCCAACATTAACGGCAACAGCGATAATGTTCCTGCATCGATCCAATCTAAAAATAACGGCTCGGCCACACTGGATTCCATCTAAGAAATGCCATTTGTAATTCTATTAAACAAGTATACATTGGCATTACTGAATTGAATTGACGGGTGATGTCATATCTACTCGCAAAACCCAATGGATCGAATGTGCTACATGGTTTAGGACTATTCAAATAAACCAAAGACTAGTGAAGTGGCATTTGAATCTGGTGTTTAAAAAGGGATTAGAGGTAATTGACAAACAGATCAGAGTTTGTTTGCTTAAATCTCGTTTTATTTGATCGTTGAGTGTTTAATTATTCAGGTTAGATAATGACGCGTTTGCGATTAATAAATTAGCGTAACAGGCGCGACAGCAATGAGCTGATAGTTTAGTTGGAGTTACTGAACGATATTAATGGTTATTGACAGATAATTGATTAACTGCATTAGGTTTGTTTCTTGTGGCATGTTGTCATTTATAATTGTGTCATGTTAATTCGTTTTGTCATATATCAACAGTATAATTGAAGTTGAGTGATTTTCGAGATTAAGGGGATTCAATACCCAAAAAATTTTAAAATTCAAGATTTTTTTTATACACTAATACTATAGTTTGGAATATTTTAAATATGCTAAATTCTAGAACTGTGCCAATGTTTGTTATGAGTTATTGGAGATATTATGCTGAATTTTGCAGTATGATTTTTAAAATAAAGGGAAAATTTAAAGATTTTTTTTCTTGATATTAATCTTCATGAAACGCTAAGGTTTTCTTTATTATTAATAGAAAAATGCATAATTTTTAAGCATATTAAATTAAGCATATTAATTAAGCATAGCAAATTAACTTACGAATTAGCACTATGAGTAATAGTCTTGTTTTAAAGTACTAAAATAAAAACATTTGAGTTTTAAGAAAAAATATTGTGTTGTTTGGAATAATCATTCATATAAAAATCAAATACATGTAGTATACAAAATTTTAATGCCAATTCTTATGTATTATAGTTTCAAGGATCTGAGAAAAAAAATTATGAAAAATGTAAATATTTAAAAAGGCCTTATCGTTTAAAAAAGCTTTAAAAACTGGAGACAAAAATTAAATTTTGAAAAAATACAAACTCTTATGGAATTTATGTGTGAAATATTGTTTTCGTATATTCTTATATGAATTTAAATAATATACATTAAAATTTTGATTAAAAATTTTATAATTTTATTTCAAAAATAAAAAAGTTTAAAAGGTAACTGTCGCCTAAAGTATTTGACTATAGCAATTAAAAACTAATTCAGCATCGATCAAAAAATGCCGAATTAGGATAAAAAAATTAAGAAATTTTATGTTACTATTTTTCGAACGTTATCTTTGTAGTAAAGGCGATAGAAATTAAATGTGTACAAAGTTTTGCAGGGTTGAAAATATTACTAACTTTAATAAGTAAAAGTTTAAAAAAGTGTCACAAGAGTCACTGATGTTCTAGAATTTAGTATTTCTGAAAATAGTTGCGTACAAGTATTTTATCGAATTCAATTTACATACCATTTGATTGTAGGGAAATATTGGAATATTGATTGTTTTTGAAATATAGGAACATTGATCGCTTTTTATGCTTTAAGTATTTTAAATTGTTGTTTTAATTTTTCTAAGCAAATATTAGTGTTTTTGTAATTTCTAAATATAGAGTTGTACTAGTTTTTTTTATCAAGGACTATGCATGCCCTGATTTTATGTGAGATAAAGTACTGTAACTAAGTTATTATATAAATAAATGAATATAGGATAATAAACTATGAAATATATTAATGGTAAGAAATAAATTAATTTTAATGAATAAACAAAAATAAATTATATATGTTATATGGACAGATTAGTAATTAGTTTAAATAATAAAAATTCATTTCCTATATATAAAAGAAATTAAATTAGCATTGAATCATATTCATTGAATTATCATACCAATATGAACAAGGAATTCGTTTAATGTGATAATTATTACTCTTTTGAAAATAATTGTATATAAGATTTTAGCGCATAAAAATATATATAAAGTTTTATTACTAGACAATTGGCTTTTAATGCATACTTTTGTGAATTCTATTTTTTTCGATAAGTATTGAATTTCCTAAAAGAATTGCTTTTATTCCATGCCATTATTTTTAAACTTTCACTACTGAATATGTACGAATAATTTAACAATGAACAATAAATTTATGTATATATATTTATATAATATAATATAATCCCTATTATCCTATAAATTCAACACCGCCAAAAGTCGGAGTAAAGTCAAAAACTAACATTCACAATTGGATATTACCACGAAGTCCTAAACATCCAAATGAACTATAAAATATATGAAACATATGGTAGGTAGCACTTCAAAATGATCGAATTAATGTTATGATATCAATTTTACGTACAATTGAATCCCATAGTTATTTGAGTTTTATAGGTCACAAACCGGTCATAAAATGATATCCAGACAAATCAATACTCAAAAGGCCATTATTATCTCAATCTGATTATTCCACCAGAGCAGACACATAACATAAATTTGTCTGAAATTATAATGATATGATATGATATGTTTACGACGCGACGTCTTAATTCATTGCATGAGGCGTTTAAGTTGAATATGTGCCAGATTATTAACCGAGCGTTAGCGATTTGTCTGTTTTAAATCGATCCTTCAGCACTTCGTCTGTTTGTATGTAAATTTGTTTGTATGTTTGTTACGAATGTACGAATAAACGCGGTGTTTATAATTTGGCGTTTTCCTTAAAGTCTTTAAAATCAAAGTACAGTGGAATCGGATGAATAGTAGAAGGCGGATGAATAGCAGATGTTTTGCGGTATGAGTTGTTCTGACTTACCCTGTTGAATTAAAAAAATATTCTTAAAAAAAACTATATAATCTCAGTCATTTGAAGATCAAGTAAATTCACCACTGGACAAATAGCGTAAACTGTGACGTCAGAAATAGTTTATATGCACAGCTGATACAGTGTCTCCCCGGTATCACCGATTAGAGGACCCCATTTACATCACCGATTAGAGGACCCCATTTGCATCACCGATTAGAGGACCCCATTTGCATCACCGATTAGAGGACCCCATCTGCATCACCGATTAGAGGACCCCATTTGCATCACCAATTTGAGGACCCCATTTGCATCACCGATTAGAGGACCCCATTTGCATCACCGATTAGAGGAGCCCATTTGCATCACCGATTAGAGGACCCCATTTACAACACGTATTTTCAATATACGTTTTTTAATTTTTGGACTGACCTCACCCAAACTCATACCTTTTAAAATCTGTTAGTATATTTTTTTTATGCTTTTAAGTTAATTTATTAGGAATTTTTAACTATATTTAATCATTTTTTCGGATGAATAGACGCATTGCATCTATTTACCTAATGTACCTATTTTAAAATTTGTAAACAATAAAAACAAATTCTCAATCTGTCATGCTATTTTTGTTTCAAAGTTTGTTTTTTTCGTCTTGTTAAATATTTTTTAAAGAAAAGATGTATCGATCAATAAATGAACATCCAATTACCTTGTTCTTCCAGAGGAGAATTTGTGCAATCATGACTTGGCATTAGGTATTTTTATTGTGCCAACTTTTTAATAATTTGTAGGTACTTACTCTTTTTTGTGGAAATCTTAAAAAGGTTGTTTAAAAAGTAAATAATCACCTTCGAAATCACCTAGCAAGATTTCAGAATGGGAGCAGAATTTAAAAAAAAGCGATTGCTGATATTCACCATCACTTTCAGGTGAATAGCAGCAGTACATAAATTTAGAAAAAATGTCATCAAAGTCAAAAATTAAAACTTTTTTATTATAAAGATTTATTGTACAGGACATCACTGGACTAGAGTGTACAAGAAGTTGGCTTAATATGGCTGTGAAGTTTAAAACTATTGCCATTCACCCTATTCCATGCATGTGTTTTGATTTTTTGTTCGCAACGTCCTCTATTCCCAAAACTACTAGTATTAAATTTCTGAGATACTAAATTTATTACCACCATCATCTAGTCTCATAAAATTTCAGAAAAGAGTAATATTTCGTTCATTTATAATGACTTCAAACTTCGAGCTTGTAATTTAATCCAGTAGTGCAACGCAAAACCAAATTCAATCACAATAAATCTCAAGCAAATTAAACACCTCAAATAACAGTTCCGTGGAAATGAGATTATCACTTTTGATCATCTAGAATCATATGCCGGTATTTCATATCACTAAATAAATTAATTATGTGATAAGGATGAGAGATAGTCAAAATTTAAATGTCTGAGTAAAACGACCGCTTTTTGAATAATTTCACTTAACGAATGTGTTTATGATAACTAGGATATGGGGTTTCACATTTGCGTTATGCCAATCTACTGGTATTTAATACCGTTAAGTTGTGAATCATTAAGTTAGATCAAGTGGCATTTACTGTCTGAGGTATGGGAATTAACTTCATTATTCATCATTCAACTTGACTTCATTATTCTTAGAAATCCATGAGGATGCATAATCATTTTCAAAGGAGAAATAAAATTTAAAATTTAAGAAAATCTGCTATTGTAGCCCTGCAATTTATTAAATAAAATATCAATTTCTAGGGATCACTATTAATCAAAACTTTTACATTCAATCTTAAACAATAAATAAAATTAATGTTCAAGTTTTAAATCCTCAATACTTCGTAAATTAACTGCTTCACAAATTAAGGATGGTTTATCAATTTAAAAAGTCAGTCTACAAAAATTTAGAACACTGAACTGTCAAGTACCTTTTTTAAGTGCCTCATCCTTATCACAAAATTAAAAAAAAGGTACCTAAAAGTATGTCGAATGTACTCATTTTTGACTACATTCGACGCTTATTATGACTCCGAATGCATAAATTTTAATTTCTAAAAAGACATGTACTCAAAAATGAGTACAGTCAGTAGATGTTTGCCTACACAAGCTGATTCATAAATCCCTTTCAATAAATATCAACGATTACAAACAAGTCTTATTGGGAATATAATTAATATCCTTAGCACCCCAGTCCAGTGCATTATCCATTAAACTACCATGGAGCCATTAAGAAGTTATAAACAAAAGCAATGTTAAAGTAGGTGTGTCAAAAGAATGGCAAGTAAGGTAATTGAGTTCTAATAACTCAGTTTCTATTTAAGGAATCGAGATCAAATAATGTGAAAAACGATCTTCTGAACTACTATTTAAATTTTGTCAGGTTTAATTAAGAACATTTGGACAGAAGCTGAAATTAGCAATATTAAATTCCATTGCTACCTTTTGATATAGTACTGTTACTTGCATTTCAGTATGTCAAACACCCGTTTACGATGCAATTATACTTAAAGAAAAACGAATTGGTTTAGACACTCATTTTTAAGTACTTTTTTTTACAGTGCGCACCGTTAAAACTGTTTACTCTATAATTTAACGAAAGTTTTGCTAAAATAAACCCTAACAAACTTTTCTATCACCAAAATAAAACTTATTTCACTATTATTTACAGGAACTACGAGACAATGAAATGCATTATACGTTTGAGAAACTAATTTCGTTAAACGATTGTTGTCGAAAGAGACTTATTTATTCCGACGAAAAATTTAATCAAATCAAATATCCAGAAACTTTAATTAAACTCCAATTACAACTTTAACTACAATCAACAAACAGAATCTAAATCCATCTCCACCATTCAGTACTTGATTTGCTTATACAAACGGATACGCGAAAACCCTATGACAATCCCAATTCCAACCCAAATCCGGACACAGAAAACCGTTTTCCCAAGCTCAATGACTTTAACAACTTTTAACAAACCAACTTTAGTTCGCGCATTCAAAGTAGGACGCACTAAAACACAAACAACCCGGTTATTTGATCCAACTCTTCAACAATGATTGAACACAAAGGGAAATGAACCCTGCTACCTACGAGTGGAGATTCCGACTTTGCCTTAAACAAATCATTTCCTTCGCCGGATCAAAGCATCCACTGCGTTCCCTAATTAAAGTCTGGGTTTTATACTGACGTCTGCTGTAAACCACAGTTTCGTCTGGCAGTCGCCATGGGTTGACGTATAAGTGATGGCGAAATAGTGTTAAATGAAGACATGGGGCAATATATCACACTGAGGTGTAATCTTACCATCGTGTGCCACTCTACAACAGATCGATAATTAAATAGGAAAGTGACGTGAGTTATGGCGATAGGAAGAACTCGTTGCACACAAGCGGAACGTCGGTCGATTCAATTTTTTTATGTGGTTTTAGCTCTTAGAAGATGGAAGTTATTTATGTCAATTTCAGAATACTGGACTTTTTTTTTCTAGGTAATGTGACATATATATTAAAATGGTTATGAAAAAGTAGCTAATATATTTATTCTTTTGAAGCAGTAAATGTGACGTGGCAATTTTGATCAGCTTCGTCGTTGTAATTTTGTTGTGAATTTCATGGCCGATTTCATTTTTGTGCCATGCATAAGAGAATAGGGAAGTTTTTCTCAAATCTTTTATATATTACTTGTGATATCTTACTGACATCAAATAAAACATTTTCTGCTATGCACCAAACAAATCGCTTTATAAAAAATTAGGGTTTCATAAATATAACTCTTATTTTATCGTTTTTGATAGTTTTTGGTAATTTGTTTAGTATTCGAGTCTCAGGGTTTAATTGGAAGCGTGCACTGTCAAACAGAACAGCGCTGTGCAATATCCAAAAATTAAAATAATGTAAATTTTTTCATTGGACTATATTTACTTTACTGAAAAATTATATATTTATTATAACTATCTAATAAAACAGTCAAATTACATAAATAAAAATAAGGTTCACAAATAATTGTTATAAATATTATTAATTTTTCTTTCTTGAGCTTTTTAGATCCGGTAAACAAATATACAGAGCTGCCTTCAAAATACCATTTGAAGCTCTCTCTCTCTCTATTGTTCATTAAAAACCATTTATTTATTTGTAAAAAACATTTTTAAATTTATATAGAACACAATTATTTCAAACGTTATATTATATTAGAACTTCCAAAATAAAGACTTTTAATGAGAAAAGTAAATTGTAAAGAAAAGTAAAAATTAACAAACACCAATACTTAATTGTATTAAGTGACAAAATTCCAACTTAGAAGCTAGTTCAATAATTTTATTAAGTCATAATCGGTCGTTTATCTGTTGATATTGCTTTTCTTATATCACACTAAACGTTCAAAAAGCAAACCCAACTTGCCCATAAACCAATATTAAATAATGTCTCTTTTATGGCATACCCATTAAGGTCAGAAAGCACTTGAGTATTTGATAGCAATGAACATTGACCAACCATAGGTGTCGGTGAAAAGGGAAAAGCACTAATGGGCATAATACTTGCTTTTACCCTTTTTTATCGTTGTTGGATGGAACAAAGGTAAGTATCAAATGTTCCATTTTGTTTATATTGTGAAAATATAAAGGGGTAGAATACATATGGTGTTAGTCTTTTAACGGGTAGAAGGCTTAAAGTAGATCAGTATTTTCTGAAAGTGTAATAATGTTTAACGTTCGTCTCTTTTTGAGGCAGGAGATATAATATCAATTTCTTTACAGTATTTTCGGGGTATTATTTTTCTTACAAATATCTGCAAGTATATTTTCCAGTCTTTTCGGGAACTTACTTTTTTAATAATTTCGGTTTTAAATATCTCCGTTAATTCAAATATGTCGGTTTATATTGAATTAATACAAATTAAAACATTTTACAAATGTTGCACATCGAGAAGTATTTTAAACTCCCGTCCTTTTTTAAGACCAAGTATTCTTTCAGTTAACGACGTGCGATTTTGAATTAGATCAAATATATAAAATTAATTTAAAAGTATACGATGTTTATATCTGAAAACTACTTAATAGTTTGAAATAGTTACTTTTCTTTTGTAAAATGCGGGAATGTTTAGCTGCAAATTCCAGGAAAGCTTAAATGGCAAAATAGATATTTTTAACATTAAATAAGTTCCAGGGAAGTTTATATAGCAAAATAGATATTTTTAACATTACATAAAATCCAGGAATAAGATGTATGTACTTTTAAATTTGGGAATACGTCACAAAAACAATCTTTAAAGTTTTTAGAGGAAAAAATTCTAATTTTTAAAGAAGTCTGAGCGACACTTACCTTATATACCATCACTTTCTATCAAGTTTCCACATTGGGATTTTAGCAATATGATATTTTATCAACCCAATTTACAAACACTTTTAGAATAGATAATATGTCACTTTTAACTACTTTTTACTTTAAAGTAACAATCAGGGATTCACAAAGAACGTGACTTAAGATTTTATAACACTTTTCTGTCATTTAAAAAAACGTTGTTGCATAGACACCTGCATAAGTTGCCTTCATAACTCAATTTCAATAAATATCGACAATTACAACCAAGACTTACCGGGAATCGAACCCATACCCTCAGGAACCGCAGTTCAGTGTTCATCCGTTATTACCAGGACGACATGAATTAATTACAAACAGAATAAATGTTAACAAGATGTGCCAAAAAAAATGGGAAGTAAAGTAATTGAATTGTAATAACTCGGTTTCCATTTAAGCAATCGACATCAAATGATGTGGAAAACCATCATCTGAACAACTATTTAAAGTTTGTCAAGTCGCTTTGTTAAGATGGCTTGAACAGAAGCTGAAATTAGCAATATTAAATCACACTGCTACGGTAGCTTAATTCGAGTACATCATCTCTCATTTACGATACAATGGCACTAAAAAACGAATATGTTTAGGTACTCATTTTAAGTACCTTTTTTATACAGTATATTTACTACAAATAATAAAAATTATGTAATGTAAAATAACAAAACCTCTCGATATTGAGTGGACGTTCTCCTTCCAACTTTCGAACAATCCTGAAACAACACACACGAAATAAAATTGATCAGGTACAAGGTAATCGCCCATTTTTTCTGCCAACGTCCTATCCTCATTACATTCAAGAAACGTAAAAATATCCGCTTCTCCTGCCAATTCCCAATTTGGGCCGGGGACGCCACCTGTATTGTAATGATGGAAAAATCGAAGAATAACGGCTATCGATTCTTTCAATAGCTCAAGAAACTTCAGGTAAAGGGAACGCAACAGTTCTTTCGAAATATATTTTTAAAAGATCACTCTATCGCAAGAAACGTTATTCAAGAATCAACTGAGTCTTTGCGTCATTTCAGAAAGTGATTCTGTGTTGATAGAAATCCAATACCGAAAATTCGGTACATTATGACTATAAAATATATATAGAGTCTCAACAAAATATAAGTTTGTGTATCCTCATTAAATCCTATATCCATTTAAAGGTTGTTCTTTTTCTGACATACATTAAACAAATGTCTCTTAATTTAAATTAAATTTCATTTAACTTGAAAATCCCTGTATTTATAAACTGTAAAAAGATGTGCTTAAAAATGAGTACATGGACGTACTCGTTCTTCTTTGAGTACAATTACATCGTAAATGACGTACTCAGATTGAAGTAACCATACTTTCTCAAAAATGAGCAGGTTAAATATTGCTAATATCAGCTTCTGTTCAAGCCATTTTAACAAAGCGACCTGGCAAATTTAAAATATTTGTTCAGAAGATGGTTTTTCACATTAATTGATGCCGATTGCTTAAATGGAAACTGAGTTATTACGACTCAATTATCTTACTTCTCATTCTTTTGCCACGCCTTTTTAACATTACTTCTGTTTATAACATTTTCCCGTCACTCTGATAGTACAACTGATAAGGTTCTGGACTTCGATGCGGACGACATCAGTAAGACGAGTTGGTTTCGAATTCCGGTAAGTCCTGGTTGTAATTATTGAAATTTATTGAAAATTATTTATGAATGCAGCCTATGTAAGCTAAACTCTCCTCTTTTTATTCAGTGTACTCATTTTTGAGTACATGTCTTTTTTTATAAATGAAACTTATGTATTCGGAGCTATGATAATCATCGAATGTAATGAAAAATAAGTACTTTTAAGTACCTATTTTAACAGTGTAAGTATTATTTTTTTGCAGGAATTAGTTTCTCTGTAGTAAAATTCAAATTTTCAACACCAAAGTTAAAAACTTTATTTTTGTTATTGAAAAGGGACATACTTGACAATGAGCATATTAAACAATAATGCGTATTTACTTTTAAAATTTATAGTTCTCGTTGTGGATAAGGTAAATTGTGTTTAGGTTAAATTATAATTTTTTAAGTTTATTTGAGAAATCATTTTTCAAGAACTGAAATGCATATTGTAAATATTTTTTTAATTTATAGTTCTCGTTGTGTATAAGGTAAATTGTATTTATGAAAAATTAGAAATTTTTAAAGTTTATTTGAGAAATCATTTTTCAAAAACAGAAATGCATATTGTTATTACTTTTGCATATTGTAAATATTTTTAAAATTTACAGTTCTCGTTGTGGATAAGGTAAATTGTATTTATGATGAATTATATTTTTTTTAAAGTTTATTTGAGAAATCATTTTTCAAAAACAGAAATGCATAGTGTTATTTTACTTTACAAAGGTTTAATGAATTGTACTCGGTAAAATTAAGAAAAGATAATTCCATATATCTTATTCAATATGTTTTACTACGTCAGAGAAAAAACTACAATTAGTGGTATTAAATGAAAATAAATTCTTATAAGTACTTTAAGAATAAGATTAGAATACAAAATAAATACATTGAAACATAAATATTGAAATCGTTTTTGCATATTAAATATCCTTATTAATTAGTAGTAACGATTCCAAACTTTATTTTCTTCCTTACAAAAAAGAAACTAATGTCGGTTTATGTTCTTAGCTCTAATAATCCAATGGATCAAAAAACAAAATTGATTTGTGAAGCAAAAACCCGTTTAATAGAGCAATATGAAGCTCTCAATTGGAGCCGTTAATCCGACTTCAAATTTAAAAAGCGATATCAGTTTTCATTGAGGGAAAAAAATGTCCCGACATTAACTTTAACGAGCTTTTTTTGCTGTAGCTATTCATTCAAACGTAGCTATTTATAGTTCTAAGGGAGCGACGTCATAATGAGGCAATGGTTTTGGACATTCATTTCGTTCGCTCATTGCGTTCGAGGCTATTGTTCCCGCTGAAAAATTCCCAAAGTACACCTAATTAGTGCGACTTTTTAAAAGCAAACGAAAAAGTGTGCACTAAAAAACTCCGTAGAGATCTTTCTAAACTATGTGAATAAAAAGTTAAACTAAACTAGAAATATATCGGAAGTTGTATAAAAAATACATCTGTAACAAAAAAAGAGCTTATTAGGCATATTGCTCGTCTTATCTCGTCTATCTCGTCTTATAAAACATTGCGTTAAGAATATTAAAACACAAATGCAACCTTAAAAATACGCAATAAAAATACATAAAATCTAGACATGTTTCGGGAGATACATCTCCCTTCATCAGCAGAAATGAGATAAAAAGATCCTCTATTGCCAGACACTCTTGGGAACATGATCATATATTTAAATTTTATAACCCACATTTAATTTGCAAACCCGAATCTCAAAAAAAAGTGCTTATTATTCATATTGCTAGTCTTATCTCGTCTAACTCGTCTTATAGAACATTGCGTTAAGAATATTAAAACACAAATGCAACTTTAAAAATACGCAAAAAAATACATAAAATCTAGACATGTTTCGGGAGATACATCTCCCTTCATTAGCAGAAATGAGATAAAAAGATCCTCTATTGCCAGACACTCTTTTGAACATGATCATATATTTAATTTTTATAACCCACTTTTAATTTGCAAACCCGAATCTAAGGTCGAACGTGACTTCTTGAAAGCGTTTCACATCACATGTTTAGCAATATTGGTTCGTTTGTTAATGAAACGTTTGCTATTCCGGTATTTCCTGCTTGTTTTAACTCATTAGTAAACTGCAACCGATTAAGATAGTTTTTGTTCTTCGGCGACACTTTTAATTATGAGTTTATTTTCATGTTGTTGTGCACACAGACTATTTCATTTCTGCTAAGGAAGGGAGATGTATCTCTCGAAACATGTCTAGATTTTATGAATTGTTATTGCACTTTTGCCGAAGATTATTATATTTTTAAGAATTTCCTCTTTAATTTTAATAATTCGAAAATCCATTTTCCTACTCTGCAAAACACTGATAAAAAACAATAAATAAATTAGAATTTTTTCATTGGTATCTATTAAAAGTATTTTATGCAAATCCCAGAACTATTCTTAAATAATTCGACTTTTCTACTTTATATACAGAAGTTTTCAGGTATGGAAATATCCCAATATTTTTATTTGTATAGTCAAACAAATCGACATTTGGGTCACATTGTTATCACAATTAAAACACCCATAAACATATTTTTTTGCAAAAATATACTTTATGAACGAAGTAAATTACCCCAGCAAAAAAAGTCAGCAGGAAACCTTCATCAAAATTGTTAAATTGAAGGTTTTTTGAAAGTTTTATAAAGGATATTGAAACAAAAAACTGCAGTTTTTTTGAAGTTTTTAATTTTTCTGCATAAAACCTTTAAAATATCTGCATTTCTCCTTCATGATTAAAAAATTGAAGGTTTTTTGCAGGTTTTTATGAAGGTTTTTAACAGTTTTTATGAAGGATATTGAAACAAAAACCTTTAATTTTATAGATCTTCAAAAAAAACTGCAGTTTTCCTGCATAAAACCTTCAATTTCAAAAAATTTAGGAAGGTTTTATGCTGACTTTTTTTGCTGGGACCCCCCAAAAAACGAGATTAAAACATAAATATAGCATTAAATAATTCAATATTTAATTTCAAAAAACCCATTTTACCCCAGGACCCATTTTCCCCCATATTACCCTATTCAACAATACGCCGCTTAAAATTGAACAGTTTTAATCTGTAATGTGACACTAATAAATTCATAGGGAAGCTTTAAAGCTGTTAAATTTTTTACATAAAACTTTTCCCCTATTAGGGAAAAAACATGCACATATAACATACTTCATAAACTTAATATTCATTTTTGATATACCCTCAATAAATAATGATCGCCCTAGCTACCAGTTTTCGAAGCAATTTGGCACTAGTCCATACATATTTCTTTTTAAATAACTGATTTCCCAGAAACTTGTTCGGAAGATCGTAGCTCAATCCGGAAGGATAGGTTATCCCTGTAGTAGTTTATACTTGAATGAACGTACAGCTTGGATATTGAAAAATAAATATCCTTTTGACCCCTCCCGCAGATATCTTGCTTTCAACCTGTCTGATAAGTATAATGGAAAAAAGTTATTAATCGTCCTTGCTAAAAGACATTAACTTGATAAATTGAGAAAAATAGAAAGCATGAAGAATAAAGACCCGGTATTGAAGTATCACAGATCGTCAAATCATTGCAGGGAAAGGATCACTAGTCAACACTTAGGGAAGCAACGGTAGATTAATAGGTTTAAGCGTATCCTCAAATTTAACTTTAATCTCACAAATGTGAATAAGAGCTCAATTTATTTCATAATTTAAAGCAAATCTTAAATTTTGCACTAATAAAAATAGGTACTCAAAAATAAGTAAAATTTACTCATTTTTGAGTACATTCGATGCTTACCCAGCAAAAAAAGTCAGCATAAAACCCTCATCAAAATTTTGAAATTGAAGGTTTTATGCAGGAAAACTGCAGTATTTTTGAAGATCTATAAAATTAAAGGTTTTTGTTTTAATGTCCTTCATAAAAAATGTAAAAAACCTTCATTAAACCTGCAAAAAACCTTCAATTTTTAATCATGAAGGGAAAATGCAGATATTTTAAAGGTTTTATGCAGGAAAATTAAAAACTTCAAAAAAACTGCAGTTTTTTGTTTCAATATCCTTTATAAAACCTTCAAAAAACCTTCAATTTGACAATTTTGATGAAGGTTTCAAGCTGACCTTTTTTGCTGGGTATCCCAGCTCCGAATACATAAGTTTCATTTTTGAAAAACACACGTACTCAAAAATTAGTAAAATGAGTAAAAATGAATAAAAAGAGCAGTTGGTTTTCTACATAGGCTGTCTTCATAAATCACTTTCAATAAATATCGACAATTACAACCAAGACTTAAAAGGGAATTGAACACTGATCCTCAGGCGCGTCCAGTACCTTATCCGTTGTACAACCAGGACGGCGTGAGGAAACTATAGACAGAACAAACGTTGAATAGAAGAAATGTTGAATAGTTATAGACAGAATAAAGTTGTAATAACTGTACTACCAGGAGGACGTAAAAAAGTTATAATCAGAATAAACGTTAAAAAGGTGTGCCAAAAGAATGGGAAGTAAGATAAATGAACTGTAATAACTCAGTTTCCATTTAAGCAATAGACGTCAAAAAATGTGGAAAACCATCTTCTGAACAACTATTTTAAGTTTGCCAGTTAGCTTTGTTAAGCTAGTTTGAACAGAAACTGTGATTATCAATATTAAATTACACTGTACGATTATTTAAATTTGAGTCATCGCTCATTTACGATGCAATTGTACTCAAAATACGCAAAATGAGTATGTTTCGGTACTCATTTTTAAGCACCTTATTTTTACAATGCGAAATCGTGAAGAATATGTTTTTCATAAAATTTCTAATAGTTTAAAACAATCATTAATTGCAGAATTTTAAAATATTAAATTAAATTTTTAATAAGTCTATTGATAAATGATATAAAAAAGTATATGGGAAAAGAATGGAATTGCTTAAAAATTTTATATGGAACTGATAACTTCAAATACCCTTAAATTCTCTCGATGATGCATAAATACCCAACGCCTTAGAATACATCAGATCTTCCTCTGTATTTAACGATCTAAAACAATCAATTGGATCTTAACACCAATACGAATATACAAAAAAGTGTTTATACAACTTAAACTAAACGGATATACACTACAAAGCGAATAGCCTATTTTAAAAAACAAGTTTAAAATTAGCAATGTTAAAAATCGAACGAAACACACAGTTTTTTCATGTTTCAGTTACTTAACTTTAACATTTAAATAGCTTTTCACTTTATGAATATAACCACAGGAAGTAATATATGCAATGTTTTGTTAGCGACCCATACCAATCTTTTATCTAGTAACATAAAACAACTTTAAACAAAATTTAAGATCACGCACGTAGCTTTGGCAGGGTACCAGGATTTACTTAGTTTTCCCACCTTTCGTATCCTCAGGACATGCTACTGGGCATGCACAGGGTCAAATCACGCAAAAGAAAAGTGCTTTTACTATGGATAAGTATTTCTAATAACAGATTTTGTAGCTGATATTGGCTTATAAGTCGAATATCAAACTTTCATCTCTCTTCCTTTTCCCACTATATTCTGTATTATTCTCAGTTGTATTTTTCAAAAAACTATAATCTGTACTTGTACCTACATCAAGTGTTATCTATCTTCGTGGATACTTATTATGTAACGGAGACATTTTTTAAAGGACTAAGTTGTACTTTATATTATTAATAAAATGATCCTTTTAAAAAATAAAAACCGATTTTAATAAAAGTACGCTAAAAAGTAAAAAAATACTTTTTTGTTTTATTTTACGAACGAGTTGAAATAATTGAATTATTTAATAGAAATTTTATACTTATTACAACTTTTTGAAAAACTGCGCAAAAATGTATGTATATTTTGTTATAAATTGGCACAAACTTCAAAAAGTTGTAATAAGCATAAAATTAATATTAAATAATTTAATTATTTCAACTCGTTCGTAAAATAAAAATTTATTTTTTATTTTTTAACGCATTTTTCTTAAAATCAATTTTCTTTTTTTTAAAAAGATTTTTTTTTATTTTTAGTTTTTTATTTAACAGGGAGCTTCACTCCCTGCTATTATTCACCAAGTAATTCAAGTTGTTTCTTACATCTCCACGTCCCGGATTCGGTTTAATAAATGCCCGTAAAAAAATATATTGTCTCAACAACGTATGAGGTAAAACAATCCATATCCATTCCAATAAATGCTGGGTAAAGGAAATGTCATTGTTGAACAACCTCTATCAAACAATGAAAGTCCGGTTAATCGATATTTCAGGATATATAACAGTCGGATAACCGATTTATTTTTTGCAGATTTTTTTTAAAGTGGATTTTTCGTTATCCAACAGAAAAAGAATTTTCGATATCGGACAATATTTGTTTTCAAACGGTCCGGTTAATTGATATTTTCGGATAGTTAAATGCAGGATGCGGATATTTTTTTCAAAAGGTGGTGACCGAGTGAAAAATTCCCTATCCAAAAAAAAAAATAGTCCAAATATCTGAATTAGAACACACATCTTGAGCGAACATACATAAAAAAAATTTAATGCGTAACAGTCGAATTGATAACCTCACTCCTTTTATCGCGCTTCTGCACTTGGTTTGCGCGCTTTTAAGTCGGTTGCAAATAAGTACATACTCTGAGGTTTGCATATATTCCTCAAGAATTTAGGCACACGCACTAGTGAGATGTAAAGTACTTAGTGGATTCTTTAGCTTTAAGAAAAAGGATATAGGTTTTTGAGATATTTTTAATTTCAAGATTTTGTGATGCGTAAAACTCTGTAACTTAATGAATAATTTTAGCAGTTTAAATAAGCGTGAATATTCTTCGTGTATGGGGAAAATAAATTTAATTAACTACTATATAAAACTACTATGAAAAAAATCAATCATCAAGTAGGATATTTTATGAAAATTCTTCAGTATAAAGTTGTGTTAAAATGTGTATTGGAAAGAGAGAAATTGCTTATTGAAATTGCCTTGCTTATTCCGACATAACGTATTTTAAATCTGAGAGAAAATATCCCAAGTAGAAGATTTTATAAAAATTCTTTAGTATAAAGTTGTATTAAAATGTTTATTGTAAAGAGAAAAATTGCTTATTGAAATTGCCTTCCCTTTTCTCACATAACGTATTTTAAATCTTAGGGGGGAAATCACAAGTAGAAAAGTTTATGAAAATTATTCAGTATAAAGGTGTATTAAAATGTGTATTGGAAAGAAAGAAATTGCTTATTGAAATTGCCTTGCTTATTCTTACATAACGTATTTTAAATCTGTGGGGGGGAAATCACAAGTAGAAGATTTTATAAAAATTCTTCAATATAAAGTTGTATTAAAATGTGCATTGGAAAGAGATAAATTTCTCACTCTCTCATATGAGTAATAAAACTAGCTTAGATTTGAAGTTCTAACAAAATATACACTTTGGTCACAATTTTTTGGTCGATGACAATTGTTTAGCTATGTCACATTTAGATGTACTGGCATAATAAAACGTTTGTGCCCAACTACTTCACTTATATTTTAGACAAATCGTTCAGTTTGGAACAAAGTAATACCCCATGGCCAATGTAACCAATATTTCCTTTGGCCCTGGGGTATATGGGTATATACATTACAGTATATGGGTTACTGCAGCAAAAAATGGTTTATTATATGTAGTTAAACAGCCCCCCAAAACATCAATCATCGACTAACCATTTGTAACTAAACCACCCTGTATTTCGTTATAATTTTTAACACACCATTTGCCACATTATGCAATTATTAACAAAATGTGCAAATTATAGTTTCCTTTAAAAATTAACATTTAATATTATATGATAACCATCATTTATAACTTTTTATATAATCATCATTTATAACTTTTATATAATCATCATTTATAACTTTTATATAATCATCATTTATAAATTTTATATAATCATCATTTATAAATTTTATATAATCATCATGTATAACTTTTTATATATTAATCCTATCCTATCTAAAGCATTACCGACGCATGTTAAAACTGTATTTGTCAGATTTTTAACCTCCTATTTTCACTCATAATACCTTAATTATGCACTTTTCATGAAAAATCTAATACCAAAGTAATCAATTATGTCTTTGATAAATTCTTAAATAGAAGAAAGACTAATGTCCTTAATAGACGAAAGATTAATATCCATTTCGGAATATTTAAGTTTCTCTCACAATTTTCTCCAAGAAAGATTATGTTCTAGATACTCTAGAAGACTATAAACTAAATAAATGTTCCTAAAGAAAGACAAACAATAAAAGATTTTATGACTGTTATAACTATGGGAGAAATCTATGAAATAATCCAAATTCCCCTTATATCACATAGAAGAGAATTATAAATACAATCCCCAATCTTTTCAATTATTCCCATATGTTGAAAATGTTTTTCATCCTTTTAAGTTTACCATTTTCATTAATAATAAAGCTATAAAACGACACACTTTTAGTGTCGTCTGTTTGGTTTTCTATCCAATTTTAACTTTAAATATAATCATTCGTCCCCGTCTGTCACTCAGAAAGGCAAACAAAAGTTGTTTTATAACTTTGAGAGAAAGTTATGAAATAATTCAAATTCCCCTTCTATTACGTAGAGGAGAATTATAAATATAATCACCAATCCTTTCGATTATTCCCATACGTTGAAAATGTTTTTCATCCTTTTAAGTTTACCATTTACATTAATAATAAAGCTATAAAACGACACACTTTTAGTGTCGTATGTTTGGTTTTCTATCCAATTTTAATCTATAAATATCTATGAAATCTATGAAATAATTCAAATCCCCCTTCTATTACATAGAGGAGAATTATAAATATAATCACCAATCCTTTCGATTATTCCCATATGTTGAAAATGTTTTTCAATCTTTTAAGTTTACGATTTTCATTAATAATAAAGCTATAAAACGACACTCTTTTAGTGCCGTCTGTTTGGTTTTCTATCCAATTTTAACGTTAAATATAATCATCCCTCCCCGTCTGTCGCTCAGAAAGGCAAACAAAAGTTTTTTTATAACTTTGGGAGAAATCTATGAAATAATCAAAATTCCCCTTCTATCACATAGAGGAGAATTATAAATATAATCACCAATCCTTTCGATTATTCCCATACGTTGAAAATGTTTTTCATCCCTTTAAGTTTACCATTTTCATTAATAATAAAGCTATAAAACGACACACTTTTAGTGTCGTGTGTTTGGTTTTCTATCCAATTATAACTTTAAACATAATCATCCGTCCCCGTCTGTCGCGCTACTGACGCCTGTTGTAAATGCGTTATTGTCATCATCTTTAACGCGCCATTTTCGGCACTTCCATCATCGCGAATCAAATAATAACGGAATAAAAAGCGGACCGCTTTTAAAGTCCGGATTCCGGTATAAGCAAATCCATTTATTTCCAGCCGTTGCGTTGGGCTTTTTGCCAATTCTCTTTAGCGATGTGGACGCCTTTTTTACTTCCACAGACATTTAATATATTTCAGAAACCACGGCGTCACATTGCAATGGAATAGTGTTTAAGGAGGCAAAACTTTTTAGTCCATGATTGAAAGATCTGGGATTGCATGGCCTGGATACATTTGGGAGCATCCGGCTTTCGGGGCTTTAATCGCCGCGACTTCTAACACGATCGAACAGCTTCTAACACGGTGGGAGGAGAGTTTGCCGATTGTGTGTCTTTCTCAATCAATTATTTCTTCTGACAGTTTTTGATAATGTTTTAAAAGCATTACTTAAAAATCCATTACCATTGTGTTTTCTTTTTATATTTCGTCTGATAATGTTTGAGGTTTTTGAATTTCAAGTGATGAACATTTTACATATCATACTGACTATAGCGAAGTCAATTGATGTTTGTAATTAAAAATATAATTTTTTTTAAATACATAGTTTTATTGGAATATTATAGTAATTTCCAGAATTAATAATAATCCTTGAATAGCAAACACGTCGTCTTGAAACTGTCTTTCCAAATCAATAGACTACATTCTATTAAGCCCCTAATTTTTACAGTCTATAAATGTATACTACACTAGCGGAACAACCATAAAATTGAATGCATCTCGCATTAAATTTCATATATGAAAATTAAAATTTCACAATATCTTTATTTCGTAATATATTATATATTTTTAAAGTATAATTGCCTATCCCTGCATTGTTATTTTTTCAAATAATAAAATAAGAAATATTTTTAAAAAAGTTATATATGGAACATTTTGAGATAATTTTTTTTGCAATTTTTTCGAAAATCCATGCTCAGTGCTAACTTAATGCATGAATACTCTTGACTGATATTCAATCTGCAGTTATTTTGCATACTTTAAATTAGACAGTCTATGAGCTTCTAAGGTAACACAGCCTATGCACGATAAATTGAGTTTTGAGGCTACTGGAGAGTGCTAAATGGATGCTACGGTTATGCAAGTTGAAATTATAGTTTATCCCACATATTTTCTATCCGATTTAAGTACGGAAAATATGCAGGCCAATCTCCCGATGGATCTGTTTGCTCTCAAAATAGTCAGACACCATTGTTGAGCGATGGGGACGAGCATTATCGTTAATTATAATGAAGTTATATCCTATTGCATCTCTAAAAACTTGACAAAAGGATCAAAAAACTTTGCATATGTATTGTTCTGAATCATCGGGTAAAGCAGTGCAGGTCACTGCGGCCATTCAAAATAATCCCTGCCAATACCATGATTCCACTATCTTTGTATCGCTATTTTTCACACATACGTTTAGACTTATTGCATGTGTTTCGCTTTCTTTAGATTGTAACACGTGTAGAAGCTCTTTTCAAACAAACTCTAGACTCGTCAATAATTAGAACTCAGCTCCAGTCATTGGAGCTCTAATGACGTATACTCTCTGCATACCTTCAACCGAGAACATTTTGCAGTCCGAGTCAGTTAAACACCAATCATTTGGTTTCTCTGCATACTAGGACCTTTTATGCAGCTTGTCACTGATGGAATATCTGGATATACGAGCTCCCGTAGCTGTAATCTGTGATGAAGTACATCAGCAATATCTAAACTATTTTCCAGATCTTGAACAGAGCACTTTTGGCTAATTTTAAGATTTTACAAACATGTGTATGTGTATGTTCAGTTTTCATCTTCCCAACTTCACACCATTTATCACAACCACTCAAATCCTTTCTCAAAGAAGACGTGTTTCACCATCCACAAACTGTTTTATTTCCAACTACTCGTACAATACTCACAATATGATTTTCGGGCATTTGTCTGCATTTCTTTCAATGAGTCAGAAAGACGCATGCGCAAAAAATTACATCTTCCTATAAAGTGAAGTGGAATCCTTTATTGCACCAAGTTATGAACTTGACTTTACCGATAACCCTACCAAATTTTATTGAATTTCATCCAATATTACAAACATTAAACTATTTGTATGGCTGTTCCTTTAATTTTCCAGCCAGTGTATACATTCTTCTGTTAGTCTGAATAAAGAGTCTACAATTGAACTGGTTATTTGTTCAATGAAACTGTAAAGTAGTTGTTTGATTACATACTAAACGAATACCTTGCTCACAATTAGAGACTGGAATAGATCGGAACCCAAATGTAATGTTAATTGTGAGCCACAAACAATCACTCAATCCTTTTCAGGTTTCAAATTCGACTCATTTGGAATGAGAGGACAAAGTGCTAACGTTCTACTACAATACCATAAAATAGGACAACTATCGATTGGTATCCAAGACAAGTAAAATTGGTAAAACGTGATTTTATATAACACAGGTAAATTTTAAACTGTTAAAACAACATTTTAAACTATTCAACATACAAAAAGCCTCTATTTCTTACAAATAAAGTGTATTTTCTAATGTATTTTCTAATGCTAATTGTGATTCACAAACAATCACTCAATCCTTTTCAGATTTCAAATGCGACTCATTTGGAATGAGAGGACAAAGTGCTAACGTTCTACTACAATACCATAAAATAGGCAACTATCGATTGGTATCCAAGACAAGTAAAATTGGTAAAACGTTATTTTATATAACACAGGTCAATTTTAAACTGTTAAAACAACATTTTAAACTATTCACTATACAAAAGCCTCTATTTCTTACAAATAAAGTGTATTTTCTAATGAATATGGCTTGACTATTTTGGTAAATTTGCAAACCTAATATCAAACTAGCATGTCCATGCGATAATTACACATTCGTTGTAACTACTCACAGATGGCACACCAATCAAAGAATTATACCCATAGATGGCGCCACTACCAACGGCTCGTTTAAAAACTCCATGGAAACTATTTGTAAACGCATTTTTAAAAATAGCCGTTAATATCCATGAAACAAAAGTACGATTCTTCACTGCTCCAAGAAATTCCCTTTTTTTTTATACCTCACACGTTAAGATCCGTTGTGGGTGAGACCCGCAAAAGGGATCTGTACTACTGAAATAATATATATGGTACTCTGTTTCAAGCTACCATTTTTTCAATAAATATTAATTTATTGCTTTATTTTTTTTCAATCCTTAAAACACAAATCGAAATCAAAAGATAAACGAATCAAATTTCTCCAATCCAAACACATTGCTCAAATTGAATACCCCAATGTTGAAGAAGAATAAAATACCAAAATTGATGTTTTTTTTTATTTAAATAGAATTCTAAAACGTGTTTTTGTAAAATGTGTTACATACTATTGAAATACGTTTACTGATAACATCGTAAAAGTAAATCTAACCTGACCAGAAAACGAAATTGAATAGCATTTAAAAATAAAATGAAAATATATATTGTATAAAAATCCTATCTATAAAAACGTTTAACTCGTTTTCAAAAACAAATCAACATTTTTTTTAAACCTTCAGAAAAAATCTTTTGTTTTACAAAGTAAATATCCAGTAAAAAATCACCTAGATGAAAAAGATAGAGAAGAAATATTTTTAAAGTTAGAAATAAATATTTAAAAGTGAGCAGTTTTTACTAAATATGTTGGAACAGAATTGATAAAGATAACAGAAAAAGATATTTTCTTCTATAAAGTAAATATTTTCTTTCTCGCCAAATCAACATACATTTTTAGATGAACATTGGTGCAAGTCAAACGTTAATATTTGTTTGGTTAGAGAGCATTATAATTATTTTCGTAATTACATGACAACAATAAAAGTGTAATAAAAGTACCTTCTAACTAGTAAACACAGATTAGAGTAGTTATTTGAAAGAGAGCCAAGTATACCGAGGTTAAATTTGCAGAAGGTCTATTTGAAGATCATAAAATGGGATTACGCTCACATATATTAAGACTAAGATTAAGCAAAATATATTGAGATATTAGCAAATAGTTTATTGTTTAATATAGCTGTTTCGGCTAGATACTACGAGTTAGTCTGTAATTGAATTTTGCATAGTAAACAAATCGTTCTAATTAAAATAATTTCCGTATCTAGAAACAAATTAAATTTTATATTGGGTCTATAACGTTGTATAAACTTTTGCATTTTACAAACACATTCTAAAAATCGATTATTTTTCTTATATTATTCAGTTTTTCTAAGTTAAATTACATAAAGTATCTCTTATTCAATCTTCCTAATTTAAATGAAATAAAATATTTCTAAATAGAAAATATATTCTTAAAACATATCTAATGTAAAATTCAGAAAATAAATTACTTTTTTTTAAATGTAATTTTTGTTTTTTTTACAATGCTTGAAAATACGTAAAATAAATATTAAAGTATAAATATCTAAAAATTCATGCCTAGACTATTTACTTTAAAAGAAGTTCATAAATACATAATGCAATTTAAAATAAGGTAAACATTTTCAATATGATCAGGCCATACAATCGAAGTCAAATCATTAGAGATCATTTTTTTTTGTCTCTTTAGTTCAAAAAGACGACTCATAGTTAAGCCACTTTACCAGTAATAGTGAAGAATTCAGTCGTCAACGGAATTTTCTATTTAAGCTGTTTACTGCAATACGAAACGGCCTTTCATTTTCTATCATAGTGATATTTAAGCCTTCAAGTTAGTTTAGTTTAAAACTTTAGTTTGAGGGTGTTATTAGCAAAGCACTCTGTCTTTGAAACTGGGCACCGACGGAGGCGTTTTACTCATTACGCTAAATTTGAGAAATTTTTGGAAATTTGACGAAAGTTATTTCTAAATTGCTATGTCGGGCCCTATAAATTTCAGAGGGAAATATAATTGACGACGGGATTCGAAATCTTCTGTTGAAGTAAGGAATTTTAGTTAAGATTTACTGCTTTTTGTTGTAAAATTAACGAACTATAGTTAGGAAAAGTAGTTTCTGTTTTAGAACTTTTAGAGCCCTAATAGGGTGTGAGCTTAAAGTTTATAAGTGAGGCATTTTACAGTGTATTTATCTACTTACTTTTGACATGATTGGGGAAAAAATACTTGGAAGTATTCTGATAAATAATTTGAGGTATGACAAACGACGTTTCTAAAAACTATTATTAAAACAAATGCTTTATTTTAAAGAATAAAAAATAAAAGTTAGGCGGTTTTTAATATGAAGCATTATCCAGAAAAAGTACCAGTGAGGAGGAGTAAAACTGTAAACGAATATTTCAGCAAAACATTCTGAAGTTAATTTATACAATAATCTTTGAATATTTTTTTTAAGGAAAATATATGTGGTCAACAAAGTTTAATGTATATTTACATACTTTTATCACACAAAAAATCAGGTGAGAACAGAGCTATATTTATACTTGAAAAAGAATTTAAAGTGTAAATGTTTTCAAAACCACTGATAAATGTTATAAACTTGATAAAAAATTTATAGAGACATTGCTTTGACCAAAATAAATGAAATCGTCCTCAGCCAACAACTTTAGATAAACCAAAAGGATAAGTTAACACATCTGACAATCTGAACCTGTATCTGCTTATGGAAAAAAAAATTTAAAGCGTATGTAGGAAATTTTTTTTAAATCGTATAAAGCCGCGAGTAACAGCTAGTAATCAATAATTTACAAAATATGCCCATTAAAATTTTACAACACACATGTCTTATTCTTATTTGTTTATCAAGAAAGCTATTACATAAAATCTTGTCAGGAATCACATTTAATCTGAAGTCCGTGATTCCCGCAAACGCAATCTGTAAGCAAACTCATTAGCAGGTTATTCAGAATACACAGAATCTTCCGTCATTTCAATTACCAGTTGCAATAAAGTGGGAATCCGTTGTAATGACACTTTTTCCCACAGATTTTCATTACCGAAATGCCACTGCAACGGCAAGGAAGTGTCTTAATGAAATATCAATAATGGCATAGGGTTGGAATGTAGTTCGAGGGAAACGCGAAACTATTATTACACTATAACTGGTAGTTAACTACTTAAGTGCCGTTGCCGTAGACATGGTTTCCCAGTAACGTTATCAGATGGGCAACAATGCGAATAACTAAACTAACTAGAGTAAGATAAGAGAACATAAAATTTTAATTAAAAAATTACATCGGTGGAATTTTGAAAATAAAAATAAATAATATTTATACGTTTTTCCAAAACAAAATTAAGTTATATTATATATTTGTGAAATTTTATTGGTTCATTTTATTGTATTGTCATTTTATATACCATAAATATCTCAGATGTTTCAAATTATAAATTTATTCATATATTAAAGAATACCTTAAACCTGAAAGTATAAATGTTTATCTCGCATACGGCTCTTAAATAACTTATATAACACAATTATACAAATTTTAAGTTTTTTTTTAATACTTTTACGAGAGAATTAACTTCACAATGTTTTTGTTTTAAGTCAAATTATCGGTGTACATAATTTTGTTTCTAAATTAAAATTTAAAAGTTTTCATTATTTTACTTGATCCAAAGGATTTATATAATTTTATTACTTCTTAATTTATTGTTAATATTTTTTAATTTGCATTGCTAATTTATATAAAAAGTAAAGCCATTGTCTCCTCTTTTTATGTATATATGCGATAATAGAAAAGCATTTAATTAATTACTGCATAAGTAAATGTGGCCAACAATTACCATGTTCAAAGAATTATAAATCTAATTTTATGTGCTACAAAATATAGAAAGATCAAAAGCAAATTTGATAAGAAAGCCAATGGAAATGTATAGATAGTGGATTGAGAAAATAAATTAAGCTTATCTATCATAAAATACATCACAATCATAGAATATCTATCAATAATAATTCATTGTCGAATTAATGAAAGTAGAAAATCCTTGGTTATGAGTACTATGTAGAAATTAATTATATTGTAAAATATTTTTTTACACAAACACAATTAGTATTAATGAAATTTATATATATAAATATATCTCTTTCCTTCAAATGCAACTTATTTCAACTTTGATTAAAACTTTTTTTAATACAAGCTAAAACCAACATTCACAAACAAATAATAATTAAATCAACTAAAAAAAGAGCATTTACAAGAAAACTGTTAACTATATATAAGTGTTTTGAGGTAGATTTCAAATTAACAGTATAAAACAGATGTTTATAATTCAAACTACAAAAAAAAATTTGATGAATTGATAAGAATACTGCATCGATTTATTAACAAACCATTTTAAAACATTAAGGTTAAGTTATTTATATAAAAATATTTTAATCTAAATTAACTGTTACTGCAAAAAAAAAATAGATTTGTTGCGTCATTTATATCACAAGCAAACCTTCATATTAAGCCAAAGTAATATTTTTCACATCCACCTGACATAAAAATGAATCAAAATCCATAACTAAAATCTTTGAACTTTACATAGAAAAATCCCTACATTTTCTAAGAAACTCACTTTTCTTTCACCGGTATCTCCTCCATTGACTTTCATGTGTGTGCTTTCCTATCCATGCGTCTAATATTTGAATTTTGCGAAATGAAATTCAATAAATTCAGATACACGAAAGAAGCGAATTGGATTTTCTTGAAAGGATCGTATCTTTATTTTTACCTTAGTCTTGCAGCTTGGATTTTCTTCCGTGCATTCACGGATGCACTCTGAGAATGTAGAGTATGTGTAAGACTTCTCCTGTGTCACATTTTATATAAGAAGCTTTCCATCTCTGTCTGATGTATTTCAAGCAAAATCAAGCTAGTGAAATTCCGAAACTGTTTAGAAACACTCTAATTTTAATATATTTATTATTATTATTTTATTATTATTATTTTATTATTATTTTTATTATTAATTAATTAATTATTATTTTTACCTTAGTCTTGCAAGCTTGGATTTTCTTTCGTGCATTCACGGATGCACTCTGAGAATGTAAAGTATGTGTAAGACTTCTCCTGTGTCACATTTTATATAAGAAGCTTTCCATCTCTGTCTGATGTATTTCAAGCAAAATCAAGCTAGTGAAAATCCTTAACCATTTAGAAACACTCTAATTTCAATATATTTATTATTATTATTTTATTAATAATTAATTATTAATTAATTATTATTTTATTATTAATTAATTATTATTTTTATTAATAATTTTTATTATTAATTAATTAATTATTTTTACCATAGTCTTGCAACTTAGATTTTCTTTCGTGCATTCACGGATGCATTCTGAGAATGTAGAGTATGCGTAAAACTTAACCGTGTCACATTTTATATAAGAATCTATCCATCCCTGTCTGATGTATTTCAAGCAAAATCAAGCTAGTGAAAATCCTTATCCTTTTAGAAGCAATCTAATTTAAAATTAAATAATAACTATTTATTGTTATTTTTATTTGAACATCTAAATGCCTAAAGCTAGTTTTATGTTTTTTTTAATTCATTTTCAAAGCATTAACAATCATATGAAAGTTTTTTTAAAAAATATTTTACATAAACTAAGTAATTTTATTATTGAAAAAGAAAATAAATTAACAAAGAAATCATTAGATACACTGTTAAAAATTTCAGTTCAACGTTGCACCATATCTTAGTGCTCTGCAGAAACTTTCACATTATTATGGTGCAATCTATGTTGAACCAAAAATCCTTGATCGAGAATAGCGAAGATTTTACCAAAAAAATCATGCAATCTCCTAAACTGCAACCGAAACCTTCGCTGAATCTACATCAACAAACCCACAGACAGGGATACCGTGGCCCGGTGGCTCAGTGGGTAAAGGCGTTCAGCTGGAAATCAGAGAATTTCTAGTTCGAGCCAGTGCGGCGACAAAGATAAGAAAAAAGTATTGATCTTGTGATCGGAGGGTAAAAAATGAGAATATTTTATCTAAATTTTAATGGGGGTAGCTATTTTGTTGCAACGTTTCAACACTAAACGGTATCCGTAGTAGCCATAAAATGGTGAAACTAAGCACCAAATAATGGTTGCAGTTGCCAAATTTTGGTGTAAGGTCGTAATAATTTTTAACAGTGTACGATGGCAATATTAGAAGCTTTTTATATACAAATTGATCATTTAAATGATTAGAAAGAACATAAAAAAAATTAAGAAATTCCCCCTAACAAATATTCAATTGCAACCCTTTAAAAGTATTTTTTCCTGGTTTATTTTTCAATGAATCATCAAACACGAGATCTCTTAAAGATGTCTCTATTGTCTACTGACATTTGGTATTGATATTGACTAAAAGTTCTCTGCAACCCCCAAACAATACTTGTTCAAAAGACAAATTTAAATAACCTCTCAAAAACCATTCTGAAAACGTTTGAAGCTGATCCGAAAAAAAAATTTAACAGCAGAGAAGATCCTCATCAGAAAATACAAGATAAATACAATGAGACGAAAAATAAAAAAACATCTTTAGACAAAAGCATGAATGTATTTACTCTAACTTGATATTAGGGTGTACTTAATAAAGCAGAGACTCTTAGATTAAATTGAAGCAGAAATAATTGCATATAATCACTGCAGTATCATTCTTACTTACTGAAAGTAAATATTAGATTCTGTAATACTCGATTATTTGTTTTTTAAAGAACTATTATTCTGTTAAATATTAATATCTTTAAGCAATTAAATGGTTAGCTGTTAAGTGGCGTAAGTGTGAAAACAGAGTTCTGATATAAGAACGTTTAAAGTTTGCGACTCGCCTTGGCTATAACATTAAGTGGAATGACATTCAACCAATTGAACTACACTGTTAAAATAGGTACTCAAATATAAATAGCATGTACTCATTTTTGAGTACATTCCACGCTTGTCATAGCTCCTAATATATAAGCACCAATTTTTAAAAATACATGTACTCAAAAATGAGTAAAAATCTGCAATTAAATGGTTGGTTGCTAAGTGGCGTAAGTCTGAAGACAGAGTTCTGGTATAAGAACGTTTAAAGTTTGAGACTAGCCTTGGCTATAACATTAAGTGGAATTACATTCAACTAATTGAACTACACTGTTAAAATAGGTACTCAAATATAAATAGCATGTACTCATTTTTGAGTACATTCCACGCTTGTCATAGCTCCTAATATATAAGCACCAATTTTTAAAAATACATGTACTCAAAAATGAGTAAAAATCTGCAATTAAATGGTTGGTTGTTAAGTGGCGTAAGTCTGAAGACAGAGTTCTGGTATAAGAACGTTTAAAGTATGAGACTCGCCTTGGCTATAACATTAAGTGGAATTACATTCAACTAATTGAACTACACTGTTAAAATAGGTACTCAAATATAAATAGCATGTACTCATTTTTGAGTACATTCCACGCTTATCATAGCTCTGAATACATAAGCTTCAATTTTTTAAAAAGACATGTACTCAAAAGTGAGTAAAAAAGAATAAAAAGAGCAGTATCTTGCCTATATACGCTGTCTTCATAAATCACTTTCAATAAATACCAACAATTACAAGCAAGACTTTCCGGGAATCGACCCATATTCTGTGACACTGCAGTCTAGTGTCTTATCCGTAGTTCTAACAGGGCGACTTTAAGAAGTTATAAACAGAAGAAATGTTAAAAAGGTGTTACAAAAGAATGGGAAATAAGATAATTGAGTTGTAATAACTTAGTTTCCATTTAAGCAATCGACATCAAATAATGTGAAAAAAAACCATGTTCTGAAAAAATATTTTTAATTTGTCAGTTCGCTTTGTTAAGATGGCTTGAACAAATACTGAAATTAGCAAAATTAAATCCAAAGCTCATTTTTTAGAAAGTACTGTTGCTTAAATTTGAGTACGTCATCGCTCACTTAAAATGCAATTGTACTCAAAGAAAAACGAGTATGTTCAGGTACTCGTTTTAAGTACCTTTTTTTTACAGTGCAGAACCCATTATACTTGGGCAAATGATATATCTAGCTGCCTAGTAATAAAAAATGGTATTAGTCTATTTTCAAAATATTTTGTAGTTGGCAGATTCCTTGGGAAACAACCCACCCAATTATTAACTATTATTTTTAACTAACATAACAAATTTTCTCTTAGTAGATGCTAGATGCACTTTACAGAAGATGCATCATAATAAATTATTTAAATTTATTGTTTAAACTTATCAATGAAAGAGAGTCTGTGTATTTTACATGGAAGATAAATGCGACACTAACGAGTTTATTTAATTGATAAGCTCACTAGGGATGGATAAGTGATTGCGAGCACGGCATAAATCGCGAAGAATTCTAAAATATTTTACACACAATCACTCTGCACGCGACGTTATTTAATTTACCGTTTGAACGCTGTTTAGTTTGACCAGATTAATGACTCTTTAAAGCATTACGACAAAAGATTTTCCATTGTAGAATGGATCAATGGCGAAGGTAAAACTCGAGAACAATACCATGTTATTTCCGTAATAATAAGGTATTGTCATTTTAGATTTCAAGTAACTGGTATAACATATCAAATAGCAACATTTGTGCCATGACAAATTCAACAATTGCATTTCTCTAGCTGAAATGGAACAATTGAACGATTGAAGTAAGTTTGCGCTAGAGCTACACAAAGGACTATTGGAGAAGGTTCGGTTCATCCCCCTAATAACAACACTTGAACAAACAACAAACGCTCACCAAACTTCTACTTTTAAACGTGAGGACATTTGAGCTACGTTTTTTTTTCTTGAACTTACCGGTAATTTAACTTAAGACCTATTAATCCTGAATTCAGTGCCATGCCCACTAGGTTATTACCTTTGAGCATGAATGGACTGTAGTAGAGCGAATATGACGTCATCATCGTGATGCAAAATTTTCTCAGACCGATGACACGTGACTACCTTTCAAAATTTATGAATTAAAAAACGTTCGCAATTGGCTTGTGATTTGGAAATAATAATAATGAAGTACAGGGTATTTTTATGAATTAACTAGAAAAAATTTATGAATGGATGACGCATTGAACCACGTGTCTGAGTCCATACATGTTGGCCTCACTTTGATGTTAGCGAGATTATAACCTTATGATTTCTTTACTATGGGGGATCCATGCTCGAAGGTTATTACGTCATTTACAGAATCGAGATATGATTTTGCACCTATGCCGTTATTATTATCTGAATCAATTAATTGGCATACTGTGGTTTTATTTACAGGGGGTGATCACAAAATGTTGATCAATAGCTGTTTAACTACATATAATAAACCACTCTTTAGGCTATGCTTTAAATACTTCGTTACTACACTGTAAAAAAAAGGTACCTAAAAATTAGTACCTGAAGATACTCGTTTTTCTTTGAGTACAATGGCATCGTAAATGAGCGATGGCGTACTCAAATTGAAGTAATCGTACTTTCTCAAAAATGAGCAGTGTGATTTAATATGGCTAATCTCAGCTTTCGTTCAAGCCGTCTTAACAAAGCAACCTGTCAATCTTAAAATTATTGTTCAGAAGATGATTTTCTACGTCATTTGATGTCGATTGTTTAAATGGAAACTAAGTCATTACGATTCAATTATTTTATTTCCCATTCTTTTGCCCTACCTTTTTAATATTTCTTATGTTTATAACTTCTTCACATCGACCTGGAAGTACAACGAATAAGGCTCAATTCCCGGTAAGTCTAAGTTGTAATTCTTGATATTTATTGAGAATGATTTATGAAGGCAGCCTATGTAGGCATGCAACTTCTCTTTTTATTCATTCTACTCATTGAGTACATGTCCTTTTCAGAAATGAAATTTATGTATTCAAAGCTATGATAATAATCGAATGTACTCAGAAATGAGTACATTTTACTTATTTTTGAGTGACTAGAATGCCTATTTTTAACGGTGTACTAAAGCTAACTGACTTGTTTACAATATAAGCGAAGTGTTAAGCAAAAATACAGTTTATTATATCGATACAGCTGAATGTGAAAGCCAGCCAAACGATGACCATTGTCCAACAATTTATGACCACCCTGTATATTTAAGACATTGAAAATAAAATAAAGAACTCATTTTCAGAACTCTAATATTTCATGTTCCTAAAAAACTCCCCTCTATTTCAGTTAATCTTTCTATTTTTCCGTGACACCTGATATAGCCTCCACAGAATGCAATTTTCTCTCACCGCCCGAGGCTTTCGACGCAAGACATAAGTTGATCTTGACAAAACAAAGGTCCTCTTTCCATGAAATGTGGTCGAAAATATAACTCGCCTTCAGAAATTGTTTTCGTCCAGCCTCTAGGGAATATATATTTTCGAAAGTGTTCTAGTACCCTCAGAAAGTCTTTTGGCAACTATGGTGACCAGCGCAAATAAAGATATGAGAAAATAGAAATTCTTCTACAACAATATTAGGAATGAATCGATTTTTTTATCGCATTATGGGATATCCACTTGTGGAGGTTTGTGCCATAAATGTGTCCAGCTTTGATTAAATCGTGTTGAAAAGTGTATTTCAAGTTTTGAGTGAATATGTATAAAATATTTTGGCATCTAATATCTATGTACCTTTATGTATTGTTAAAGTTATTTTTATTATTATCAGTATTTTTATTGCATAACATTTTATATAGAAATAAATATTAGAAATTCGTATCGAAAATAACAATTATAAAAAGAATTTGGTAAAAAATTAAATATGAATTTTAAACGAAATGTTTAATGAATTTAATTTTCAGAAAAACGGCGCAATAGTAGTATTTGCGCTTATTTATTTTATGATAATTTAAATAGTATTTATACATCTGATTTTTATTTTATATAGGAATTATGACTAATAGTTTCAAATGTTAACTCTAGACAATGAAGTTTCAAACGTAAGTTTTTCATCTTAATTGAAGAAAAAAGTTTAAATATAAACTAGGGAAATGGGAAATTTCTACAATTCTATATATAAGATTTATCGGAGATCCAAGGGTAGTTATCCCAATTTTTTTTTCTTTCAAGAGGCAGGGTTTACAGTTTACCTTTTTATCATTAGAATCTCATTCATTGTGTAGCTTTGGCTTTATTTTGCTAAATTTTAAGATTATAGCACTAAATGGCTAATCAGAAAAGCAAGTTTTTTTTCTAAGCAAATTTTTGTGACAACCTGCCCTGACAACGGATTGGTTGCCACAAGCTTTGGAGTTGGTTGTCTTGTGTTAATTAGATATAAAAAATATAAAGAATGAATTTTTCAAGAAATTGTAAAAGAACAAACTAAAGCAAAACTGTAAGGGAATATTTCATGTATAGTCACTTTCGTCACGTTAATCATTTTCGAACGCATTTTCACAAATTTGATAAACGCACTTTCACAAATTTTACAAACGCACTATCACAAATTTGACAAACGCACTTTCACAAATTTGACAAACGCACTTTCACAAATTTGACAAACGTACTATCATAAATTTGACAAACGCACTTTCAAAAATTTGACAAACGTACTTTCACAAATTTGACAAACGCACTTTCACAAATTTGACAAACGCACTATGACAAATTTATCCATATCGGATTAACACGGGTCAAGGAGCCCTAGTTCTTTTATGACAACCAACCTCGAACGGACATTTCAGACAAATCGCGATTTTATTGGAAGCTTCATACAACTTAACTTCTAATGTTGATACAAAATAACATCATGAAAAGTAATAGAATAACATAAAATAGTTAAAAGATTAATTTTCTTGAATAGAGATTGAATAATCAGAGTTCATTCAATAAATATTTACAGCATCAAAAACACAAAAACAACAATGAAGTCCAGAGAATTGTCACAGGGCACTTGAAATTACGGACAAGCACTCAGGTTGATGTAAACGTTAAGTTGTTAAGAGTCTAGGTTGTTATGCAGAAGCAACGGCTGAGAACTGAGAAGTGTGACAACCAATCCATGTGACAACTAGCCCCGGGATTCTCTAGTTTGTTGAATTAAATTTCAACATTTGTGTTTGTGTTATTAACTAATACTTATGATTTCTACTTTTGTAAAGTTCGAATAAATTCACAATTAAAATTTTGTAATTTTTTTGGTAAAGTTTCTTTAACTATTAGTACTCAAATATTGAAGAAAAATAATCATTTTTTAACTATCTCTATGCCATTCAGTTGCTAATTGTTTCCTTCATTTTATAAACTCCCGTTAACCGTTTATACCTTTAAGAGTCCAAGAATAAAAGCATTGCTAGAGCGAGACCAGATTCCACAAAGAGGCGTTTCCAAGTGCCGCACGAGTTGGAATGCAGCTGGATTTCAGGAATCAGCACCGTCCCGAAATCTGCACATTAACACTGGACAAGAGCAAAAATACCTAATAGGAATATCGTTAATTCCCTTGATAAGGTTCAAATGTTTGTCGTGTCCGGCACTCTTAAAGCAGACATTTAGACGCAACATATAATATATATTAAATACTTTTTCTGCATATAAAAGGATATAGTACTTAAGCTTCAATTTTGAAAAAGGTGTATGCTCATATTTAGTGTAAGTTTGAAAAAAGTAATGTGCTCTCAGGATGTTGTAGTGTGTAACTTTGTAAATGATGTATTGACTTTATGCTTTAAAATATCGCATATATGATTATTAATCACATGATAGTATGAAAATCCAGCGCTTTATCACAAAGCCATAACAAGGTTGCATAGGTATAATTAGTTTAAAATATTATATGTATTCAAACCAACTGTATATTTTGACTTTATAGAGAAAGAATTTGCAGTTTATATCATTCTTATATTCGTATCAGTATGTGATAGCTTATATTTGGGAATTCATGTATTCGTTTTTTCTCAAGCAAAATCAAGCAGATTATTTCTAGGTAAGTAGTGCAGCATATTTACAATATCACTAAAAACGGTAAACTAATTAATACCACTAATTAATATATTAAAGGTAGATATTCGTATATACATGAATTAGGAGAAAATTATTGGCTACATTTTATATACTATAAAACATTAACTAACTTAACATTTTAAACTGTATTTGAGTTAGAGATTGAGTTATATGTGAAAGTTAAATACGTGAATCAAACGCGAAATATAAACAATTTTGATACGGTATGAATTTGCGTCTATTTTCTTGATTGCATGATAAAAAAATATACACTACTACTCTTTTACAATAACTAAGTTTTAACAACTATTCGAAAGTATAAATTAAACCTAACACAATATAATTAAATTGTTATAACTAAAGTCACTAAACTAGGATAACTAAACTAAAGTAAACAACGAAACCAAGGTAACACACTTTATTTTAAATGTTATGTTAATTTTAAGAATTTGCAATTGCAATTAAAATTCTTCAAAAAAGTTTATCAGTGTTATAAACTGGACACAGATTTCTATTTGCCAATCCGCGATTTTCAAAATGAGTAATTTATCTTTTTTGTAATATTCTTTAGCTACGATTTGTGATTCAAATCTATACTGACAAAAACTGATAATTCTTATTATTGAAACCAAAATATATCTGTAATGTATTATCAAAACAACTACTTACATATTATATGGTCGTAAATTCGTATGTTTTGAGTTGTTATAAATAGGTATTATGTTTTAATGAAGATTTTCAAATCTATGAACTAACATGGTTGTCTTATTTTTCGTAATTTTTTTATAGTTATTTTAATAATATTCCCACCATCTGGTGCAAGCTGTTTTGTCTCACTCAAAAGAGTGGAAGGCTTTTTTGAAAATTTGCTGGGATTAAATCGTTTCGGAGACCATGTCGCTTTTTTTTTATTCAAATTGTATTTCTGTGACTTT
Organism: Troglohyphantes excavatus; assembly: GCA_963932185.1. Lineage (NCBI taxonomy): Eukaryota > Metazoa > Arthropoda > Arachnida > Araneae > Linyphiidae > Troglohyphantes > Troglohyphantes excavatus. The sequence goes on along the minus strand of OZ010676.1, from coordinate 26,704,463 downwards.
TTTTCTTATGCAAAATTATTCTTTCATTATATTTGCTTATATAAGAATAAACAATTTGTAAATTAGGTAGTGCTTTGCAAAAGGCACTACTTTCTTACATATACCATTTGATATTATTCGCATAAGAGTACAGTAATTCTACTCAGCTGATGCAATATACACTGTAAAAAAAGGTACTTAAATATAAGTACCTGAACCTACTCGTGTTTCTTTGAGTAAAATTGCATCGTAAATAAGCAATGATGTACTCAATTTTAAGTAATCGTACTTTCTCAAATATGAGCAATGTGATTTAATATTGCTAATATCAGCTTCTGTTCAAGCCATCTTAACAAAGGAACCTGACAAACTTAAAATAGTGTTTCAGAAGATGGTTTTCCACATTATATGATGTTGATTGCTTAAATGAAAACTAAGTTATTACAACTAAATTATATGACTTCTCATTCTTTTGGGACACTATTTTAACATCTCTTCTGTTTAAAACTTTTTCAAATCTCCCTGGTAGTTTAACGGATAAGGCTGGTTGGTTGGGTTGGTTGGTTGGTATGGTTGGGCTGCGGTGCCTGAGAATCTGTGTTCGATTCCCAGTAAGTCTTGGTTGCAGTTCTCGATATTTAATAGAAGTAATTAACGAAGGCAGCCTATGTAGGGCAACATATTCTCTTTTTATTCATTTTTACTCATTGTACTCGTTTTTGAGTTCATATCTTTTTTTAAAATTGAGAATTATGCCTTCGGAGCTATAATAAGCATCGAATGTATTAAAAAATGAGTATATTTACTTATTTTCGAGTATCTATTTGTAACAGTGTACTTATAATAAAAGTTTGTTTAAAATGTGAACTTAGTCTCGTATGATAAAGTGTTTTTTAGATAATTTTTACTATAAAAGAGGGTTATGGTTATTTGAATAGCAAAATCAAGCCAATATAATATTACAATAAAATTATTATCCTCCATTTAAAAGTTAAAATACTTTTTTCGTAATTTTTTTTCCTCTAATCAAGTAATTTCACATAACCTTCTACATGACTGTTAGATTTTTAAAAAAATGAACCAGAACACTAGTTTGTAAACCACACAAAACAATTTAATAAAATAAGTTTTTTAGAGTTAAAATTAAACTATTTTTTTGTAATTTAGTTTTTGGTATTCTATTTTATTTTAAGATCAATGGATAATACTTGTTGACTTACTCTCCAAAAAATCCTAATCTGAGTTCAGTGCATTTTGTAAGTTTGTAAGGAAAGCGTTGCGATCTTATTATTCGTTTGAAAAGAAGTTACGCATCACAAAAAATCCACTTTTGAATCTTTCTTCCAAGAGAATACATTCCATAGTAAACAAATGCCGTAGTAAACAAGCAAAAGAGTAAGCTCAATGAATCAGTTTTTGAAGTTGCCTACTTTGCATTCTCGACATGAAAATATGAGTAGAGCGTGACTGAATTTTCAACACGGAAGGACCTAGAAAATGATTCCATAGAATACTCTGTAGCGTAAGAAAAGGTCCATTACTCATCTCATGAACACGAAATGCAATTGTGGGAAAATCCCATCATTCATGCATTTCTGTCTGAATTAGTGATTCTTATTCAGAAATAATTAAGGAATAGAATTCGTAAGCTCTATCTATTTCAGACAGTATATTTTTTTAATATTATTAAATTTTGTTGTTGTTATATAATGAGTAAATAGTAGTGGTTTTTGTACGGAAACTATTAAAAGAGCGATATATGATAATTTAAGGATATTTTTTAATTATTACTTTACTTTCAATGTTATGAACGTTTTGTTATAATTCAAGATCCTAAAAATTCAGTTACTTAACTTTTTATAGTAGTTTTTAAAAGTAAATCCTGTAATTTTTATATTAGTATTTGACTTTCAAGGGATTTTTTTTTTGTTATCATAAAGTATCACATGGGACGTTAAAGGAATTATTACGGTATTTTTTTTTAAATATTCACTTTTTTTTAAACTAATTTGACTTCCATAATTGTCAGGGGATATTAAAACAAGTTACCGAAATTTTAAATTGCCGTTATATTCATATATACAAGAAATAATATTATTTGAAAGTCATAAAAGAGGAAATTTATATTAGGAAAACAGCTCCACGGCAAAATATTTATGCAAATATATCAATAACCTGGCATAATGTCTTGAATCTTACTTAATTATTTTTTTCCAAAACATTTTAAATTAGTAGGCAATATATCAAATTCCAAGTTATTTAAATCATTCTCATAAAGGAATATTCTCAATTCTTTTAGCCTTACAAACCTCAACATAAAAACATTTCATAGGCTTCAGTGATCCAATTTAGTAAAAGAAACTCAATTTTTGACTATCTTCTCTAAGGAACAATTATTACATGTAAATAACAACAGCAATAACCTTAAGAAACAGTTTAGTGTTGTAATATTATGGGTGGTGTAATATTATTATTATTATTATTATTATACGTTGTTTAATATTATGGCATGTTGTTGAAGAACCATAGTGTGTATAACACAAATAGGTGTTATGACAATACTATACTGATGTGAAACCGACATCAAGATCTTTTAAAAATTTGTTTATATTTGTTTAAAATGAATAATTGTTAAAATGTTGATTTACATTATTCTCTTCAAAGTCTCGTAACGCTCCCGACATCTCACCCTTTTCATTAAATATAAAAATAACCGGTATTTATATTCGTTTTTTTATGTATTTCTATTTTAAGAGATATTCAAGGTTGTTGTATTAACGAAACAGTGTTTATATATATATATATATATATATATATATATATATATTAAAAGAATTTTTGGGGGAAAATATAAATTACATTTTCTTGCGGTGATAACAAATGTACAACTATATACTTTACTCATCCCCAAGAGATTTGTAATCATGAGCCCTTAGTTATTTTCTCCATAATATGATTTTTTTAAGCGCATTAAAAAAGTGGGTTAATAATATATAGTATTTCGTCTAACTTACAAAAATAACATATAAAATTACAAACATTTAATATATTGTCATACTTCTGCTGTTAATATTGATATAACTGAAATAAAACTGTTATTCCATTTTTCAAAAGTAATATGAATTATTTGTTCAATACCATTTATGTCTATGTTTGATAGGCTTTCTTAAATATTTTTCTTTGTGAATTAACATTATTTTTTAGATTATTTGAAAGAAGATTTTTTAAGATAAAAGATTTTTTTCTACATCAATTAAACAAACATTGAATACCTACATCTATGATATAATAAATTTCATTTCTAAACTGTTCTGTAGGAAAAATTACGATTACATTCTTGCATTAAATTAAAAAACTGAATAAATAAGTCTGTCAAATCACTCATTCAAAAATAGGTCAAAGGGTTTTCTTTGAATGTCCTCCAGATCCACTCAAGTTTATGTTACCCAAAATATCTATATGTTTATTATAAATATATCATGTGTTAAATATGAATTGCCTTATTTCTAAAATTAAGAGACTAAAGAAAGACAAAAGAAACTAAGATATTAATAAAAAATTTCGAAATCTAAGAGAGATTTTTGTATGATTTATACACAGTAGTATACGTGAACACTTAAAATTTCCATTTGTAAATACACTGAATCTGACCAAAATTGTAGGAAAATCGATTACATAATTTACATCCATTGAAAATTTAAATTTAGCCCTTACGATAAAATAAACTTCTCCAATCAGCAATACTAACGAACTGGCTATAAAAAATTACCAATATCTCTACACTTAAAATATTAACCGATTAGTTTAATAGATTTGTGATAGTCGCTCAAATAGGATATTAGAATTTTTATTACCACAAAAAGGTTTATTAACACATAAATCGATTAAATTAATGTAAAAACATTATTACTTTGAATCAAGGAATAATAATTAATTTAATGTAAAATTATTAATGGGAAGTAAATAATTAATTAAATTACCCTAAAAGATTAATTTTGAACAAAGAATTTATGTTTTTTGAGAAAAAAAATTATTACTGAATAATAGATAAACTAAATTACCTAAGAACTAATGCGGCATAAAAGTTTATAAAAATTATCCTAAAATACAATGTTTATTTAATGCATATTATAATATAGTGTGCCGAAATAACATTACATTAAACTGCTTAGTTTTGATTCTTCTTAGTCTAAAATAAGCCTCATAAACTATAGTTTTATTAAGGTTAAAATCTTCTTAGGGATAACAATGGATATATCCGTTCGTATATATAAAATTTTCTCAAAAATACACATAGTATTAAAATTTATAAAAATACTCTATGTTAAAAAAACAAATTTAAAGCACAAAAGAAGTTTTTAAAATGCATCTCCACTAATATAATTTAAAATATATATTTAAAAAAAATTGTGATGGAAAAATAATTATAAATTAAACTATTTCATAGTAAAAACAAAATTACAACTTTAATATTTTTCTCCCCTTAAAGAGGTAACCACATGGTTTAGATATTATATCGGGTTTGTCTTTGAAATATAGAATGTTATATTAATAGCCTACACACCCAAATAGTTTATTTAATGTATATTTGTTCTCGTTAAAACAAGTTAAGTGAACAGCCAAATTGTACACAATAGAGTCTTGAATTCACTAACGCAGTATAGCCACACATAAAATAGTTAAAAGTTTCTTTAACAACTTGCAAGTTTTACAAATGTAAATAAAATTATTTTAAATTTATCAACTAAAAAATAATGTATAAATATTTCTGTAGCAAAAGTTCTTATCTTAAAACTTCTTAAAATACCTTAGTTGTGCTATTATTTCAGAATTTATCCACGGATAATTTTTCTTATTCTAAACATGTAAACAAATAGAATCAGCACTCATTATTCACCGAATTAAAAATTATTGTTTTCTAAATGATTATATCAAACAATTTTATCTGTTTCAAACAATATCACTTTAAATTCAAATTTTTTTTGTTTATATTAGTTAGTGTTTCAAAAATATTTGAAATCCAAACTGTGTTTCAAGGTAATTGAAAATAATTAAAGTTTACAAAAGTTGTTTTAAAAACTTTCGTCGAATATTTATCGACCCTTCCAAACGATTTCCGTTAAAAAGTCTAAATCTTTAGAATTCACTTTACAAACTAACAAACTTTCCTTGTTCAATTTACGGGAATCCAAACGCGCTTATACAATCTTATAAACCGTAAACATTTCACAACCGCAACTCTTCAAACTCTCCCTCGTAAATTTACATCCATCTCAACTCTTCTAAGATAACTCTAATACAATCAACATCTATTACAAGTCACTTTAGAATCAATACACCTTTTCTTAAATTCGGGAACACTGACCCTTAAATACACCAAGACAATTTTTATATAGTTTTATACACAAAAATGTAACTATAATATACAACCAAACGTATTAAGTCACGTTAGAGACGTCCTATTTTAACCACTTCCAAGTACATTCCCGGAAATCCTAAGTACCGTCCCACACATTTTCCCTAAAACTCCCTCCAAGTTCAAAAGTTCAAACCGTGATTCCCTTTCCCCGAACCAAGTTTCCCCTTCGGAATGAGACATAAAATGAGCACACTTACGACTTGCATCTATGCGGGCTGCTCTACGAGTGAGTTGGTCGCCTACTTTTCCGAGTCCACCGATACTTGTGTCGACTACTTGAGAGACTACGAAGCTCTAAGTTCTAAGAGAGACGGACTGTCGGCCCGGCAGTGTTCCCCACAGAACACTGAGGCTCTGTCGCTGGAAGAGAAGTAAGGGGAAGGGCCGGTCGCATCTAGTCCCAGCAAATCAATAGTCAGTCATGGAGGACTAGACCACTCTGTACAGGGAGGGGGCGCCTGCCACTCCTGCGACCGTCCTGGCCACACTCCGGTCAAGAAAGGCCGTCTCCTTCATTACTCCAGGACGGGTACTTGACTAATATTTTGTGTTAAATATTATATGGACGTTAAATATTTTTTTTAATGTTTTTTTGTAAGTAGGAAAAAAATTTAAAAGATAGAGTGATGGAATTCTAATAAAGATTTTGTTTTGTTTTGTGGATTTTATTTTATTTTTATTTTATTTTATTTTATTTTGTTTTGTTTTATTTTATTTTATTTTATTTTATTTTATTTTATTTTATTTTATTTTATTTTATTTTATTTTATTTTTTTTAATTTAATTTATTTTATTTTCAATTATTTTATTTTTAATTATTTTATTTTTAATTATTTTATTTTCAATTATTTTATTTTATTTTAAATTATTTTATTTTAAATTATTTTATTTTAAATTATTTTATTTTAAATTATTTTATTTTAAATTATTTTATTTTAAATTATTTTATTTTAAATTATTTTATTTTAAATTATTTTATTTTAAATTATTTTATTTTAAATTATTTTATTTTAAATTATTTTATTTTAAATTATTTTATTTTAAATTATTTTATTTTAAATTATTTTATTTTAAATTATTTTATTTTAAATTATTTTATTTTAAATTATTTTATTTTAAATTATTTTATTTTAAATTATTTTATTTTAAATTATTTTATTTTAAATTATTTTATTTTAAATTATTTTATTTTAAATTATTTTATTTTAAATTATTTTATTTTAAATTATTTTATTTTAAATTATTTTATTTTAAATTATTTTATTTTATTTTAAATTATTTTATTTTATTTTAAATTATTTTATTTTAAATTATTTTATTTTAAATTATTTTATTTTAAATTATTTTATTTTAAATTATTTTATTTTAAATTATTTTATTTTATTTTAAATTATTTTATTTTAAATTGTTTTATTTTATTTTAAATTATTTTATTTTATTTTAAATTATTTTATTTTATTTTAAATTATTTTTAATTATTTTGTTTTGTTCTATTCTATTCTTTTTTTTAGTTTATTACATTTTTTATTTTATTTTATAAAAGTATGTCTAAACAGTTAATGTCGAACCATTTTTCACTAATTTCTTAAAACCTTTGGTAAACTGAACACCGTTGAGAACAATTCATTATCTTCACCATCCCTCAAGGGTTTATTATGTTTTTATACCTCAGAGTTTCAGAAGTATGAAGAATTTTTTTCTATGTTTGTTCGGCTTTGTTGTTAAGAAATCAATAAATTATAATACTATAACTTTGGATTTCTTTTATGATCCGGTTCAATTTGAAAAACTCATAAAATAGTTTAAGAAAAAAATAATTTCACAATAAAAACAGGCTATGAAATTTCACGTCATTGAATCAACATTTTTAAAGTAATTCACTAAACTTTTATGTCTAAAAATATACTCCCCATTACGATAGTTTTTTAAGGTGTTAGTTTTAAATCTAATTAATCTTAAAAAATTATCACTAAAAAAATGAAGGTAATTAAAAATTGTTATGGAAAAACATTTAATGGTGCTTTTTAATTCTTATATAATAAAAACATCTTTACAATAAAAAAAATAACTTGCATTTCTCCTCGGTTGGTTAAATTTAATTTTAAACAATACAGTAATTAGTTTTTATGACTTGTAATTATCTTTAACCTAGTTTATCTTAAGGCGACACAGTACCCAAAAATTGTAAAATTCGCAATTTTTTTTTATTTGCTAAAATTATAGTTTGGAATCTTTTAAATATGATTGAAAAATTCTAAGACTGTATTGATGTTTTTAATGAGTTATTTGAGATTTTATGCCGGATAACAAGTATGTTTTTAAAGAAAATAAAACTTTAAATCTTTTTTCTCAGTGTTTGGTTTTCCTTGATATTAAGTTTTTCGAAAAGCTAAGGCTTTTTGTATTACTTGTGGAAAAATTTAAGCATATTGTAAAATATGTATATATTATAAATTGGCATGCGAATTAAATCTATGAGTAGTAGTTTTTTTTTAATTACTATAGTAAAAAAGTCTCAGTTTCAAGGAAAATTTGTGTGCTATTATGAATAACTATTCATATAAAACTCAAATACATGCAGTATAGAAAATTTTAATGTCAATTGTATCAAAGAATCTGAGAAAAATTACAACAATTACGGAATTTTTGTGTGAAATATCATTCTCTTATATAAATTTAATTAACATACATTAAAATTTTGATTGAAAAAGTCAAAAATAAAATAAAAAGTTTAAATGGTAGCGGGTCCCTTTAAATAAGTACATTTGTTTAATTTTAAGTTTTACTGTTAAACTAGCTTAAATATCTGATCTGAAAGTATGTGGATACAAAAAATATATATGTGTGGAAAACAAAAATATTATTTAAAAATGAAGTAATTTTTTTTTGTTTACCTAAGTAACCTATTATTTTTACGAAGTTTTTTTGCTAAATATTCTTTCCCTGTTCTCATAGGACAAAAAATAATAAAATGGACCCAAAAAATAATAAAATGGTAGCATGTTTCTCCTTTCTTTTATTCCTCAATAGGAGGATGATAATTAATCTGATGACATTAAAGAAATTCCAAGCTGTTATATGAAAAACAAATTTTTACTTTTATTTCCAGACTGCACTAAAAAAAGTAATAATACACGCGATCCCCTGAGGGTAGTCCATCAAATTCCTTCAAATATATTAAGTTTAAGAACAACTATGGAAATTACCAATTATAGAATTTTAATAATTCAATGCAATTTTAAGTTTCCAGACAATGCAAACAAGGAAATTTGAAATGTTTTGCCTTCGAAGTGTTTATGCACGCTATCACCCTCCTGGGGCATTCAATCAAATTCTTCTAATTTAATAAATTCAACTGTCAAATAAGGAAGATTTATGCCTAATTTCAGCTTCTTGGTACATAGGATAATTATCAGTTTTAGTGTTTAGATATTTAAGAGATTTGCGTTCTTGAAAATTGCGTGGAATACAAATAGCTTTCTTTAGCTATTTATAATATATAAAATACGGTAAAGAATAAATCTTCTAAACTTAATTTTCAAAACTATTTATTTAAGTAGTTAGTAAGAACATTCAAGTGGGATAGTTTAAATCCATAACCCAATATTTTTCCTTTTTCTTTAGCCTATAAATCATATAGGAAAAGTAAACATTTAATTTAATTTAATTTAATTTAATTTAATTTAATTTAATTTAATTTAATTTAATTTAATTTAATTAAATTTAATTTTGTCTGGTAGCTTTTTTTACACATAAAATTATTGTCTAACGAGGTTGATTAAATTAAATTTTACTGTAAGATTAATCTGGATGGAATATCGAAACAACCTTGACTTTTTTTTTCTTTTTTAAACTCAAGTGCTCTGTTACAAAGCAGTTTAATTAGTTGGGATAATTAGGCAGTTATTTCAAAGTGCTCAGAAAATGTTTCTCATTAGATCCCGAAAACTTATTTTAAAAGTAAAGTCATGTGATATCAAGGGAATAGCTGATTATTTTTAGATTAAAAAAGTTTATTTGTTAGAAGTAGAGTAAATTTAATCAGTGTTTCCAAAATATACTTTTAAGCGATAAAAAAATATATCCACATAAAAGATACCTTTGGAAGTAATGTTAATATTAAATATTAAAGTATTTTCAAACGTGTGTTAGACATTTCTTTTTTATGCATATTTATTATGTGTACTGAATTCTTAGAAAAAAGAATTAACATCGTATTTGCGAAACAAAATTCTTTGATAACTTATTAATTGAAAATAAATCATTTTAAAAATTTCCGAAGACAATTTATGGAAATCGATATAAATTGCATTGGATAAATATGATAAATAATTCTTAAAGGAGAAGGTATTTTGTTGAATAACTATTTATACGGAATACTAGGAATACTAATTAGTATTCCATCACATGACATCAAAAAAATTAAGCGAAACTAGTATTATCACTTCAATATTTGGCTGTCTTTAAGTTTAAATGATAAAAAGTCAAAGGCCTTAGGCAATGATTAAAGAATTTGTCTGAAATTTAGTTATTTTAATGAGTTTCACATGGTACAAAAGGATTGTTTGTAAATTTAATGACCCTTTTGACTTTCAAAATAAAAATTTCTCTAATATTGAAATGCAAAACAAAATCCTTAATACCGGAATTTTTAAAAATTAATTCTCTAAACCCCCTTTCCGCTCCATTAGAGAGATTTGTATTTATTTTCAAACTAAATTTTGTTAGCTTATTTCTAAACATATTCTGCTTTCAAATCAGGTATCTACAAAAAGCATATTTAGTTTTCAAGAAAATTAATTTTAAGGAAAAATGCCATACAATAAGTGGCGCTAATATGTGTATGGTCTTATAAATAAAACTGTTAACTCCTTATCTTTTTATTGGAAATATTTGTTAAACAAATACAAAACTCTCAGCGTTTCAGTTCCCATTAGTTTTAGTCTCTATTTGTGTTAATTATCACGTTGTAAAAACTACACAGTAAGAAATAATGAATATGTCTTCGTTTATGAGTACTTTCACTGCGTATTATGGTTCAATTTTGAAAAAACTATAAATAATTTTTGCATATGAACTTTAAATATATGACGCGACTAAAGCAGTAGTAGTGTAAGTCCCTTTTGACTCATGCCACTATTTCTTTCACTGCATCGATATATAAAACGTAAAATTGCCAAACGTTCCCGGATGTTAGTACAAGAAAGGTTTTCAAATTACAATTTACCGAACAGTTTGTTTGAAATATTAGAATTTTAACGTGACCATTTTCAAGTCCTTACGATGTTTCTTTCGAAAGTTATTACAATTTTTAGTGTATCCCAGCGAAATTTTAACCAACATTAATATCACTTGTAATCAACGAAGAAAAGGGAAAATCTAATATATAAAACTATAAATCAATTTAAATGACGATTTTTTACAAGAAACTATAAAACGTAACTATATCTTTAACTATAAAACGTAACTATATCTTTAACTATAAAACGTAACTATATCTTTAACTATAAAACGTAACTATATCTTTAACTATAAAACGTAACTATATCTTTAAGTATAAAACGTAACTATATCTTTAACTATAGAACGTAACTATATCTTTAACTATAGAACGTAACTATATCTTTAACTATAAAAGGTAACTATATCTTTAACTATAAAACATAATTTTTTTAATTATGATTTTAACTCTGTACGATATTCTATTCGTATATTTTAACTATTTTAATGTATCTAATTCATTGAACATTGATAAAATGTCGTTCGCAATTTTATTTCTTATTATTAATTATTTCTTTTATACAAGTTTAATTTATAAACAAATTCCAAATTTAAACCCTCAATCTCACATACAAGAACACAGTTTTCCCAAACGTAAATTTAGGGGGGGGGGGGGGATACACGAGTCTTCGATATTTCTTCCTCGAAATTGAACAAAATCGTCCCAAACTAGAAATTTCCTATACTTAATATTTTAATGTAAAACGTGCTTTTATCGCGAGAAAATTATTAAGTTCTTTAACATTGTTAAAAATCTTCATATAATCTTCAGCATAGAAAAATCATGAAATGAAAAATTTTAACTTAGATTCTTTTAGATTTTATCTGAAAATTAAAAATTAATAATTTGGGATATATTAACAAACTATTCAAAAACAATTTAGAACATAAATCATTAATTTTAGATATTTATTCGTATTTTAAATTATATAAATAACTATGTTTTCAGTTAACTAAAGAACGTTAGGATGACTCAGTTTAAAAAATTAAGGTATATTTTCAATTTACAAACTCATTATCTCAAGTAATGTGTCTAATAATAGTAACTTCATAAAGTGATAAGTCTCTTCATGAAGTGTCTAAATTTGCTATCGCAAAGCCCTGATTATCATTTTCGTTGAAGACAATTAGATTAAAAGATAAATTTAAAATTTTCTTTTAAGTTTGTTATATGAAATATACTTTTCATATTTTTAATTTCTAATATATTTTTGCATATACAAAAAGTTTTATTGGAGATCTCAGTTTCATAAAATTGCAAATTTTGGTACACAACGTTATGCACCGTTGATTTCGATGCAACTCCGATGCGTCTAAAATAGATGCGAAACTTCTAGAATAGGTGCAAACGCATGAATTTTTTTGTCCGATCTTGAGAAATATATTTTCTTATAATATTTTTACTGTTACGAGTCATTTATCCAGAATTTTCAATTAAAACCATTGAATACTATTATCAACAAACTAAATGTGCTAAATACATTCCATACCACCTTGTGATGTAGAAAATTTACTTCAGTTATGCACTAAACGGCTTTGATTGGGAGAGGGGGGACTCAATCCCTTGCCATGAGGCATGTTCAGTATGTTTTTCAATTGCACGTGTTCAACGACTCTATTACCCAATTTTAATAAAATATTTCAAAAATCCTTATATGGTGTAAAGGTTCTGGGAATATTTTCTCAAATGTACTTAGTCCCGTTAATTTTTGAAGGAGGTCGAAAAGTGAAATGGTCTCCCCTAAATTCGCGTTTGGAACACCTCTGCAATGTGCAGAAGTTGAAAACCTTTTATTTTAATACATTAATTCTCAAACAATGGGGAACAATCCATAAGGAAGAAGGGATACTATTTTCGAAAGAGAGGGACAAATAATTCATGGTAAGTTAATTAATTTAAATGTATTTTTACATATAATAAATTTATACGTTAAAGAAAAGGGGATATTTTTTAAAAACACTTTAAAGCCTAGAAACTCTTATTCCGACAAAACATTTAATTCTGTTCCAAAACTTGAATTTGTATTTGTTATGTGAACGGCATCTCAAGGGGATATCAGTCACGATATAATATAACTCAGTTTTCTGATATTTCTAAAACAAATTTTATTCAATCAGACACATCCGTAATAGAGCATAATTTTTATTGGAACAGTAAATTGACTTTATAATATACCATATACATTCTTAAACTCGAAATCGACCGAGTATAAAGCTAAAGCTATGAGAAGAAAGTAGGTCATATTCATTGATCAACGAAATGTTTGCTCTCACTAATGAATCGATAAACATCACTCTTCACCAAACAGGCGGCTCTTTAGAGCCGCCTACAAAGAAAACTTCTTTCGGCTGAATAGAATAAATTAAGCCTTTTCATCCTATAACAACTCAAAAAAAGGATTAACGCAATTTGTATTTTTGAAGTGATTTATTCATTTTTTTATTTTTCAAATACATTTTTATATATAATATATATACATAAGGTAGGTAGGTAGGTAGGTAGGTAGGTAGGTAGGTAGGTAGGTAGGTAGGTAGATAGATAGGTAGGTAGATAGATAGGTAGATAGATAGATAGATAGATAGATAGATAGATAGATAGATAGATAGATAGATAGATAGATAGATAGATAGATAGATAGATAGATAGATAGATAGATAGATAGATAGATAGATAGATAGATAGATAGATAGATAGATAGATAGATAGATAGATAGATAGATAGATAGATAGATAGATAGATAGATAGATAGATAGATAGATAGATAGATAGATAGATAGATAGATAGATAGATAGATAGATAGATAGATAGATAGATAGATAGATAGATAGATAGATAGATAGATAGATAGATAGATAGATAGATAGATAGATAGATAGATAGATAGATAGATAGATAGATAGATAGATAGATAGATAGATAGATAGATAGATAGATAGATAGATAGATAGATAGATAGATAGATAGATAGATAGATAGATAGATAGATAGATAGATAGATAGATAGATAGATAGATAGATAGATAGATAGATAGATAGATAGATAGATAGATAGATAGATAGATAGATAGATAGATAGATAGATAGATAGATAGATAGATAGATAGATAGATAGATAGATAGATAGATAGATAGATAGATAGATAGATAGATAGATAGATAGATAGATAGATAGATAGATAGATAGATAGATAGATAGATAGATAGATAGATAGATAGATAGATAGATAGATAGATAGATAGATAGATAGATAGATAGATAGATAGATAGATAGATAGATAGATAGATAGATAGATAGATAGATAGATAGATAGATAGATAGATAGATAGATAGATAGATAGATAGATAGATAGATAGATAGATAGATAGATAGATAGATAGATAGATAGATAGATAGATAGATAGATAGATAGATAGATAGATAGATAGATAGATAGATAGATAGATAGATAGATAGATAGATAGATAGATAGATAGATAGATAGATAGATAGATAGACAGACAGACAGACAGACAGACAGACAGACAGACAGACAGACAGACAGACAGACAGACAGACAGACAGACAGACAGACAGACAGACAGACAGACAGACAGACAGACAGACAGACAGACAGACAGACAGACAGACAGACAGACAGACAGACAGACAGACAGACAGACAGACAGACAGACAGACAGACAGACAGACAGACAGACAGACAGACAGACAGACAGACAGACAGACAGACAGATAGATAGATAGATAGATAGATAGATAGATAGATAGATAGATAGATAGATAGATAGATAGATAGATAGATAGATAGATAGATAGATAGATAGATAGATAGATAGATAGATAGATAGATAGATAGATAGATAGATAGATAGATAGATAGATAGATAGATAGATAGATAGATAGATAGATAGATAGATAGATAGATAGATAGATAGATAGATAGATAGATAGATAGATAGATAGATAGATAGATAGATAGATAGATAGATAGATAGATAGATAGATAGATAGATAGATAGATAGATAGATAGATAGATAGATAGATAGATAGATAGATAGATAGATAGATAGATAGATAGATAGATAGATAGATAGATAGATAGATAGATAGATAGATAGATAGATAGATAGATAGATAGATAGATAGATAGATAGATAGATAGACAGCTAGACAGATAGACATACCAACAATATTTTACACCTTCCTATTCCTATATTTTTAAAACAAGCGTAATGGAAATTCCGAAAAATAATCTGTGAATCATGGCATATATTAAATTTTAAAAAATGACTTAGTGACTTAATATTTATAGGTTCTAAAAAAATATTTAATAGTATTGTAAACTTACGATTTCATAAATGGACAACCGATGCTGTTGTCTAGTTAGTTGAAGAGGTCTGCAATCGGAAAGTTCTGCGTGTTTATGTAGCATTAGAATTGAACGAATACAAAATATTACATGTGAGGAATTGTGATAAAGTGACGCAGATAAGAACCAGAAACTCAATTATAATTTACTGATTGAATGTTTTAAATTTTTCATATATTTACATGGCTATGATAATTCCAAACGATGTTCAAAGAACCCAGGACAAAAGGATTTTTCGTTATTTATTGTTATATTACAAAAAGGAATTTGGTTAATCTGAATCTAATGACGTCCTTTCCCTCAAATTTATTCATTTCTCATATGATGGATAGTTGCCCTATTGCATAGTTTGACATCATGCTATTTTTAAACTTTTCCAGTAAATGATGAAGATTGAATTTATATAATATTTTGTAGGTGGCTTTAAAATCGCTAAAAATAACTTTATGGGGAATTTTGCTGACTTGGAACAATAACATACTTTTTTTTAAATTAAAAAAAATACTCAGATTACATAATATAGTAACTTAAATTCAACACTTTTAATTTAAAAGCTGTAATATTTTTAACAAATTTGGTTTTAATTTTCCTAATACTAAAGATAAAATAGCGAATTTATTATTATTATTATTATTCCATGATATCACGAATATATAATTAGCCACTAAACAAAATGTATATTTGAAATAAAAATGTATATTATACGTATATATTGAACTTTTGTATGTGTATATTTTTCTTTATGCAGTTAGAGTTTTATGCAGTTACTTATTAAAATTTATATTTTACACATAATATATTGATATATAAGAAATTGTACAATAAAACATATTTTAGAAGAATAAAATTAAAATAAAAGTAATAATAACAACATTAATACAATTATCACAAAAATATAAGTTTAAAATTTTATACGAACCCATTAACCGATAAATCTAAATTAAAAAAATGTTTCTTAGTTCCGAAGACGATAAATAAAAAATTAAGATTTTTTTTAAATATGGAAAAATTTGTGACTCACTAAAACTTTAAATAAAATCTTGATTAATATTACACATAACCATATAAACTCTGCAATGTTAATTTTAAAAAAAAATCCGATAACAAATATTTTATTCTTAAAAATTGTATGTTAAAATTTTTTTTTAATATTCCAAGTTGAAATATATCCATAAATATAAGAATGTTTCAAGTTCAAATTCAAAACAATCCATTCACGTATGTCTCAGTTATGTATTAATTTAACTCTTATAGAATTTTAATTAATATAAGATTTGTATGAGTGGGTTATAATTTTGTTTAAATAATATATACATTAAAAAAACTAATTGTCAAATTCATCAACGGTAGCTGATCCCCCCCGCCCTTTCGAAGAATTTTAGTCGTTAATAGTAGTACGTTGATATCCAGTTTTACCAGCCAAGGCAGATAAATTTTTAAGTTCATAAAAACACTATATGTTGCAGCATTTTTCAAATCTTAAGTGTTAGAGTATATTTTAAAAAGCTTTATCTATTAAAATAATTAAAATATTAATATAGTATAGATACATGTATTTGAAATATTAACTAAATCCCCTTGCTGTGAAAACAAATTTACAATTAATTTTGACATTTACCCGTCGCTTTGAGAGTTAATTTAACTTTTTTTCTTGCTAAAAGGACCAAACTAAGATTATTAGTAATAAATTTTATAATTTTTTTTATTTAATTTAATTTTTTTTGTTAGTTTGAACATTATTGTAATTTACAATATTTATTTAATTCTAACATATAAAAAAATAGAGCTTGTAACCACCTTTACCCTTTTTGTCACATTTTATTTATTTATTTATTTATTTATTTATTTATTTATTTATTTATTTATTTATTTACTTGTTTACTTGTTTATTTATTTATTTATTTATTTATTTATTTATTTATTTATTTATTTATTTATTTATTTATTTATTTATTTATTTATTTATTTACTTGTTTATTTGTTTATTTATTTATTTATTTATTTATTTATTTGTTTATTTATTTATTTATTTATTTATTTATTTATTTATTTATTTATTTATTTATTTATTTATTTATTTATTTATTTATTTATTTATTTATTTATTTATTTATTTATTTATTTATTTATCAAAAAATTAATTTTAAACATGCGAAAATTGGTTTCTAAAAAATAAGGTCAGACACTACGTAAAATGCCAAACATTTTCACCAGACGTCTCATGTTATAAGTCTACTTCTACCTTGAGTTATTACTTAAGTCAAGCGTCCTTTTTAATCAAATTTACTTTTGAAAAAAATATTAAATTATGTTTAGCAAGGTTTTAACTTGAAAAGCTTAATATGAGAATATTTCAACTCTGCACATAAAACAAATTTTTAATTTGTGTTTATTCTCTTTAACCAAATTAAGCTTTCTAATTAGAATGTGTCATAATAATAAATTGTCTTTTAATAAGCGAGTTGCTTTTAACAAATAATTTGTTTTATATAAAATTAAAAAAAACTCCACTATTCCAATTTCTCTTGTACTAAAATTAAATCGCGTAAAGTTTTTACAAAACGAATTTTACATTTCTTCTCTCTATTGTGCTTTACTCTAATTCAAGTGGTAAACAAAATAATCCATTTTCAAGAAATTCATTACTTCTCCCCCACCCGTCATTCTTTCAAGAAACTCATTTCAAAACTTTTTTGCGAAAACATAAGTTTTATAAATGCTAAACAGCTGTTCTCACAATTTCTAAGATTAATTATTCAAGCGCCGGTTATTTACGTGAGAAAAACTTTTCATGTAATTAACGATATTCAATTGAAATAACATTTCGCTGAGTTCTTTCTCGTCGTCTGGCACTTTTTATTTCTTATAGTAAACAATAATTATAGCCTTTCCTTATTTAAACTATTTTTATTGCTTCTTACGCCGAAAGAATGAATGAAACTTTCGCATCAATCTCATATCTGTCAATTTCTCTTTAATATTCAAGAAGAGCACTGCCGCCGAAACAACTTCAAAAACTTAAGACAATTACCAAGAACTTTTGCGCAAAAGTTGGTTTATTCTTTTGTGTGTATTTATATTGCATTTATAGATTTATATATTAAAACCCATAGTGCGTAGTAAAAGTTTACCTTTCCGTACTTGAATTTTTAGGACCGTTTTTTTTTTAATTATCTTTACTTTTTTTTGTTTTTAAATTTCTGGTTTTAGATTGTGATGACACAAACTATTCTATACTAATAATATTAAATTGGTTCTGAGCTAATATCGGAAACTAATGATCCGATTTGGATAAGTGTTAACAGCCTTATATTTTCTACTTGAAAAAAAATCTTTTTTTTTGTATTTCTTAATTATAAGATGAGTTATAACTATAATAAGTTTTCTTTGTGTATTTTTTTCGGATTAACGTATAAATAAAATTTTGTTCATTATAATATCAACAACTGTAGCATCTAGCTTAATAAAACTTAACAAGAAAGCGTAAATTGCTTAGTTGGGAAGGTTCTCCATTTTCTTGTGTGTCAATATTTTAAAAAGGAATTGAGTTATTACACTTTTTTAAGTTTCTCCGAATATAACATTTTACTTTGCGTTACCTGTTTTGAAATATTTTTTAATTGATAGAGGACGATCTCATTGGTAGTCTCATTTTCTAGATTTTTCAAGAAAATCCCCAAAAATTAAAATCTAAAAATATCAGTTTATTTATTTCAATGACAAATTGTGTTAATTAACGAAAAAAGGGTGCTTCTTTCTAGTGTTATAGTATATTATAATAATAATATTCCAATATATATTATAATAATAATCTTTCTAGTATATTATAATAATAATATTAAATTAATAATAATTTATTATATATAAAACCGTTAAACACGCTTTATATATTTTAAAAACATTTAACTTCTACAATTATAGAAAAGGTTACCTCTTCCTTCGTTTTTCTAAATATCAAAAGTAAAAAAAAAATCATTACTATTACTTTGATACGAGTTTACAAATGTTAAAAATAAATGTTGTGCGTACGACCACCTAACAACCGACCAAACTTCCAATAGTAGAAACAAGGTAAAGACGAAGATAAATATTTAATAGTAATCTTAAGGGGCCATCATCATATGAGCTATTGTGACTGTCGTTTTGTTTAAAGAGATGCATGAGACTAAAACAAACTCTTACAAACTTTGCGAAAAATGGAAAATAACGTACAAACACACGCTTTATTAAAATCGTATTGAAATAAACAATATTAAAGTTTACTATAATTGAATAATCATCATTAATATTATTAAGAAAATTATATCTAAATAAACCTTATCTGTAAATGAAACCTGGTATGCAGCAACCTATCAACTGAAATGGCTTTAATCCACTGACGCTCGGTTTACTGTAAAAAGGAGGTAGCTCCAATTATTCAAGTTTGCAGAAAGCCGTAAAAAACTTCGAAAATTCAAAATTCCAAGTTGTGTGAAGATATTTTTTTTATCAATCTTCTTAATTCTTCCTACATATTATGACAGTATTTTCACTCAAAAATATATCTTCCAGATAACGTGGCACATGTTGGACTGTTGGAGCTACCTCTTTCTTGCAACCAAATAGATGCTCTGTCTACTTCTATAAAAAATATTTCACAAAAAAAAAAATACAATTTATTATAATATTATTTTATTTAAAGAAAACTTCAATTGAAATATAGCATATAACTTGGCTTTAAAAACAGAAAATTACATTTTTAATCATCGCACTCCCCCTCTGTAACATCCGACTCATATGTTGCGTTGTCATCTATTGCGTAATGCGAGAACTAACGATTCGATCTTTCTGGCACCAAACGAACAAGTTTTTTTTACCACAAGATAGTTCATGTAACTCCGAATTCCCCTAGGTTGAAGCTACATCCTTTTTGCAGAAAAACCCTTCAATTGTGGAGTTGCTTTCACTCTTTGAACGTTAAAATATTTTTTTCCTAAACGAACACTTATATATTTTGCATCAGTGCAAAGAAGTCGCTTTCAAGTCATACCTAAAAAAATTAGATTCAAAATATATTGTAAAATTAAGTAATGTTATGAGTTTAAAAACTAGATGTATTGATGGGAAAACTGGAGATCCCTGGACGTGATAACACGTCCATGAGCGTCAGCGGGTTAAAACCCACTTTTTGGCAATTGTAATGGCGATTTTGGCAATTGTAAAGTTTTTTTCACTGTTTGGAGGTTTAAATATTTTTTTCTTAAACGTACACTTACATATTTTGCATCAGTGCAAATAGGTCGCTTTTAAGTTATACCTAAAAAAATAAAATTGAAAAAATACTGTAAAATTAAGTATTTTTATGAGTTTTAAACTGGATGTATTAATGGAAAAACTGGAGATCTCTGGACGTGATAACACGTCCATGAGCGTCAGCGGGTTACTTTTTGGCAATTGTAATGGCGATTTTGGCATTTGTAAAGTTTTTTTCACTGTTTGGATGTTTAGTGAATTTATCCTCAGCATATTATAATATATTATTTTTAAAATTCGTAATTAATTGTAAAGAGATAGCTTGTAATTTGTACCTAAAACTTTTAAATTTCAAAAATATTGTAAAATGCAGTATTTTTATGAATTTAAAAATTGAGTGCATTGCTAGAAAAACTGGAGATCCTTGGACGTGATATCCCGTCCATGAGCGTCAGATGGTTACAGGAAACCACTCAATAGGAAAATCTATGCTGCAACAATTCGCTGTATATCCATTGTTAGCGTTATATATCCAGTGTCGCTATTAATTTTTTTAGAATTAGCATTATTTTTTTAAGCATATATTTATTTAGCATGGACATGTAAAACCATAGGATTTTATTTACGTTGAAAACGAAAACATTTTCAATTTGTGGGTTAAACGGTTGTTGTACAACACGGTCCAAATTTCAAAACATACGCTTAAAATTTATCAAAATAAATTTAATATGAATAGTTCAGAGAATTAGAGTAAATTATTATTACAAACATTAATCTCATCAATCCAAACGAAAACAAATTATTTATTTAACAACATTCCCTGAATTATAATTTCTTATTCGTGCTAGTTCAACTGAATGCAAGAAAGAAATTCTCTAAATCTAATTTACAAATCCTCGCCTTTGAGCTGAATAAGACCTCCAAGCGGAAAATAATTTGCCTTTAATTCGAGTTAAATTAATTCCACGCAAATCTCAGACAACTCTATTAGAATTCCTCTTCCATTCTAAAGAACGTATTATCCATTCCATTAAATATGGATCTCTCCAGTTCTGTAAAAAAGAATGATTCTTCTCCACCATCGATATTTCTGTAAATTTAATGAGATTTTTTTTTGGTAGATGAATAGATTGGGATATTCTCTTTGATTCCAGCATTAGCATATGACCGTGAACTTTTACATTTAGAAAATGCTACTTTGAACACAATGATTTGGTTTCGAATTCATAAATAAATGGGATTTTAAAATAAAGTGTTTGGATTGTCTTTGTTTTAATATTAAACTGAATGGTATGGTAATGGATAGGTAATACTTTTAAAACTTATCACTCGCCTTTTAGAAAAGTGCTTGTGTTTTTTTAAATATTGAGGGATTTCAATTCTATTCATACTTTTGTTATCAAATGATGAAATGATAAAAGTTAGCCAAATAGAAAAATCTTCTCGAAAATCTTTTAAAAAAATCTTTTGAGACACACATTTCTGTAAGTTTTGAAAACTACTTAATGTATCGTGCTTGTAATACTGAAAAATTATTTCTAAAAGACACACGTGTTAAGTGCTAATAATTTTGAGAAACGTATATTAACTTCATTAAAACAAAGTTCTATATATTTAGTTCTTTAAAACGTAATGATAATAAATAAAATTACTTAACTCAATTTTAACAAATCAAGAAACAGTAGAATTTCAATTATACGGATCAATTTGAACCAGTTCTTCTTCGGATATCCAAATATCCCGAAAATTGAATAATTCACAAAACAAGGTTATTTCTTACTAAAAGATAAGAATTTTACTTTATTATGTAATGTAATTTAATGACTATGAAAAGCGATATCATTCACAAAAAAAGAAAAAATATGGATTTTGGTGATTTCTTTTTTTTTTCAAAGCTATCCGGATACGGGTAATTGGCGATCCACTTAATTTGATCCGGATAACTGAAGTCCGGATAATTGGAGTTCTACTGTATATTTATTTCAACGTAATATCATATTCATCAACATGCCACTTTCATTACAACAGTTAAATGGTTCTACAAATAAAATCAATAAAAATTAAAGAAATAAAAGAAAATATCAGCTAATTGCACCTTTTCATAACAAGTTAAATGATTCTACAAATAAAATCAACAAATATTGAAAAAATAAAAAAAAAAAATCTAAACTAACTTATCCGTTTCATTACAACAGTTAAATGGTTCTTCAAATAAAATCAACAATCAGTGAAGAAATAAAAAAAATATAAACTAACTGATCCTTTTCATTACAACGGTTAAATGGCTCTACAAATAAAATTAATAAAAATTAAAGAAATAAAAGCAAATTTCATCTAATTGAACCTTTTCATTACAACAGTTAAATGGCTCTACAAATAAAATCAACAAACATTGAAGAAATAAAAAAAATCTAAACTAACTGATCCTTTTCATTACAACAGTTAAATGGTTCTACAAATAAAATCAATAAAAATTGAAGAAATAAAAACAAATATCAGCTAATTACACCTTTTCATAACAACAGTTAAATGGGTCTACAAATAAAATCAACAATCAATGAAGAAATAAAAAAAATCTAAACTAACAGATCCTTTTCATTACAAACGTTAAATGGCTCTACAAATAAAATTAATAAAAATTAAAGAAATAAAAACAAATATCATCTAATTACAACAGTTAAATGGTTTTTCAAATAAAATCAACAAACATTGAAGAAATAAAAATAAATCCTAAATAACTGAGCCTTTTAATTACAACGGTTAAATGGCTCTACAAATAAAATAAATAAAAATTACATTATTTTATAATGCACATTTGTAATATTTTTATTACCAACAATTTTTCATGACCCAAAAAAACATTTATCGAAGCCCACGAGTACTAGTTGTTATGTTTAAAACCTAGAGTGAAGATTTTTAATAGATACGAATTCATTAACTTTCATCATAATAGAATTTTTTAATTGGTTTACACATGTACACCAAAGTATCAATAAAATCGTATAACCGAAAGAAAAATTACGGAAAGAAATGGAAAATTAGAAATAAAAAATAGCATAAAATTTGATTGCAAAAACAATATTTTGATTTTCTTAAACTATTATATTTTAAAACATAAATGGAAAGTTTAAATGAATTCAAGTCTCCACAATTAAATAATAGGAAACGACACTGTCTAAGTAAATGAATTGATAATTATCAGATAGATTGATCGTACTCTATGTCATATTTTTAATAGAATTAGTACTAAATGAAAGTTTCAAGTCACACTTAAACGGCTTTTATTTCTGTTATTTAGAACCATTTCCATATTTCGCGTTTTATTTACTATTATTAACAATTTCCCATAAAAGCATAGAATCTGAGAGAAATTTTGGCAGCTATAACTCTACTCTGTCTTAGAAATCCTTCATTTATGCTTCTATTTATTCCAGAAATGAAATAAATAGAAACCCTAATAGAATAACCCTATTCTCGAAATGAAAAAGTTCAATATAAATTCTTACGATTCATTTACTTTAAGAAATGGTAATTGTTCTTTTCTAAAACTTTCGTTTTGCACAATTTATTTTATTTCCATGGCAAAACAGACGGACCTTTTCTGTTTGACTTTTATCTGTTCAGTTTTCGGCTCTTTTGTTAGTTCTCCAGAACTGTTTCTTGAAATTCAATAGTATAGAATGACTGTTTCCCATAGATATAACAGCTGGTTTTAAGACTCTTTCTCTCCCATCTTTTAATGCTAAACTTTTATGTAATCGTATATATTGACTCATTAATTACTTGCAGTTTTCAAATTTTAAAATTAATTGCTGTTATAGATTTTTTTTATGTGTAATCGTCATAAAAACAATGAAAAGTTGTAATTGTTTTAAAAACATTATTTCGTTTTTATTATTGTTTAGTTTTTTTAAAAAATATATATGTACATATTAAAATACAATTACAACGTTAAAATACGCAATAAAAATCCATTAAAAATGGACATGTTTCGGGAGATACATCTCCCTTCATCAGCAGGAAATGATAACTGGCTACCTTAATAACTGGGGCATAAACAGTATTTCATGTCAATGTGGCATGTCATATATCGGTAAAACAAAGATAGCATTAAGATTTCGTATTAAGGAGCACCAAGCACATACTGTTAAACAAGAAATAAAGAAGTCCTCCATTGCCAAGCACTCTTGGGAACATGGTCATATAGTTAATTTTTCTAACCCACATTTAATTTGCAAACCTAAATTTCCAGTTGAACTTGACTTCCTGGAGGCGTTTCATATTTTTAGAGTATTATATAAGAGTATTATATAAGTATAATATATCACGTATATTTAGTGTATTATAATTTTGAATTTTGTGAAATTTTAAATAATAATAGTATTTCAATAATAATAGTAATTAGCGACTATTGAATATTCTATGTCTCATTTAAAAAAAAACTACATAATTTTTTTTTAAAAATTTTAATGCATTACAATATATTGAGCATCTTGAGAAGTTGATTAAATGAATTTGAGCATTGTTAACTTACACTTAACAAATTATCAAAATAACATAAGAAATCAGAAAATAGCAGTTAAAAAAATCAATAATCAGATAACCAATTTTTGTAGAATCACAAATTTCAAAATTAATTTTATGATTTTTGATTTTTTTTCAACTGTTATTTTCTAAATTTCTTACTTTATTTTGAGCATTTTCAAAGTTAACAATGCGCAAATATTTCACTTAATCAACTTTTCGAGATACTTTGTTCAGTGTAAAATATTAAAATTATAATATAATTTCAAATTTTTATTAACTAGGTAGCAGCTTTCTTATTAGTAAAATTCCCTAGTCGAAAAACATTACTATTTCTTGTAGTTTCTTGTATCTATTTTTAAATTCAACAATATAATTTATATATTAGACTACTATATTTTTTCTATGAGTTAAACTATTAAAAAAGCATGAAAATATCCTAACTGAATATTTTTTTTTTAGATATTATATTTAAACTTATCTAAACTCCGAAAAATTTGACTGTTTATAGAATATAAATTGATAAAATATAAAATAGAAGTTACCTAAATTAGGAAAAAAACACTTTCATTTAAAATACATCGTGATACTGTTATCAGCAGTGAATTGATATTTTCTTACTTATATGTTTCTAATTGATTTCTATTCATTGTATGTCCTTCCATTTTTAAAATAAATGCATTTATTTTAATTAAAGTAGTAAACCTAAGACATATTTTAAAATGCATCTGTGTAACAAGAAAAGGTCGTGTTTTAAATTCAATTTAACAGCATGGAATTTTTTTTTTTAATTTCTTTTCTTACTTAGAACACTTTTTCAGATTACTTTGTTTACTCCTTTTCAACATACAACGAAATAAAATATAAATAAAATACAATATATTTCGAAATAAAAAAAATACAATATATGAAAGGGACAATGTAAATATAACTCTAAAAATACAATTAAATTAAACATTCTTATACAATAAATTTAATCATCTAAACATAATAATTTTTAGGAAAAGAACACAATGAAATTCATTTTCTAAAATATGCGAAAATTATTATAATGAGAATATTAAATGAGAAAATGAAAAAAAATATGAGAATATTAAAAAAAAATACAATCAATTTTATTACAGAAATACACAGTTCGTTCAAAATAAAAACTATCGAAAATATACCGTTATTAATTAGGACACGCAAATGTCATTTGCAGTGAAGAAAAGAAAGAGAGCATCAAATTACGCTGAAACACAAGCGCTAAGCACGTTCTCCAGTATAATGCCATTGTCCATCCGTAAAAAAATCTTTCAAAGAATTCATATTCCAAGCAGCAGTCTCAGACTTCGGGGATTTGCGTCAGAAGAATTTTATAAGTTTGAGAATCTGTCATCTCACAGATGTTGGAAAACAAATCGGGGGAGGGAAAACAACGGTTGGCCATCTGTTGCGTTCCAAAGGAGAATGTGTTGGTAATTGATTTATTATAGATATTTGATTTATTTTTATTGGATTCTCAATAAAACTTGGATTTTTGTGGGCTTATCAATCGTAAACAGTAATTTAGCCGATGTATTATCAAGTTTTATCAAATAGTCTTGGTAAATAGTTCATGTGATAATTATCTCAAGGGCATGCTAGATAATAAATAGTTGATAAATTAGTACAGGTATGATAAATTTAGTGGTAGGAATTTATATAAATGATTATTCAAGACTGTTGAAAAAGTTTTAGTACAAACCGAAAACAAAGTTGATAAATTAGTACAGGTATGATGAATTCAGTGGTAGGAATTTATATAAATGATTGTTCAAGACTGCTGAAAAAGTTTTAGTACAAACCAAAAAAAATTGATAAATTAGTACAGGTAAGATAAATTTAGTGGTAGGAATTTATGTAAATGATTGTTCAAGACTGTTGAAAAAGTTGTATTACAAACCGAAAAAAAAGTTGATAAATTAGTACAGGTATAACAAAAATTTAGTGGTAGGAATTTATATAAATGATTGTTCAAGACTGTTGAAAAAGTTTTAGTACAAATCGAAAAAAAAATTGATAAATTAGTACAGGTATGATAAGTTTAGTGGTAGGAATTTATATAAATACTAGCATGACGGTGAGATAATTATCACATGAACAACCGTTCCCCCTCCCCCTACACTCATAGATGGCACTCGGTTCAAAAATTCAAAAAATTATATCTGTAGATGGCAGCACTAGCAACGGCTCGTTTAAAAACTGTTTAAAAACTAATTATTTTAAACTCGTTTTAAAAGAAAACGTTAATATTCATGAGACAAAAGTACGATTCGTCACTGCTCCGGGAAATTCCCTTTTCTTTATCCCTCACATGTTAAGTTCCGTTGTGTGTGAGACCCACAAAAGGGATTTTTACTACTGCAATAATTTATATGATGTTATGAATAACTTAAAATAACTAGAATTAATATAAAGTTTATTTTAAAAATACGGCATAGTTATTTAAATAAAATTCTTCTCAGCACAAGACAATTCAATATTTAAATCACGAAAAATAATTCATTTACTTTATATTCTAAATTGATAAAAAAAAATGAAAATTAATAATTATTTAGAGTAACACGATAAATTTACATCTTATAGAGAAATATACTAATTTTTCAAATTTTATGTAATTAATAGTAGTAATATTCTTAATATAACAAAAAATACGTAAAGCACATTGATACGTTACCTTTACAGAAACAAATATACCAAATTTAATTATCTTGAATTAAAAAACATACAAATATATCAAATCCTATAATAGGAACGTTATAAAATTTAAAGAAAATAAAAATAATCAAATTACACAAAAATATATAATAAATATTACCGATTGAAACTTTATAGATATGAATATCCATATTCAGTTAATATTAATTAAAGAAATGCCTTAAAATTATGACTCAAAACAAAATAAATTTTATTTAGTAAAAATTATTAGTCTAATTATTACGTATGGTATAAAAATTCTTAAAATAAGGAATTTTGTTATATTTTTCTATATTTAAATATATCACATTCATATATTTAAATTCTAATCGTTGAAAGAAAAAAATACACTCGAAGTATTCATAAATTCATCATGTTATGTTTAATCAACTATATTCTCATTAAATGCATTAAAATAATATTTATCATATTAAGGAATATCAAATTTGATTAACTCTCTTATATGACTGTTTTTACGTTTTAATAGTTCCTCTTTATTAATTTACTCATGTTATTTTCATCAAATAAAAATAAAACCGTTAAATTAATATATTTTTTAAATTAAGTAAACAATAAACTTGTATTAAAATGTGTGGATAATTAAAATTATTGTACTGGTAACATCACGTTCGTCATTTTCATTCTAGATATTTCATAAGTTAGTATAATTATAATTATTGTATCTCAAATTTATATAAATTTTAACACCTTTAAAAAGTTTTGTAATAAAATGTATAATTTGCTTTGTAAAACAAATAAACTTTCATGTCTTTGAATAATATTTTTTTTTAATTTCTATCATTAAAATGCTATGATAATGCTATAATGACTTTTAAATAGTTTGCTTATTAAATTTCGTATTATAACTCACATTTAGTTTAGAATTTTATATTGTTAAATATATAATGTAATACAAAATATGTAATGTATATACCAAAATATATACCAAATATATAACGTATTCAAACATGAAAGTTTTGATACTTCTTAAATGTTTGTTTTTAGACTCAATTTAAGGATATACATATAGAATCTTGATTATTTTATTTTTAAACACGGCATAAAAAAACCAAAATTTCAAAGACTATTCTATCAACTAAAGGAATATAGTAAACAAAAATATGTAACACTTTTACATTACCTATTACATCAAATACAAACAACATAAAAGCTTTTGTTTAATGAGAAGATTGTTTTTAAGTTAATGATACATTAAAAGTATAATATGGATATGGCAGATATTTATAAAAATAAAATTTAAAACGTTGTAATTGAACAATTATCAAGAATTTAAAATGCAGAAGAGAAGACAACTTTTGTTTAATAAACACAAGGGCTTCGGTTTCAGAATAATGTAATAAAATGTTCAACAACTTTTATTATTTAATATTTTCTGAAATTTTCTTATCCCTATGCAAACAACTAACTGTTACGCATAACCAAATCATATCACTTAGCTAATGGAGTGGTCAATCCCGAGCAATTTCATCGACAATTAAATAATACATATGTTCTGTATTTTCTTATCCTGAAATATATTACTCTAAACTAATATGGCTATAGCAGATAGTTATTAAAATAAAATTTAAAACATTATAATAGAAAAATTATCAAACACATAAAATGCAGAAGAGAAAACAAATATAAAAATATGTTATATTTGTTCAATAAACACGAGTGCTTCGATTTCAGAATAATGTATTAAAATGTTCAACATCTTTTATTTTCTGAGATTTTCTTATCCATACGCAGACAACTAACTGTTACGCAAACAATATCATCTAACTATTGGAGTCGTCAATCCCAAAAAGAGACCATAGTCAATCAAATAATACATATCCTCTGCATTTTCTTTTCCTGAGGAATATTACGCTAAACTAATATGGCTATAGCAGATAGTTATTATTATAAAATTTAAAACTTTATAATGAAACAATTATCCAACACATAAAATGCAGAAGAGAAAACAAATTCTTTAAATACGTTATATTTGTTCAATAAACACGAGTGCTTCGGCTTCAGAATAATGTAATAAAATGTTCGACATCTTTTATTTGTTAATATTTTCTGAAATTTTCTTATCCATATGCAAACAACTGTTACGCAAACAATATCACCTAGCTAATGGAGTCGTCAATCCCAAGCAATTCCATAGACAATCAGATAATACATATTCTCTGCATTTTCTTTTCCAGAAAAATATTACTCTTTACATAAAGAAACTGTTTTATTAGATGTAAGAAAAAGGATTCGGAACTGGATGACAGCCACATTCGGAAAAGACTTTCTCCTTTATTGTCATTTGTATGTTTCACTTTTATTTAATAATTAGTTTCATTTCGTTGTTCGTCTTGTTTGATCCTAATGGAAATTTCTGTTTTCATTTGTTTGAGTCGCACAATATGTCTTAAAAATACAAAAAAAAAACTTTTAGCTAAAGATCCATTTTATTTTTCTTCAGAGAAACAACTCAATAAATAAATATAAATAACAGTTAGATAATGCCCTATCTTCAATTCATTGAAATCATCTACCATTTAAAAAGATATTAGGTTTTTTTTATGTAACTACTTATGTTTATGAAGAATGCACGTTATTGTGAGAGAGAAGATAATTAAACTTGTATTCCAGGCACGTTTGAAATTTCTATACTCTTTATTTTTTTTAATTCTGAAATAAGTAAACAGTTAATGCACATATTTGCATTATACAAAATATCTTTAATATTTAGTATTTTCCTAGTTTTGCCAGAGAGTTGTAATATTAAATAGAGAGCGCCTTCAATACCAGACTCTCGTAAGGCCGCGGTGTCAACATTGAAAAGAAAAACCCACATCACGTGGTTATAGCGCTGCCACATTTGGCGTTCAGACATGTGCAGGAGTTTCAAATTTGGCGCACTTTCTTCTTTTTTGGTGATAAGGAGTTCTGTCCATATTCAACTTTTTAACATATATGTACGTATTTACTTATTTTCAAACAATATGCGCTAAATATTTCCTCTTCATTAACGAAACGAAAATATTTTATTTGTGTTCAATACTCGAAGAAGCGAAACTCTTTATATTTCTCAGGTTTTATTGTTTATATTTTCTTATTGAAGTATATAAAATAACAATTGAAAGAACTTCGCTTATGGTAAATTTTTTACATAAAAACGTAATGCAATTATTTCAAAACTACAAAGTAAGAAAAATCTCCTTAATATATCTGTTAAACTCCCTTAAATTGTGCCACTCGTTCAAAAAAAACTATATTTAAGTACAAAATTAAACACAATACCATATTACAATACTTCGATCTCGTTTAGTTCTTAAAGTCGCCAAGGCCTTCCAAGTAATATTGGCGCATGAATGAATTGGCATTTCCACATATCACGAGGTTTCAATGATGCACACACGGAAATCAGCATTTTTATTCCTCTATTTGTATCATTACTCTATGAGTTTTACTAGACAAATTCAATGCATATTATTCCTCTTATAATATCACTCCTTCACGTCGGTATATTTAGGATTTTTTCGTATACTTTATTGGATTATCATAATATTTTTTAAAGTTTTAACTGCATTTAATATCCCAACATTTTTAAATAAACATTTTCGCATTTGAAAAAAATCAAATAAAATCTTGACTCTACATTGTAAAAAAAGGTACTTAAAAATGAGTACCTGAACTACTCGTTTATCTTTGAGTACAATTGCATCGTAAATGAGCGCTAACGTACTCAAATTTAAGTAATCGTATTTTATCAAAAATGATCAGTGTGATTTAATATTGCTAATCTCAGTTTCTATTCAAGCCATCTTAACAAAGCGATCTGATCTTATTACAACTCAATTATCTTACTTCCAATTCTTTTGGCACACCTTTTTAACATTTCTTCTGTTTTATAACTTCTTCGCGTCGCCCTGGTAGTACAGCGGATAAAGCACACTGAACTGCGGTGCCTGGTGATCTTGGTTCGATTTTCGATAAGTCTTGGTTGTAATTGTTGATATTTATTGAAAGTGATTTGTGAAGGCAACCTATGTAGGCAAACAACTGCTCTTTTAATTCATTAAACTCATTTTTTAGTTTATGTCTTTTTCAAAAATGAAACTTATGTATTCGGAGCATCGAATGTACTCAAAAATTAGTAAATTTTACTTATTTCTGAGTACCTATTTTTAACAGTATAACTTGTATAGAAAAAATACTGGCGGTGACAAATGCTTTAAAGAAAGAATACATCGTGAGTTCCCACCTTTGTAAAAATTCTTGCCCTCGCACTTTTTTATTTATACGCTACATTTATATCATAATTTTATATCATTTTAATTTTAAAATATAATTGATTTCATGTAAGTCCCAATATAATTTTACGTAGTCTGAGATAATTTTAGCTATTATGTTTTTTAATGCTTTTTCTAGCTATACACTCCTGCTATATAGAGAAAATGGATTGAATATTCTAAATATATGTAAAATACATTCAAACAAAAATGTAAAATACATTTTGACTAACTTGCATAAAAAAGATACTGGCGATGACAAATACCTTAGAAAATGCATCGGTAGTTCCACCTTTGTAAAAATTCATGCCCACGCAATTTTTTATTTATACGCTACCTTTATACTATAATTTTCTATTATTTAAATTAAAAAAAAATGATTTCATGTAAGTCCCAATATTATAGTTTACGTATTTACATATTATATCTACGTTTTTATCATATTTACGTTAAGAGACTTACCTGAACTTTATTAACTTACCTTAATTTTACCTGAGACAATCTTAGTAACTAGATTTTTGAATGCATTTTTTAGCCACGTAGAGAAAATTGATTGCCTACTCTAAGTATATGGAATACAAATTTCAAAGCATGTTGATATGTGAAATAATTTATTCTTAATTAAAGTCTATCCATTGCGCCGAACTGAAATGTTAAATTGAATAAAATGTGCCTAAATTAATTTTATTTGATTAAAGCTTTTGTAGTGCTTAAATTTCGAATGAGGATAATTATTAATTTAGAATGGATGTTTTCTTTAAATGTAATTGTTTCTCATATCTATTCACTGTTTTATCCTTCCCCAATTACCATATTAACATGCTTTTTAAACTATAGCCATTATAAGTTTACGCGATACGATGTTTTTAAAATAAATACTGCCACTTTAACCCACGATCTTCCGTCTTATTATCTGAAATGAATTCCTAGTTCTTAACAAAATCCAGTGTCATAAATATGTACTGCCAAATTAGATCCCTTTTTGTTTTCCTCTCCTCGAGTGTGTATACATATTTAATTCCTCAATCTGTCTCCATAATTCAGTCTTGAGATAACTTGATCCACCTTTCTATTCATCGTCTTGAACAGTTTTAAATTAATATATTTATATCCAGCCTACTAGGCTTGGGCGATTATTCGATATATATCAAAATACCGGAAGGAAATAATCGCAATTTCGATTTCGTAATTTTCGATTTAGCGATTGTTAAAAGTACTGTCGGAAGTACGGAAGAACTCAAGTACGGAACTTCTATATATATACGTACTTTTTCTTTTTAAAAAATGAGCAGTGTGATTTAATATTACTAATGTCAGCTTCTGCTCAAGCCATCTTAACAAATCCACCTGGCAAACTTAAAATAGTTGTGCAGAAGATGGTTTTCAACATTATTTGATGTCAATTGCTTAAATGGAAACTGAGTTATTACAATTAAAATATTTTACTTCCCATTCTTTTGGAAAACCTTTTTAACATTTATTCTGTTTATAACCTCTTCACTTCTCCCTGGTGGTACAACGAATAAGGCACTGAACTCCAGTGCCTTAGGATAAGATTCCTGGTAATTCTTGGTTGTAATTGTTGATGTTTATTGAAAGTTATTTATGAAGGCAGCCTACGTAGGCAAAAAACTGTTCTTTTCATTTATTTTCACTCACTGTACTCATTTCTGAGTACATATCTTTTTCAAAAATGAAACTTCAGTATCGAATGTAATGAAAAATGAGTACATTATATTTTTGAATACCTATTTTTAACAGTGTATATAATGCCTTTATTTAATTCTAACTATCACCATTACAATGGTTTCAAAGATGATACGAGATATAAATTCCTTTACAAAGAAAGTTTGAATCCTTAACGGTTGATCCCTACTGTCTTATACTATTATCCAGTACTTTATAGACGTTCCCTAATATGAAAAGCCCACTTTTATTAAGAAACATTAAGAAAATTGTTTAGGACCTCATTTCCTTTTTCCAGGACAGGATTCTCATTTCCGGAGTAGCAACGACATTACTGGCGATTTCAGTTTTAATTAACTCTGCTTGACAGCCACAAACATAAATATATTCGATGGAAATATTAGCATAGGAATTTGATAAAAAAATAAGACTGCTTAAATATCATATGGTCACATCTTGTTGTTAATTTGCAAAAAGAGTTGCAAATAAAAGAAATTCACAGGGTTTTATTGATTAAAATATTGAAGCCTCTTTAGTTAAATAATTTCAAAGATGCCCGTTAAAATTGTTTTCTTATCATAATAAAATATTGGACAAAACTGAATAATAGGACTTTTAATTATATATTAAAGAGTTAACTTTTTATTGTATTGCCTTTTATACATAATATTTAGGATTTTGGCCTCAATAAACTTTTATTTTTCCTAAATAGAGGATATATATATCAATGAAGTTTGTTTTTAATAAGTTACAATGAAACATAATATGAATATTTCAGAAGCATTAATTTCTGTAGTATTTGAATTTAAAAAATACTGTAAATGTATGTTAGTTTAAAATTCTATCTATTAAGTGTAACTATATACACTATGTTTACAAAATCTTTTTAACATTATTTTTCTCCATACCCCATTCTCCATTTTAACATTACTTTTAATGTGTAACATTGCGATGATTCAATGTTTTAAAACAGTAAACACTACCGTATAGTTTTAATACTAAACTAATCTACTATATTAGTGCAGTAAAGAGATTTATGTTGTTACTTTGGCACTTTATAAAATCTTTATAACATTATTTTTCTCCATACCCCATTCTCCATTTTAACATTACTTTTAATGTGTAACATTGTGATGATTCAATGTTTTAAAACAGTAAACACTACCGTATAGTTTTAATACTAAACTAATCTCCTATATTAGTGCAGTAAAGAGATTTATGTTGTTACTTTGGCACTTTATAAAATCTTTTTAACATTATTTTTCTCCATACCCCATTCTCCATTTTAACATTACTTTTAATGTGTAACATTGTGATGATTCAATGTTTTAAAACAGTAAACACTACCGTATAGTTTTAATACTAAACTAATCTCCTATATTAGTGCAGTAAAGAGATTTATGTTGTTACTTTGGCACTTTATAAAATCAAATTATCTCCTACGTTTGGAGGCTTTTAACTTTAATATTAGTTTCAATTAATATTTTATTAAGCCATACTATTTTATATAATGTAAAACACTTAAAAACGTAATATAATAATAGTTCAAGTATAGAATAGTTAAAATATGGATTAAATGGTTATTAATTTTCATCGATTTTAATGACAGATTTGTTTAACTTGAACAATCAAATTTGTTTTTCCGTTTTTACTTTCAGAATAGAGCGCCATTTTCCAATAAATACTTCTCAGCGAAACTATCAATAGAAAAAAATATGTCTATTATTAAACAAAATCAGTAAACCTTTTCTAAGCAAAAAATGCTGCTTTGTCAATTAAGAAAAATAGATAATTAAAAAAAACTTTAAGCTATGATGGTTCTAATTAACTACCCATTTAAAGGCAATTACTTTATAAAATAAAATAAAAAATTGATGTTACAGTAATCTTCTTCAAATACTTTTTTTAATAAAGAGATCTCTGAAGAGTTTAATTAGCTCCTTTAGGATACAACATGTTTATAAATCTAAGTGTACTTTCATTTTATATAACTTTTAAAGTTACTTTTATTTTTTTTAAGCAAAATGAATAGATAAATTGCTAGTACGGAAGAATTAATTTTCTTTAAAGACTTCTAAGTAATAAGAATAGAATTAAAACTATTTAATTCACAGCGATATAAAATGAACTTTTTTTAATAAAAAGGTGAAAAAAAATTTATTGAAATTTTTTTTTATTATAGTTTAATTAGTCAAATAAAAGCTATTACAGCTTTAAAACAATCGTACATTGTTTCATTAAATATTTATAATATTATTCATTGTTATCCAAATTTTTTATTTCTAACTTTTCTAGTTTTGTACATCACGAAGAAAAATGGAGCAATTAATATATTATCACGTAAATTTATGTCTGTATATTGGTCCTAGAATGTTTTAAAAAATGAATAAGAATAAGTTAATTTGAAAAAAAAAAAAATTATAGATAACCTACATAAACTCAAAACAGATGGAGACACAAAGGTACATTTTAAAATAAAACAGTTTTTGAAAATTAATTACTATTTCTACTTTAAAATTTTTTTTAAACTTTAAAGGGCTGGAGTTTGATTTTAACATGGGTTTCTGGTTGAAATATCGGCCACCCTTGCTGTAAAGGTTTTAATGATTTTGTAGGTTCTATCAAGTGAGAAATTTCGATTAATGGATCTAAAAATTGCGATTTTTAATTGACGATTATACAATGTTAAAATTAGGTATTCAAAAATAAGCAAAATTTACTCATTTCTAAGTATATTCGATGCTTATCATAGCTTCGAATACATAAGTTTCATTTTTGAAAAAGACATGTACTCAAAAATGAGTAAAAATGAATAAAGAGAGCAGTTGCTTGCCTACATAGGCTGTCTTCATAAATCACCTTCAATAAATATCGACAATTACAACCAAGACTTACCGGGATTCGAACCTATGTCCTCAGCACGGCAGTCCAGTGCCTTATACGTTGTACTACCAGGGAGACTTCAAGAAGTTATAAACAAAAGAAATGTTAAAAAGGTGTAGAAAAAGAATGGTAAACAAGATAATTGAGTTATTATAGCTCAGTTTTAATTTAACGACCGACGTCAAATAATGTGGAAAACCATCTTCCATAATTCTGAACAACTATTTTAAGTTCGTCAGGTCGCTTTGTTAAGATGGCTTGAACAAAAGCTGAGATTAGCAATATTAAATCACAGTGCTCATTTTTGAGAAAATACGGTTGCTTAAATTTGATTACGTCATCGCTCATTTACGATGTAATTGTACTTAAAGAAAAACGATTATGTTCATGTACTCATTTTTAAGCACCTTTTTTTCAGCGTATGCACTATCGTATTCAATCAAATTTAATTTTTCATTTCAGTCCAATTCATCGATTTATTTTTTTTTAAATTCAAAAACATAGAAAAATTCCCTCTTTTATTAACTTTAGATTTAAACATTAGGATAAAAGTATGATTTTATTATTTTATGATTTTAATCCAATGTAAAAAATTTTTAAATATTCGAATTAAACTGCGTTTATTAAAATTAAAAATGTTGTTCTGTGACAAAGGTTTGTTGCGAAAACGTATTAATTCTCACATTAAAAGATATTTTTATGTACAGATATTTATTATAAAGCTAAATCAAAGTAAAAGCTACGGATTTTTTTTACGGTTTCTACGAAAATGCATATTATATTGGTAAAGATTTTGTGTGTGCCTTGTTCGAGCAAAATTCTTCTTAAATTGTCTTATAGAAATACTAAGAAGACAACACTTCTTTTTATTCTCATCTTGTTCACAGTGATAAAGATTTTTTTTATACGAGAACCTTAATATAAATTTAAAGTTAGTCTAAAAACGTCTTCTATTCATCTAAAAATTCAAAATAAAATTGCTTTAATAACAAAACCTTGGCATGTAAATATCTAGAAAAAAAGAAGCATCTTGGAAAATAATAAATTAGAATATACGAAGCGGTTAAAATAAAAATGATATAAGTCAATTTTGACACACACCACTATTACTTTCATCGCAAACTGAAACCCGGCCCTTTTAATAGGATTTTCCATATGCGGTGAAAGCAATAGTGGTCTGAGTCAAAATGGCCTTGCATCACTATTACTTTAACCGCCTCATGGTATTGATGTTTACTTGTTACAACGGTTACTTAAACCGCTAGTATATTATTCCAAAACAACAATATAATTAAAGGTACAGTTTTCACAGACTTATTTGTTTTGAATAAAAGTGTTGACGTTTCTTCTCAGATCTTAATTCAATTATTTATGAATATTTATAAAAAATAAAATTTTCTAAAGTTAAGGTAACGGGGAATTTTTGAAGCGTGATACAATAATTGCTCCTTCTTTGATGAGAAAATAATTTAAAATTTGTTTACTAAAGATTTTCTCAAACAAGGAGTTCCATTAAATGCATTGTTGCACAACAATGTATCTATATTAATAGAATTCCGTTCACTCGCGTGTTGAAGTATTGTTTTCGCAATTTAAACAAACATTAAAAAAGGCTACACGAAGAAATGAGTTAAAATAAAAAATACATAGCGCTAAAAAGTAAATAATAATAATATTCCTATTACCATTATTTGAGATTGACGTAAGAATATAGTTACATTTGCGTAAATTAACAAAAATAGCATACGGTAAAAATGGGCATAAAATTAACATTGATAACGCAAAAAAATCTTTTTGACCATTTCTTTTTGAAACCATATTTTTCCTATTTAGTTTTTAATTTAACGGGGAGTTTTGCCTTTAACTCTCGCTTTCTCACACACATACACAATTAAATTTCAAAATATACCAACCCATTTATAGAAATTTTGGTTTATAGCATATTTGACATTAGCCGTTAGATCTATGTCGTTAAAAATCCTTATTCAATACAACTAAAACAAATTTCAAATAGTAATTCCAAGAGGCAATACGTTTTAACTATGCTAAAGTTATTTTCAAAGTAGTATTAATGCTATTTTCAAAGTAGTATGCGATGCCCCCCCCCCCACCCCCATTCGTTGTAAAGGTGAAAAATATTAGCCTATTTCTTATAGCCAAAACTCATAAAAGTTTAAATTATCTGTTCAATCATAGACAGCTTATCAACGGTCCAGCATTATTAACGGTTTGTTTTAAAAAACACGTTTAATTGGATTAATTTAAATGCTTTAAAAAAAACATTGATATTTATGAGATGAACGTACGATTCATCACTGCTCCTGAAAATTATCTTTCTTTTGATACCTCATGTGTTAATATCCATTGAGTACAAGGGCCGTAAAAGGGATCTTTACTACAAAAAAACATATACGATACATACATTACGCTTAGTAGAGTCCAAGATATAACATCAGAATATATCCAAATAGCAATTTAAAAATTCGGCCACTGAAATCAGAGCTTTTTAAAAATCCGGTTCAAAACGGATAAAGAAAACCTTTTTCAATTCAAAAGCAGTCAACTATACTCAAAAATCCCTGTCTTATTTAGTCCTTTGTTAGTCAGCGGCAATTCAAAGAATTCTCATTTGAAGTTTCATTCCAATTAGGGATCATTTATTTTAATTCTTCCACTGGGTTCACTTGTATAAAGCACGCCGCCTTTTTATCTTTCCAAAAGGAATCTGAAGATTGGACGCATTCTAATGCTCGAAGTTTTACGACAACAGTAATAAGCATATGGTACATACTAAACACGGAAATGCGTTTTTTCTTTATTTGCTCCTCATTAGTAGCGACTGTTAAAACTATATTTAAACGCAAAGTGTAAATAGCTTGAAAGGATTTACTATTTAATACATTATAGCACAGATGGAATAGTGGTTAAGAGTCTTGAGGGAAATTAATCATCAGGAAGAAAGGAATTAGCTGCCACCTGGCGTTGGGATGGTATCACCAAAATTTGCTGTTACGATTAATAAAAAATATACTTATGTTCCGTTTCTACTCTCTTAACAATGACTCCAAAGCAAATGGGATTCTGTTCGAGTCTTGAATAATGAATGGTAGAACAAATTTGATTTGAACAATCTCCATTCTTGTATTTATTTGTTCAAAACCCATTCCAAACTGTAAGTCCGATAAATTCTTCTTTCTGTTTGCAGTTTTCACTGTCAAATTGTTTTACTTCTACAATTCACTACATTCAATCCCGTGGCGTATAGAAAGCCATGTAAAATAAATTTTTTGATATTCCTCTTTTAAATTAATGTAGTAAAATTAAGTTTTTGCATATATTTTTATTCTTATTTGCAACCTGTACAAAAATATTTATTATAGGGTAAGGTGGGGGAATTTGGTTCATGTGGTAATTTGAGTTTTTTTAGAATAAATATTAAATTACACATTGTTAAACTTATGTGTTGATCTTGTTCTTTTTTTAAATTACTTCGGTTAAAAATTACTTAATTACTTCTGTTAATGGTTAAAAATTACTTAGGAGAATATTTTAACAAAAAATTACATTTCTACGTGATTTAATTCAAGGCCAAAAGACGATTTATTTGAGTACACAAAAAAACTTGCGATAGTTTGATGCATGAAAACTTATATATAAAAACCAGAAAAGTCGAATTATTAACCAATAATCATGTGTTTTGTATAAAAGAAAACCTTTTAATACATTTTTTTCCAATGAAAAAATTATAAAAATTTCTAATTTACTTAGCATTTTTTTATTTAATTATTTATTTTGCAATGTTTTACAAAGTGGGAAAAGTGGATTTTCGAATAATTAATACTTAAGAATAAGAAATTCATAAAAATGGAACGATCGTCGGCAAAGTGCAATTATTCTGCAAAAATATGAATTTCAAAGCTTATAAAAGACAAGAATTACCTGCAAAAATGGAACCATAAAAATGGAACGATCGTCGGCAAAGTGCAATTATTCTGCAAAAGTATGAATTTCGAAGCTTATAAAAGACAAGAATTACCTGCAATATATTTAACACCTTTTATATGTTAATATAAATAAGTTACAAATGAAACCTGTTTTTTACCTGTTTTACCATACCTATTTTTTTAATAAACTGTCAACAAAAGAATATATTTCGCTAAGAAAAATTTACGTCTTTGCTTCTTTCATTACAAAGGAAATAGGATATTTTAAATGCAATAAAAATCGTCCGAGGAACAAATTAGAATTAATGTAAATACTGCATAGATTTCTGAATCAAAATAAAACAAATTATAATAGCAGGTGTTCGTTTTTCAATATAACGAAAAATAACAAAGGAATGAATAATAACAAAGGCGATTATTTTTCAAAATGGCATATTACAACTTGCGTTTTAGAATATACCGTTACAAAAACACTCCGTTAATCATAAAATATACTGAGTTTTGAAAAGTTGAAGGTTGTTATGCATCTATTTTATTCTAGTTACTAAATTGACTTAAATGTTTTATATAAAAAGGTTTGATTATTTTATACTAAAAATTCCATAATTCTCACTGGTGACCGTTGTATGCTTTCTAAGAAAAATAATTATTAAAAATATTTATAATCCTAGAAATGTAATAAAAAATATACGATCATGTTTCCAATAAATAAGCCTTTTTGTAAAACAACTTTAATTTTACAATTTGTTTCCTGAAATAAATTAGACTTTGAACGTCAAAAATCGAGTTTTAAGACCCAAATTCCCCCACTTATAATAAGGAAAAAACTAACGATAAAATTAAATATTAATAATAACTATTAAACTAAACTATAATTTGCCTAAACAAATTTCAATTACTATTTTCATAACACTAAATTGCTTCGCACATAATTAATATATATTTGAAATACAATAGGAAAAATTGGATAAATTTACTTTTTTTATTTTCTAATTTTACGTTGCATTAAAAAGTATTGGTGCCTTACAATTAGCATTTCTTACGATATAATCAGGCAGTTAAACCCTATTAGAATATACTCATTAAATCATAATTTTTATACTTTTGCTTTTGTGTAAATATGCCCTCTATGATATGACATTATTTATAATGGATCTGAAAAATGAATACTATGTTGCAAAATATACCTTAATTTGTAAATCATGTAACTGTTTGTAAAAATTCAGTTAAAATACTTGTTTAAATTAAACAATTTTTTGTGTACCATAACCACTTTTACAGCCGATTCTGAGGGCAAAACAGAACCTATTTTTAACACTCTAGTAGTGCACGTCATCTAGGAGATGCCAAGGCAACAGTAATTTGTGTGGCTCGGGTATGTCCGAACAGTTATTAAACACTTTTTTAGTATAGCAGTTTTGTTTTTACCTAGTTCCTTCAAATTTAGTGGTAGATAATCAGTATTACTGTATGAATTAGAATAGGAATATCACTGAAGAAACACACTTCAAAAAATGACTTACAAACTAAATGTTTGTAACCTTTTGAACATTGAAACGAAAAATTTAAATATGTCTGAATCTGATTTTGATGTGTTAATGTAAATTTACACAACCGTAAAAAAATTTGACATAAGCATAAAATTTAAAGCATTGATTTTTCTTTTTGTGCTTAAATAAAAATTAATTTTCTTGAAATTTTTTAAAGTTAATTTTATTTTCCAATTTGTAGTTTTCAAATAGGCAAGTTTTCCTAGCTCTCCACTTTCTTTTATTGTGGTTTTTTTTTTTAATTAATAAGCGGATATTTTTTAAAAATACGATTTAAAGGGTGTTCAATTTATACTTTTTGAAGAGAATTTTCTTTAAAAATTTAAAGAATACAAACATTACAGGTTATTTAAAAAATATTTTTTTTATATATATTTTCTTCTCACTCCCTAAGACATAAATAAGAAATTGTATTGAATTTGAACATGACAATATATATACGTTAAATATACTTGCATAATATGTTTCTTGCATATCATATTTCAAAAGATAGTTTCTGAAAAGTAAGAATTTTTTCTAATTTCAGAGTAAAAAAGGTACATATTGTGTGTTTAAATGCAAATTAAATACATGTTGCTAGACTTTTTATTTTATTTGTAAAAATCACAACCCTTTTAGCATTTGCTATTTTTCATCCTACAGTAAATGAAAAAGGAGGAATGTGTAAATTTTTTACTCATCTATCACCAATTTCTCCTAATTTAATTTTATAATATGAACATTACATCTTTATAAAATAGTCCTTTTTATGTTAAATAAGATGTTGATTAGTGTATCCACCGTATTTTTAATAAAAATAACCTTAGAAAATGTATTAACATTGTTTCTTTTAATGATACAGCATTTGGAATGGACAAATTCATTTAACTTCTTATGGGAAAATACTCAGATACGAGCCATTTGTTGGTCTTTTCTTCTGCACTATTGATACATACTTTTATTTTAGAAAACTTAAATTTATTTGATAATATTCTTAGTTTAACCCTCCAAGTGGTAAGCAAATTACCGAAATTGTAAAGTAGTTTTCTATGCAAGTGACTTTAAATAATATATATTATTTTTTTAATTTAATCTTTGTCTTTCTAAAGAGAAAGTTTTAATTTATTTTAAACCAAACTAATTTTAAAATTATTTATATAAAAATGCTGTATTTGCTAGAAAAACAAGTGATCCATGGCGGCCAATTTTTTGGGAGAGTCGATCGAAGGGTTAATATTTCAATGTTATCCAACTTCTTATCTTTAGAAAACCTACATTTATCTAAATTTCAAATGTATAATATCTTAATATATGTTCAATAAGCAACAGATTTAAATCAATTTTTTTATCGAGAATTAGCTTGAATAGGATTTGTGATCCTGGAAATCGGATGTATGTAGGTATTAAAATAAAATTTTAGCCTAACTTTAATTAAAAAGTTATTTATTTATATAGTTATAACAAATAGTTCTGAGAAAAATCCACTTTAAAATATGATAATTTTTTAAGAAAATTTAAGTTTTTTAAAGAAAAAAAAAATTCAATTTTCTGCTATTTTTTAAAATTGAGTTAAACAAAAATTTTTAATGTTTTAATATATTGGATTATATTGTGTTTTAAATAGATAAATATACTATATATATATATATATATATATATATATATATATATATATATATATATATATATATATATATATATATATATATGTGTGTGTGTGTGTGTGTGTGTGTGTGTGTATGTATATATATATATATATATATATATGCTATATATAATTATGCGTAAAGTGTAAATAGGAACATAAAACACACAAATAATTTTTTTTTAAAACAATGTTTGTAAGGATTTATTTTGTTATTTACTATACAAGTGAACGCATTAAATAATATATATATATATATATGATTATTAATACAAATTATAATACTTTATACAAACAATAAAAATCTAAAAATATATCAAACATTAAAAAATACTTTTAGCATTATTACTATTAAGTTCCAAAGTAGAAAAAGTATTTAAAAAATTAAAGAATTGTGAAAAACAAAGATCATATTTGCAATAAATCTATAAAGAATAAAGTAACAATTGAAAAAAATATAAATATAAATGCAATTTTTTTAAAAGAATGTTTATAAGAATTTTTTTGTTAAGTACATGTGAATGCATTAAGTAAAATACAAAATTAAAATATATACATATTTAATTATAATTTATATTTACAGAACACATTAAACTTATAATCACAGAAATTACGATTATTAATACATCACAGTTGGTCTTAATAAATTTAAAAAGCAGTTTAGTATAAAAAAATATCATACATTTCAGTATGTGTAAAGTAGTTAGTAAATAATTTAGATTATTCTATTGAATAATAAAGTAAGTATAAAAATCACACAAAATTGTCCACTATACAATTAAAAATATTTTTCAGCCAACAAAAACTACTTTTTCAACTAAAAACAATTTACAAAAACATAGTACATGGATTTTTGTACATTATAATGTATGTTTAGACAATTTATCAAAGGTCATTTAAAGTGTCACCATGCAGGTTAGTTATAACAAAAATTATTTTATTAAGCTTTAATTTGTTTGTCTTTTTTAATACCTCAATATTCTTAAATATATAATTAAATATTATAATAAATAATATTATCAAAATATTATTCAATAAATGACATTTATTAATACTTCTAAGAAAAATTACACAGTAATTTTCAATATTGGTTTCTACATAAAACACATCAGCAATAACAAAATATTAACAATAATTTAAATGCAATTGTATTAAATTTTATA
This sequence comes from Troglohyphantes excavatus, assembly GCA_963932185.1. Classification (NCBI taxonomy): domain Eukaryota; kingdom Metazoa; phylum Arthropoda; class Arachnida; order Araneae; family Linyphiidae; genus Troglohyphantes; species Troglohyphantes excavatus. The sequence goes on along the minus strand of OZ010676.1, from coordinate 26,659,813 downwards.
ACAATACCAATTAGTTTAATTTTAAGTGCTGCCCGTATAAATAAGAAAACTCAAAGAGAAAATAAATACAAATAAATAAAGTTTTAAGCTTTCATTTTTTTTTACAAAAAGCCAATTCAACTTCAAAAACATACATATTATTTCTATAATAAAGCTAAACTTTTACAGCCCTTGTACTCAATGGATTTTAACACATGAATTATCAAAAGAAAGAGAATTTTCAGGAGCAGTGACAAATCGTACGTTCATCTCAACAATTTAATCACTGTTATTTTTCTAATGCATATAAAATAATTCAATTAATTTAAATGTGTCTTTTTAAGCAAACCGTTGATAATGCTGCTATCTATGAATGGGCAGAAATGCCAAACTTTTATGACATTTTGGCTAAAAGAAATATCCTAATATTTCGCCCTTACAGCAAGTGGGTATGTGGATTCATGCGATAATTATCAGGTGTACATGCTAGTACTACTTTAATGCACATTTCTTTAGTTTCTATCTAACGACTCATTATAAAAAATATTCTTTGGTTTGTAAAATCCATCAATTCTATTATATCAGTGTTAGTATAGTACAGATATATTTACAAAAAATTAAAAATTAACAATGCATGACAAAGGATTCAATTATCACTTCTTTTTATTCTGAAATTGCATTACAAATATAAATTGATTGTTGAAATTATACAAATTATTAAATTAATTGTGTCAAATTAATAATATTCCAAAAATATTTTAGAACTGAACTTTAAATAAAGGTATTATTGAGATTCATAAATATTTCAAAGTAGATTGTTGTGTCACTAAAAATCCGAAATATCCCAAAATATGTTACTGTGATCACACACACTATTTAACCTACTGTATTTAAATAAATTTAATCAATCCTGTTTCTTAACCCTTCCTGATTTTCTAAGGACACAAAACTTGGTATAAGAGCAGAGGACATATCTTCTATAAGAAAAGAAAGAAAATTAGAACACTTTCTTTAAGATATCAAAATATAGAGAATGGCCAACATAAAATTGTATTCATTTTGGCTCAAACTCAAGTTAATATATTTATTCCCAAGGATACAATATGTATATAAATTACACATATATAATATAATAAGGCACATGTAATACCTATTAAAATATAAATAAGAGTGTCCAAATATTTTTTGTCTAATATTTTTTCAGTCAGTAAAAAATAGTGCAAACTTAACAAGAGAAACAGTAAAAAAATCACAAATGGAAAAAAATGCATTGTTAAAAAAATCAAATATTAAATTTTTGGCACACTAGGCAATCGAAGGACTGGTGTATTTCCTACGAGATTAGCATGATTCCTTAGCAAAATTCTTTTTATTTTAAAGATGTTTGATAATCCTGCAAAAACATTTAAAGAAATTAAATTAAAAATAAAATCAGTTTTTAAACTTTAAAAATAATAATATTAAAAAAAAAATGGTAAGTAACAATAACATTATTCACATCAAAGAAAATATTCCAAGGATAGCTTGAAAATATATTTGCATTTATAATAAATATAGTAGTGATATTATTATAGGATTTAATGCATTTTTTTTTTAACTTAAATTCTTTTATAAGTATGATTAGAAAATTATTTAAAACTTAAGTTGTGCTAAAATATAATTCTACCAACCACTTACATATAGTATATTTGAAACTTTTATGGAAAAAATCTTTCAAATATTTAAAAGTGAACTCAAACATACAATTTTTTTTTTTGATTTGTATAAATTTTTGACGGGGAGTAAGATTTTGAAAATGGACTTTCCTTAAATGTATTACTAACTACTTGTAATAAAATACAAAGAAAAATAACTCCATTAAATATGTATTCAGTGGTTTGCTTAAAATATGGTAAAATTCAAATAATATCAGTAGTAATATTCAAATGATATTTTTTAAGCAAAGTGTAGGAAACATATATTTAAATACAAAATTGCTTACCTTGCATTTCTAATAAACATTTTTCTTTATCATGAATGACATAAAATGAATTGATGAAAAAGAATGCAGCTCCCAGGATTAAAATAAAAGTTGGAAGAAAAAGCGAATACTGCATGCCAGTATAGTTTGTTAAAGGACTTTGATCTCCATTCGATAGTGCATCAGATATCTAATAAAAAAAAGCATATATATATAAACACAAATATTGATCAAGAATATAATTAAGAAAAAATATTTTAGCAACTTACACAGCCGACAATATATGGACTACATGCATCCCCGAGAGTATGTGAAAGTGTAATTTGTATAGCTTCCGCCATTGATCTTCTTCTAGGAACAACAACATACTAAAAACAGAGTAAAATGACAAATATATTAAACACATTTTTCCATTTAAATGAAAAACTATTGAATACAAATGAATCATTCCTCAAAACAAAGGAAAGCTAAAAATAACTCAATAGGGTTGTATGAATAGGAAATGAATACTTGAAAATCTATAACAAAGTTGCAACTAATAAACAGGTGATGGCCATTTTAAATATAAATATAATGTAAAACGCTACCAACACACCATTGCTTTTTTATAGTTTTATTTTAAAATACTCACCAGTTGATAGAGTCTTCAATTAGAGAGACTGAATTATTTGGGGAAAAAAGGGAAATTATGAAAAGTAAATTTGCAGATGAAGTAGTGCCATTTGGAGTAAACAAATAAATTTATTTATTTATAAATCCCAATTTAAAAAATATGAAGGCAGTATAAATGTTTCTGTGTGCAAAATTCTGTGTCATAAATTACAAATAATAATAATAATTTTTTACCACAACGCCTCTAATTACATTACTTTCACTATAATTTGTATTAACGTAACTCAACAAGAACTATGCAGAATGAGTGTTTTGAATTGAAAACTAAAGCATAGTAATAATTTGGAATAGTTTCATTTAATAATGTTTATAAAAATATGCCAATATTCAAATAATTACTTTTATAATAAAATATTTATTTTTATTTATAAGTTAATGATTTACATGTGCTCTTTATAAAAGCTCTATTTTGAAATCATTTTCAATTCATACTCAGCAAATTTAGTAATGTGAAACTACAAAACAAAATAGAAATAGAATCCTAATTGATTAAAAATAACTTTGATATTTTGGCAGTTATAAAATACTAAATACAAAAGATTATATAACGTTAGATAAAAGTCTAGAATATAAATTTTGATTGTATGACAATGTAATTAATATTTCAGTCACTTTGATTAAATTTACAATACTGTAATCTTACTAATGGAAAAGATTAAACTAAACTTAAATATAATTTTTATTATCCATTATTTTAAGTGTTCTAAAAATATGACACTAAAAAATACCTACATTTTTTTAAAATTGTGTAACATCAAATAATTTGTGTAGTTATATATATGCATAGAGAAAAAAAATAAAATATTGTGAAAACTTTATCAAAACAAGCCTGAAGGTGCTGATTATTTCTGATAAGAACTTATAGAAAAATAAACATACATTAAATAATATATACTCAATTAAAATTAAATTAAAACTCAATTTCAAAGAAATTTGTAAAGGGTTCTGGAGATAGTGGAAAACATATTTGGAATTAACATCAAAGAATTTTTTTTTTTCAATTTCTATAGGCATGTTTTAGCATTACAAATATAATCGTTTTAATACAAATAATGACGACCAACTACTCGCTCTAAGCCCAGCAATGTTTGCCCTGTTTAATACATACTAAAAAAAAATAATTCTGATCTAACTGTCCTTTAAAATTACTTACTTCTGACATATTTAACCATCTCTTCTGGCAAACTATTTCGTTTATCTATTAATATTCATTCAGTAAAAAAAAACTTTACATTTAATAAAATTAACATGTCAAGTCACAAATACCAGACTATGTGAAGGTGTTGCAACAACTTTTTGGAATTTTGCCAAAACTCACTTAATCTTTATACCCCAACCTTTTCAAGAACGTTTTAACATTCAGGCTACTAAAATCTGAACATGTGGCTCTTCTTTAAAATCATGTGTAAACTCAGTAAGATTTTCACTAAATGTCTAGGCAGAAATATGAAAAATTGCATGGAAAATTTAAAAAAAAATATCAGAATATATATAATAAAAAAGTGACCATCAGATGCTTTATGTTCTAATCGTTTTTGTTGTTTTTTGCATCTTAATGGCCCTAGAGGACCCCACCTATACAGGAAGATGCAGCCTGTTTAATATAAAACAAGATATATTATATATACTTATTATATGCTTTTTAAAAACAATGTCAATGTAATTTATATATTTAGAATTTAATTATGTCTTTAGAATTGTATTTCACAGTGGATTAGTATCATCCCAACAGGGTCCCCCCCCCCCTTATATTTTATAAAATACCTTAGATAAAAAAAGGTTTTGTAGAAATTTTTATACAATAAACTTATTCTATCAAGTATTAGAAAGTTTAGTAAAAATTATATTAAAAAAAGTAAATCTGTCAAACTTACCAAAACAATGTCAGCCACCAAAACCCAATTCATGCATAGTAGAGTTACACCAAAAAAGATTAATGCCTAGAATAAAATTATGCAAAACTTTTACAAAAGAAAACCATAGAATCACAATACACAAAATATTCATAAAACAGAGAAAAATAGAAAAAAAATTAACATGCAAAGAATAAATTTCATAAACTCTGAAAATAAACTTTAAACTGATAATTAGCTTCTATATATGTAGGATGTAAAAAAAGCAACAAAGCAATGTAAAAAAATTATACAGATAGGATTACACCTGTTGCAATAATGTAGTCTAACAATAGTAGTACATCATTTAAGAAAATCTGGCATTCAGAAAAATATTAAGAGATTGATTTAAAGTTAATTTAAATTGACTTTTCTTCAAAAGATATTTTATTTTAATCTAACATTGCACAAAATACAGATAACATATTTTTATTTATCACAATACTATTTGGGAATCAAGTTAAAATTTTTGTGAATTCACTTCATATGCTACATCATTTAATTTTTAGTTAACTACTTTATTGTTGATATCCTTAGTATATTTAAGAGTATTTAAGAGCATATATACATAATAAATCTTTAGCTTGTTTTTAAATGTTTCCTATAGTCCACTGTTTAATTTCAGTAAAATAAAAACTTAGTAATAACAATTAATTCAAATCAAATAGCATGTTTACAAAGGTGCTGAGCTACAAACAACTATATAATTGTTTTAATAAGTCAATAAATTTCATAATTTCCTAATATTTAAATTTAAGGGGCAAATTTCAAAAACACTAGATACTATAAATTTCAAATACATACATCTTAGTAATCATAATTAATTCAAATCAAATGTCATGTTTACAAAGCGGCTGAGCTACAAAAAACTATATAATTGTTTTAATAAGTCAATAAATTTAATAATTTTCTAATATTTAAATTTAAGGGGCAAATCACACACACACATGTACTCATTATCAGTAAGTTTTTATCATATAAAAAGACCATTTAGAAATTCAAGTCATACATATACTTTAAAAGTAAATCAGGTTTTAAAAATTGAAAGTATTAAAAAAACTAGTTTATATTAAGACTGAATATCAGGTTCAAATCATCATAAAAAAGGAAAATGTTGCTCATTTTAAAAGTTTTAAAAAATTAGTAGATAAAACAGTCTAGTATCTGAAATTGCTGAATCTAATGTTTATTATCTCTCTTGAGTGCAAAACTACATTTATAATTGTTCGTAACAAAAAATAAGTTTTAAACACATAAAAAAAATTATCTATTTTTACACAAAGATAAAAAACACACTTACATAAGATATAGCAATATGGGAAGAGGCAACAAGGCATGCAGTGAAGACAAAAGGCACAGCAAATAACATACTATAAGCACATATCAATGGATCTGCTCTAGCATTGAATTTTCTAAAATACTGAGAAAGCAGTGATCCAGAAACAACTCCAGTTATACCAGCAAAGCATGTAATAACACCAAATACCATGGCAACACTAAAAATTAAAGGAAAAAAACAAATTTATTAAAAAGGCATAGATAGATATAAATAAGTATAGCTCCAAAATAAAATTAAAAACTTTTATTACTTACTAAACTTTGTCAGGTTTTTCACCATGCACTTCAAGTGCACTTGTCATGAAGTCTGGAACCCACCAAGCCAAAGCTCCGACGGAAAATGAGACACAAGTAAATCCTAAAGTAACCCATATAAAGGATGGTCTGCAAAAAATTGTTTCATATTAAATAATAAAAATATACTCCACAGATCTTGCATTCACAAATAAAGCAAATCCAATGGCATGTGGAGATATGTTTTGCAAAGCACGCAATTGCTAGAAACAGTGACAGCATGAATAGTCCAGTCAGCAAAGGATTCAATTCGGGATAAAATCCGGGAAAGCTGGAAACAATTTTAATCAATTCTAAAAACTGTTCTGTACGATAATTTAATTTCGCACCCCAGCACCACATCGGCGTTGGCCGCCATCTTGAAAAATTAGCGCCCAAACTCGTTTTTTTTTGTAATTATCTCTTTAGGTATTTATTATAGAGAAAAACTTTTAACCACAAAATTATTTTTCAATTCATTTCCAACAAAATTGCTATTTACACTTTTTTCATGCGACTCTCCGTTCAGACGCTAGACGAGAATTAAGTTGGTATCAAACCACTATGTAGCATGAAAATTCAAGAAATCGCTTAAATATGGCAGCTTTTTGTTCTTACTATTATTTAAAACATTTGTAAGTAGTATATAAGTAAAATATATAAATTCGTATGGAATATAAAAGAATGTAGATTATTATGTAAATTATTAATCTTTATTTCATGAACAATTGCGCTCACAAACTTGTCATTCAATACTTACGTTAACTATGCATTCTCAATAAATTACAATAAATAATTATAAATATTCTTTCAAAGATCATGATTTATTTTCTGTTTTTCACTGCTGCTTCCATAATATTTTCTTTAACTTCAATTGTCTCGACATGATGTACAGCCTCACATATTAAAAGGCTTTTTTTCATATTTGCGTCTTTAAAAAAATTCAGATGCATCTTGTTCACAAAATAAACAGGATTGTTTAAAATTGAAACCTACTACCTCTGCTCTACGAGATATCTTCAAAGTTGAAGGCTCTTGTTGCCTTGAGTGAAAAGTTACTGAATTCCTATTTTTCTTGTATATTTTTCGGCATTCTTCATGTACAGTAACCTTTTTAAGTTCCCTTAATTGGGTATGCTTCCCATCATTCCATTTCAAACTATATTCGTTTAAAGTGTTTAGTCCCTTTTCTTTTACTTCTCAAGTATTACAAGCAGGTAGCATTTTCTCACAAATAAAACACTTGTCTGGTGAAGACATAACTGATTAATCCTGTTTAATCCAAATCGTAAACATTAAACATAAATTAAATTTATTCTTAAAGGCAGGACACGCTGAATTTTAACGTCTGCACATATTCCAGTTTTACAGTAATATTAAAGAACTTTTTTCTAACACCCTTTTACGTGATGACACGTGTGAAAACAAATGTTTATTTGTACGTATTCATGTCCAGTGTTTATCTCCATAGAATGAAAGGACAATAAAGAACATTTACTAATTTAAAAGTATTATCTAAAAAAGGTTTACTAATATAACTCAGATGACAATTGATTCCTTTAGAAAATGCACTGTAGGTCCTCAAAGAATAGTTTGAACGGCAAACAAGACATCATTTCTTAATTAACCCCAAGTATCACATTTAAAAGTCAATAATAAAACCTTGTTCCAATACATTGTAAACATATGCCTCTTATCATTGTGTACTCCGTTAATGGTGTTAGACCAACACTTTACTTTTCAAAGCATAAAGGAAACTGGGGAATTGCAAGGTAACAACACAAAAGATTATCACTCAACCATGAGGACACAGTACTGCTGCTGAGCTGCGGTGAATAAAAGTGGTTTACTTTGTTATACTGAACACAGATGTAAATACGTAAGAAATAGGTGTTGTATACATTCTATGACTTGTAGGGAAGAATTTTGGAAATGTAAATAAAGACATTTAGAACTATCAGCAAAAAGTAATAAAATAGAAAAATATGAGATACATTACTTAAACTGAGAAAGGTTTTTAATTTCTATAAATAAGGAAATCATGAATAGCAATGCTTAATTTTGTCTTAGAAAATATATTTTTTTATTAAAATATATGTGCATAAGATAAAAATAGATATTTTTAAAATAAATAAGAGCAAAAAACTGTCATATATAAGCGATTTCTTGATTTTTCATGCTACATAGTGATTTGATACTAACTTAATTCTCGGCTAGCATCTGAACGGAGAGTTACATGAAAAAAAATTTAAATAGCATTTTTGTTGGAAATTTATTGAAAAATAATTTTGTAATTGAAAGTTTTTCTCTATAATTAATACCTAAAGAGATAATTACAAAAAACTCATTTTGGCCGCCATTTTTCAAAGATGGCGGGCAACACCAAGGTGGTGCAAGGGTGCAAAATTAATATATTGTATACAACACTTTTTAGAAGAGATTAAAATTGCTTCCAGTTCCCCAGATTTTTTTCCGAATTGGCCCTTTTTTCATGATTTGCTGACTGGACTAGAAGAGTAGGAAGGAAGACTTCTGTCTCAAAGTAAAAGAGTGAAATCAAGTATAGATAAATGGCTTAGGAACTTAGCATATATTGAAATAAAAAAGGGGTTCCATTGTTTTTATAAAAAAATTTCAAAAAAATCTACAAAATAAAATTAGAAATGATCAAAATTAGTTAATATTCTTAATAAATAGTGTTCTTGTTATGCGTTTTTCAAAGGGCGCCGCGCCCTGCCCTTTTTTTGTAAGTGCCGATGCGCCCTGCCCTTTTTTGTAAGTGTCGATGCGCCCTGCCCTTTTTTGAAGTGAAAAATGTGCCCTGCCTTTTTTTGTAAGTGCTGATGCACCCTGCCCTTTTTGTAAGTGTCGATGCGCCCTGCCCTTTTTGAAGTGAAAAATGTGCCCTGCCCTTTTTTTGTAAGTGCCGATGCGCCCTGCCCTTTTTTGAAGTGAAAAATGTGCCCTGCCTATTTTTCAGTATCTTCTTTGCGCCCTGTAATTAAAAAAAAATATTTTTCCGCAAAAACGTAGGTCTGTAGGATTACCTTGGTATCCCAATCGTGCCCTCAACCCACGTAACATTTGCTGAACAACGTAGTTAAAGTAAAGAGGCGTTTTTGAGATAAATAGGTATTCAGTTGGTGACATAAAAGATAATTGTAGGCTGTTTGTACATGTGTAAAGGATTACTTTTCTTAACACTTGAAATGGGGCGGCAGTTGAGCCGGAATTCACAATGCAACAATCCAAAAATTGCTTACTTTGAAGGAAGGTATTTTCCACAAGAAAGGATTGTAAATGACTCCTGTCAAAAAATCAACGCCTCTAATTATGATTTTCTTCGCTCCCTCACAGTGCCTGTGGATTTTTCCCTCCCTTTTTTTGAAATTACCCATTTCTATAATCAACCTTCACGTCAGAAAAATAATGATCTTTTTATCCCTTTTGTCCGAATATTTGCGATTTTCGTCAAATGAGGATATCACACGAAATTTAAGATGGTTATAACTCTTAATTTTGTTTGCCTCTGACGAATGCAACTTCCAGGTGGCACTCTTAAGAATTTTTTCATTCATAAAAATCATTTCATTCCTTAGAAATTCACTAAACGCGATCTGCTGCGATCTCTTTTAAAAGACTTACAATCCTTTTGCATCTCATAAATAAATGTTTATACTTCACCACTTTCTATTTCATCATGATTTGATTTGCACTACATAACAAAATTGCATTAAATTTTTCGAAAATATCATTTAATTTACGAAATTGAAGTTTAGGACTTGTCATTTGAAGTTATAAAAATTGATTTTTGGAAGAAGCTTTTTGTTTGGTTTGTATTAACGTTCTAATTTGTTTTACTGCTAATATATTTTGTTATTTTTTTTATATTTAAAACTTATCTCTCTCTCCCCCCCGCCCCCTTTATGAAATTTGAGATAGTAAAAACTTTTTAACAAGGAACTTTAGAAAAATTTGGGGATTTCAAAATTTTCTTTTTTGAAAAAATTAAAAAAAAAAAAACACTACTATTAGAGATTTTTTATGTAATGAGCTTATGGTGCAGTTTTTTTTTTTTTAATTTTATTTTTTGTGAAATTTTAAACATTTCTAAAAAGACTCTAAATTATACCAATTTTAAAAACGCTTTTAGAAAAGAGAAAATTCTGGCCCTCCTGAAAAAAATCCAGTTAAAGGTAAGGAAAGTGCCCTTTTAGTCAACAGAAGGTGCCCTTTTACATAACAAAAAGTGCCCTTTTTGACAAATCCCCCCCTGCCCTTTTTTAAAACTATGTGAACACTATTAATAAATAAATAATATTCTTAAAATACACGTAGAATCTTCCTAAAAATTTATAGCAAGGTAGAAAATTTTGCAAGACCTGTTGCAACATTTATTCTAATCAAATTGGTAATAAATTTGGATTGGTAGATTTACAGTTTATGGAGGGAAAAAACCACACCTATGAAGAATACAATGAATCTATAAACCATTTGATTCTATAAACAATTTAAAGATAACTAAAAATGAAGCAACATCCATCATTGTTTTTTGATGATGTGAGGCCTCCTTGAAGAATTACTCGCAAAGTTTCTGTTGAACGATTTGTGCTGGTCAGTTATAAAAAATTGATTAATTTAAGAAGATTTCAAATACAAAAAAATATTATAAAACTATGCTTCTATTTGAATAATATATTTATTTCTTCCTGAAAATATAAAACTTCAATTTTATTTTTTTAAAGTAAACAATGCTTAGACAGATTCCACTTTATGACACTAATGCCCAATTTTAATATAATACTACAAATTAAAATGCAAATTAAAATATTAAGATCAGATAAATTGTAAAATAATAAATGTTACTAAGAAAAAAATATTTTAAAAAATTAAGAAAATTATTTGCTATAATTATACAAAAATGCATGATTCGTATTTGTTACACTTCAGTTAACTACAAATAAGAAATACAAATATAGCTTCTAAAAGAAATGTGACAAAATATATGCACAACTAAAGTAATTTTAAAGCTCAGTACTAATACTTACATTTTACATACTGCAATCACATCTTCAAGAACACTAGTTGTTTTAAGCGTAACACCTCCATCGGCTTCACCACGAGGAGGTTCAATCAAAACTGTTAAGCATAGTATTACTGCTAAAATACCAAGACCTGGTGTTACCTAAAGTTAAATAAGTTTATTTCAATATATGGGGTAAATGCACCAGTTACCGACTACTTGGAAAAAATATTTAAAACTTTAATAGTTCCTTCAGTCAATGTTACTTAAAGGCTTTTAAAATTTAGATATTTTTATGTTTGGCCCTGGTTGGAAATTGGTACATTCACCCTATATATAAAAGAATAAGAAATACAACCTTACTATATAAAACTAATGGGAAATGTTATTTTGAAGGTTACAAATTTAAAATGAATAGAATATGAAATATTTAAACCTTTATTTAAAGAAAAATGTTATCATGCTGTATGGTAAATTTAAGTATTTATAATAATTGTACATAGTAAGCTCAAATTTTGCAATTTGAAAATTAATCATAAATGTAATATTTTAAATCTTGCAATATGTGAAATCAATTCCTAATAAGGTGTTTTATCAATGTTTTAAGCAACTTAGAAGTGTGATATCAAATCTTTTTTAAATGTACTGGAATTTTTTCAATTTAAATGAACATTTAAAAAGTCATTTTTATTCCCTCTTTTTTTTGTCTTGGCTAGAGGGGCATTATAAAACTTTTTAAATAGTATTTTTTTAAAGAGTTGATCATATAAAATGTTAACTTGCATTTTATAGTTGGTTGAATTAATATCACGATAGAGCTAAACACTGGGCCATTGGTGTTGTTAAATTTTGTGACTTACTATATCATTAGGCCATTTTTGAAATTAAAATAATACATAGTGCCACCACCTGTAACTTATTAATAACATATAAGAAAGTAAATATCTTTTTTTCAGGGGGCATGAGGGGAAGGTCAGCATGAGTTCTAATTATCATAAGTATATTTATTAAAAACACTTGATTTTTTTGCATTTAATTTTATCAAGAATACATAAACTTCTTATATTTGTACAAAAGAAAATTTTGCAAATGATGTTATTAATTTATATATCCTTTCTTCAGAGAATAACTCTCGCCTAAAATAATGAAAAACATGCTGTATAATAATGAATTTTGTCACTAATCCCTCTTATATTTTATGACACCATTTGTACTTTCGGTAGCACTACTATTTTCTATTTATTTCATTGATTTAGTAGCAAATGTAAATAATTTCAATATAACTCTCACGAATATCAATTTTATAATAACATTATTTATAACAAGGCATTTTCTTGCAAAATGCTTTTTTTTATGAAAAAAATCTTAGAAGTCAAAAATTTTCGTTCTTGGTATGCATATAATAATATATTTGAAATAATATATAATGAACAAAACCCAAGTAATATCATTTAAACACCAACCAATAACATTTATAAAATGGAAATCTGCCAATATTGTGTTAAAATAAGAATGATAGACTTGATAGTTTGATGTTTGACTTACCCTCAAGGCCCAATACCAATGCCCTATAAGATTAGCAACTTCAGGCCCTACAATGTAACCTAAGCCACTAAAAAGTTACATTTGTTAATTTCAGAATAGACAAAATTTATTTTCTATAAATTATACAAAACAAAAGCACATTTCTTCAGATTGGCAATGCAATCAGTGTATTCACACATCATCTTACAAACTTAAAAATACAATACATAATTGCATATGCAAACACAAGCCAATTTGATAATTCTATAACCCAATCATAAATTATGCTATTATAGTTCTATTTACCAAAGCTGCTATGTAACAAAATAAATATTCTGTCTTCAATGACTGTTAAGGGATACGGAACTGCTGGTAATGCTAAGGAACAACTTTTATAAAATGTCCACAAAAAAAGAAAGGTTAAAAAAAAAAATTGAAAATTTTCAATGCCTAAAAAATTTAAAAAAATAAAATTTTCATAGAACAATTCATACTTAGCATTAATTTTACAATACATTATCAAAAAAAAATTCCAAATAACATTATTTGCCTGCTATTAGTAAAAATAAGATAGATGTTGTCACATAATATGTTTAATTTTAAAAATTAAAGTTAATTTTAAATGAATGGAGTATTTTATAACAAGTGTTTCATAAAATGAATTACAGAAATCAGTTAAAACAAAAGTTGGAGTAAATTAAAATAAATATGCAATGGTCAATTTTTAAAAATATTACCCAATGAACAGGATATTTTTTCAGTAATAAATCATGGGTAACATGTGTTCAAATTGCTAGTTTTAGTTTAGGTGCAGGAATTTAAAATAGAACTTTATTAGATTGCTTAAAGCAATATGTTTTATTGCACAATAAATGGCATAAAAAGGTATTTTATGCTTCATAATCTTATAAGCTATATAACATAGTTAAGGCAAAATTTAAAATAAAAGTGTGCAGTTACTATTCTATCATTGAATAACATTCATTATGCAAAAGTGACATATGTAAAGTCGAATACTAATAATTTGAAAAACAACAACATTTTAACAAAAACAAATTATAGGTATGTTCATAAACAACTAGTTAAAAATAGGAACTTAATCAAAGGAAAGTGAGTGTTGTAGTTGCATTTTAAATTAAACAATAGTGTTAAGTTAATGTGTGTTAGTTAATATGTAACATATAAAAAATAAATATTTATGTTAAACTTTTTTTTTTAAGTTACTACAAGTTAATGTTACTTACATATGTTACACAATACATATCTTTTTATTTAAATCATAAATGTTTAATAAACATACATACCTTCCAACAGGAATAGCAAAATAAAATAAAGATAGCATTCTTGTGCGAGCGGAGTTTGTAAATAAATCAGCTATGACTGTTGGTGCAATAGTTGAATAACTTGCTTCACCTGTGCCAACCAAAGCCCGAGTAAGAATAAACCATCTGAAATGCTATAGTTAAATTTATATTTTAGTCTAATTATGACACAACTAAAATACATCTATATAAATAATGTAAACAATAACTTGAAAATACATAAATTTAACAGCAATTTTAAAATATCATAATAAACAGTACTGAATCAATCTTACTGGGCCTAGAGCCTGTAATTAGTCAGCAATATTTGTAATATAAATACATGATTTATGTTTAAAGTAAAAGAATTACTGAAAAGTATATATTAACAGTTGCTAATATTATAAATAGGGGCTACACATCTGTTTAACTTTTTAATATGAGCTTCATATAATTTTCTGTTACTATAAAAAAAATTACTATAGTTTGAATATACTTCAATGAAGATGGATATCACAAAATCAGATATATCTTCACTTACACTTTTGAAAAATTTGGCTAACATTGGACTCAGGTGCCTTTTTTTATCATTAAAAAAATACTTTATCGAACATGAATATTATAAATTTCTTCTTTGCACCATTTAAATTAACCAGGAGATCTTACAAAATAAACTTCTCTGGAACATTATACTTTACTCTCAAACAGTATTAAAATTAAGTTAGCCATATACCGCAAAATAGGGTGAATATAAATGAAACTTCACAAAAAGTTATCCACTGTAGTGTCAGACGACAAATGGTAATTTAATGCAAACAGTTGTTTTTCTATGTTGGTAGTAAACCAATCTAATAGTAAAATAATTAACTGTTAGGTTGCCAACACTGTTAGTTGATGTCTTGTTTGCAACCTGAAATACATTTGATGTGATGCTGAATTTGTTTACTTCGAACTTCATCTGTAAGTACCAATCTAATTTGTGTTGGTATTAATTTAAGTACCTGTAGAGCAAAACTACAATACCGTTTAATTAAACAAAACTTCAGTTCTAAAGTGAACTTTAATTTTTGTTTTGGCTAATAAATTTTGGGTTATGGTTTTGTGAGGTAAATAGAAACAGTAATAATTAGTGTTTCTATTCATACCACAATTCGTAAATATATTCTTTTGTATTCCATAGAGGAACAATGAGTTGTCAAACCTTTATTATATCTGTGGCTTGACACAAGAAGGTCCAATGTCAAGTTTAACCTCTTTTTTTTTTTTTAAACTATTTTGAATATATCAATTAAAACTAAGTCAATCGTGTTCGTTAGTTAATACAGATAATTTAATTCCTTTATAGCTATTTTAATATGCAGAATAGAATAATAAACCACAACTCATACAATATTTTTGATTTTTGTAACAAATTTTTGTAAACTGTTTTGTAATAAAACTTTTTTAAACCAAATAAAAAAAATCCCTATATCCAAAACATATTTCCCATGTTTATATTCACCACAAGGACCAAGAAATAGAAACAATAGTAAGATTTATACTACTGTTTCTGTTTACTTTTTTCTGTGAAATGATTAGAAACACCAACTTTTTATTCATTTTTTATATATAAAATAATGAGCTAGGCCCCAAAACTAATTATAAGTTTTATTAGACAAAAATTATAATTCCAAAAATTTTATAAAGCCAAAAACCTATAATCCCAAAGAATTTTGATTTTCATATTTCTTTTTAAACTTTCCACTTTGGAATTTAAAAACTGTTTCTATTCACCCCATTTTATAGTATTTTTATATTCATTGTCAGAATCCATATATTTTATTAGAATCAATGTCCATTACGCTATTTTAGTTCAAAAGTGTAAAATGTGGACAATTTACATTGTCAACTTATGCAGATAAACTGTTAATATTAAAATTAGATTAATTCTGATTGACATATATTTTAGACTAAAATAATGAAATTTATTAAGGTTTAATAGATATAATAAATAATGAGACAATAATTTGCAGTGAATATTTTTAATTATTTAAGAAAATCCAAGTCAAGACTTTTCTATAAAACAAAAAAATGCATATAATTGTGACCATAATTATAACCCATACAATACTCTCTCAGTTAGGAAAATTTAATATATACAACCTTGTACTACATTTCACTGATTCATTCCCTTCAAATTTCATAAGTTTATATGTAACATTGCGAAGTTTCTATTATAAAGGGCTCAATCAAAACTATGTGGTGCATTTTTCTATTTCCAAGATACCTCTTTCCTTTGTGACACTTTGTCTAACATTTGTTTTATATAAGACTAAGTAATACAATATTTGAATCCTAGCTCTCTTATATGTGTCATACTATTTTTGGATAATCATAAATATTCAGAAAAATATTGCAATCTCATAAGATAAAAAATTCATGAATAAACAAATACAACACCTCAAAAGGAACCAGAAGATATTTTAACAACAAAATTAACAAGGTTGTTATTTTCCAATTTAATATTACTTAAAATGACACATATTTCAGAAAACAATAAATTAAAAGATTCAACTTATAAAGATGAAGTACACTATAAAAGAAATAGTTGATATAGTATTAATAATCAGTTCTTATTTAAAGAAAAAAAATGAAATCATAAAATAAAAACATTATTTCTAAAATGTACATTTTGCTTTTCTTACTGGAGCTGGAATACAGGATCCTAAGAATGTTGTTGCACTCCAAAACAAAATACCCCCAGCCATGATATAGCGACGGTTGTATCTGTCTCCAAGATATCCAAATACAGGTGCCATCACCATGTAACTAATAATAAATGAAGTCTGCAACAGACCTGCGTCAGAATCTGAGAGGCCATAGTAAGATTTAACATCAGTTAATACACCTGCAAACATAAAAAAATATTTTATTATTTCTAGCATTTTGTACTACTCTCTAAAGTAAGGCAAAAAGAGTTTCAAATGATAATCTATTTGATTTGGTTAATAGTTAAGAAATCTTTGCTCGCCTGATTAGACAGCTTTATCTCTGTGATCTACATATGCTTAATCCTCGGATAGACAGACAACACACACAAACATAATACCACGCATTTTAGAACCAAAGTCAGATGACAAGATAACACCTGAATTGGCACGCAACCTCAACAAGTGTCAAGACATTGGAACCCGATCAGATGTAATTTACACCAGGCCTGTATACACGGCGTTGGAAGCGAGGTCATTTAGACAACTTTTTGTTATTTAGTAGAGAATCTGGCAATCCTCGGATCGCAAGATCGATACATATGAACTTTTTTGTCAAATCTCTCTTGCACATATTCGAACTCACAATCCTACAAATGCTAGCCGATAGTGGTACCCCTGGGTCACTCGAACTTTGATAATCTTTTTACAGATGAAATAAAATTATGTTTTTTTATATTTAAATTCAGTAGTATAAGAAAGGAGTCCATAAGGTATGCAATAATAGAGGAAGCATTGACATAGGGAGTCGTGAAGAAAGAATGAAAATATAAAAGGTGCCAATAAAAATTTCACTAATTATTTTTCTCACTATTTTATGCTGCATTTAATAAAAAAAGTATTTTTTCTATAGAGACCGCAACCAAGGAAAAAATTAACACTATTATCATCATGAAATGTGATAATAGTGTTCCGACTTTCACTCTGTAATTAGTTTAATGTGAACTTTATGATCCTGCTATGTTGCCTATTGTGCAAAAGTTAGCATTTAAATTGAAAAGTTTAGAGTTTAAATTATGTAAATTGCATTATTGTTTCTTTATACTTAAACACATCTGTACTCTAATACACTAACATAGATAGAGAGACATTAACATAATCTTAATATACCTTTCTTAAACGATCAATTGTGTGTATGCAGAATAAAATATAGTAATATTAGATATAGAACTTAAAGTTTACAAAATTAACAATTCACGAAATAATACAAACCTGCAAGAGTATATCTGTCCATATAATTTATAAGATTTATAAAACATAATATTATCACAGCTACATAAGCTTTACGGTTACTGTGGGAATGCTGAACATTCATATTAGCAGACGGCAGTGAGTTTGCAGAATTGCTTCCAGTATGTCTTTGTATTCCATAAAGAATGGTAAAGTCATTTTCTTCAACTGCGGTGATATTTTCATTACGAGCTACGGCGGTGCTTTGATTACTAACGAATACTCGATCGTCAAAATATCTACAGTCTTCCATACTAACAATTTTAATGTCAATTACGATTTGTAAACATCATGTGCTGTTAGAAATAAAAATATAAACAACATTGACAACAACAGATTACGTAATTATTTTTACAGTTGCAGTTTGTAACATTGTACCAATGTAAATAATAAAACACATGTTTATGACGCGAAGACCGATCAGTATTGGCTCGTCAGCGAAAAATATAATGATAAATCTTAGTAATCCTAATAAAAGACTTATCGTATAGAGTACAGTACTGCGCAATAAATGTGCTGTCTAATAAATACTCTAAATTGCCACATGTGAACGAAGACTAGAAAAAGCAATTTGTCATGAAGCAAGAATCCAGCGAAACCTCAGCAACAACATAAATACATAATAATAAATAAACATAACAGTCACACCCTTCAGCAGTAAAAGCTAAATTCCTTGTTGACTGTTATATATATCTAATTTTTGAAGAGATTAATCGCTTCTGGAAGTATAATAACCTACGCTTAACTTTTTATACAAACGTTACTTTTAGAATGAGAGTTTTTTGGTAAAAAAAATTAATTTTACTAAAACTAAAATCTAGTTATGGCTGAAAATTCTAGTGCATCTGCCTCTAATGTATTAAAAGAGGTGCCAGAATCTGAAGATAAAGTGAAAAATGTGCTTCCTTCTAGTTACAAGGAACACCAAGTATGATTTTTTTATATGATCTCACAGTGTTGTATTATTAAAAACTTACTTCATAATATTACGAGGGAAAAGTAAATTTATATTTTAATTGCTTATATTTGAAGTTAAATAAGGGTTTCAATTCTATAGATTCATAGTGTTTATAAACATTTCAAATATTATTAGGTCAGATTGATAAAAAAGTTATATTCTTTAAAATTGGAAAAATTAAAATATTTTTTTTTATATTATATATAAAGTAATATTTTCATTTTTATACCTGAACAAATGTTTGCAAGAGTGGCTACATAGCTTGGGAAATCATGGAATTTTTTAATTCTGAAAATTTCGGGGAATATTTAAAAAAATCAGGGAAATTTTAAAATTTGGATCACTAAAACGGCAATTATTATCATCTATTCTGTAGTTGTTGATACATATTTCCTTTATTTCTGAATAAGAATAAAAATGGAGTGTGAAGTGCAGTTTTGTTGTTGATAGAAACGATAACCACTGCTGAAGGGAAAAACCGAAAGCGAAGCACGTTGGACTTTCAATGGTGAGCCACATGGGAAAAACCGAAAGCGAAGCACGTTGGACTTTCAATGGTGAGCCACATGTGTGGCTAATAAATATGCAATTTATTGAAGAGAGAAATAGGATATAGGAAACATATAAAAAACATTAAAATTGTCTACAAAAGAAATAATTTGGAAAAACTTGTTTAAAATCGCCTATTTTAGATGAAGAAACCTACAGAAGAAATAATACTATAAATATTTCACTGCTTTTCTGCATTCTCTGCTTCCATAGAACATGTTTAATTACTATTATGCCTGTCGTACTTGTATAATTTTGTGTTGTATCCATAAATTATTATTTTAACTGAATATGAGTGTTGCTCATAATTTGTCATTTATAAGGCAATATATTTATTGTATTATTGTAGCGGTGTGGATATTTTGTTTCTATACAAAGCATATACTGATATCTCCATTGCAACATTTCTCAATGTAATTGTAAAATCACGGAAATTTTTGCGACACCATCATGAAAGGAATTAATCATGGAAAATCATCATTTACATGGAAATCAAGGAACTTTTTTCCCAGAATTTTGTTGCCATCCTGGTTTGCTTTATTTTACTAGAATATAATTTCTCTTGCTACAAAAAAAAAAAAAAAATTAATTAGTTTTACAATAAAATATAAGCAATAAAAATAAAATGCTACCATTCAATAGTCATTTAATGTTATTTATTAAAAAAAAAATTTAATATTTTTATCTGATCTCAAACAACTTTAATTAAGCAATTGTGAGAATTTATTAGGAACCGTATATAAATGATGTCACACCTTTTCCATATTTTTTACTTTTGCCCCCCTCTCCCCCACTATATAAAATTGTCACATTTCACCATACCCCTTCCTCCCTCTGTCACAAGTCACATTCTTCTAGGTGGTAAGAAATGTGGGGGGAAGGGGGCTCAAACCCTCCCCATAGTCACATTTTTTTTAGTAATTAACAAATTATTAATAATTAACAAGTAATTGCTAATTATTAATCACTAATTAACATAACTGTTAATTAGAATTTTTTTCTAATTAGCATTTAATTTTTTTTAATTAGGCTAACTGCTGATTATTCACTAATTAACATGACTGCTAATTGTCACACTTCTTGTAACCCCTCCCCTTGTCACAAAGTATCACAGCTGCATGACCCCCCCCCTCCAAGCTCAACATCATCTGTGAGTGACCCCTTATAGCGAGAGCATCATAGAGTTAAGATTTTCCATTTGTGAACTTGCACTTTGAGCTCTTCACAATTTTTCATATATTTTTTAAGAGTCAAGTAATGTTAATCTGTAATTCAACTTCAATGTATTATATATATACAATAAGAAAGATACTATTTTTTTTTAAAAATGCAGTTATGTCTATCTTTGGCCCTGACATATCTCCATTTTATTTTTCAAATGCAACTACATCGTTTCAAAAACTAAACGGTTTGTTTTTCTGAAATTTTTGTTTGTTTGTGATTTCACACTTCTTGTATACCCTCTCTCCGTGTCACAGCTTCATGACCCAACTCCCCTTCATGAACCCATTTTTCTGCGCCATTAGTCTGTTGTGACCCAGTTTGTGATTTCCTTCCGGCGTTCTAATGAAGGCAACGCTTGAGATTTAATTTGCATGCATTCTTAAAATATAGCCAGTAAAGTGCCATTTTCTGATTTTTTTTCTTCGTCAATTGATTTTAATTTTGCTTTTAGCAAAAGCATTTAATTTTTAATGGTATTTGGCCAAAAAAAATTCAGAATTATTTTTAAACATTTATTTTGATAGACTATGACCATCTAAATACTACAAAACTATAAGTTGTAATTATGTATAATTAACCAGAGAGTTATGAATGAGAGCATAAGAAAAAATTGCCTTGCCATGATGACCTGCACATCCCTGAATGTATTTCACTCATAGGTTTAGAAAAGCTGTAGTCTGTGGCTTGTAACAAGCAGGACTAATGTCATTGGTCTTTACAACGTATTTTGGTTGTTCTCGTTCCAAGCCACATATATTAATCCACTATTTGATGGTATAACCTATTATTATAATAGTTTTTTGATCCATAACTCTCAATATGCTTTCTTTTTAATAACCAAACACAAGTCTTAAAAAAAAAATTATAAAATTTCAATTCCAAAAAGTTTTTGGGTGCAAAAAAAAAAAATATATATATATATAATTTTATAGCAATTTTTTTTATATACAAAACTTCCTGTAATAACATTTTGCATTATAAAAATGAAATTACATTGCTTTTTATTCTTGATAAACAACCAATTGCAATTATTGTTAAAAAATATTTTGCGATAAACGATTTCTTGGTTAAAGATGAGTCTTTCTGGGTTTTTTTTTATACCTTTTGTATTACTATTTTAGCCAACTTCAAGAATACCTCATGGAATCATAATATCGGGAGAAGCTTCAGAGTCAGATGAAGAAATTGACACTCATCAGACTTTGCCCCAGTCAGGTAATATATAATTTATTGAGTAAAATAGTTCTCATTGTTGTAATTTCTCAATAATTATATAATCAATTAAATAATTTAATATTTTATAATAGGAAGTGACTTTTCCATCAGCGAAGCTTGGGGAAGAAGCTCTGCGGAACCAGATAAAGACTCTACTAAAGATTCTTCTGCACAGTACAACTCGTAAGAATTCATTTAAGTTTGATTTATTTCCTTAAAATACTGTTATCATCCCACAAATAAAACCAGTTATTGTCTGTTCATTTATAATTATATGAAACTTAACTTTCTTTCTAACTTTCCTTAACATAATTTATCCTAAAATCCTCACTCTGGGGGACAGTTGTGACCTAGTTTGACATGTTAATTTATAAGCTGCTGTTGAAAGTTCATTCCGGAATGTTGTATGATATTTTGAACATAATTTCTTATTTATTTATAAAAAAAAATATTTGAAGTTCAGTTTTTCTAAAACCCGAAGTCGCAGAGTGAAAATGTACAGTTATGGGAGAATCACCCAAATATATTTAATTTTTGTGTTATTTTATATTATAAAAAAAAATCAGAAGACAGCAATTTTAGCATTTTTTCTATAAAAGACAATTTTACATTTCAGTGTGGTTTATTTCTTTGTAATTACTACTGTTATCTCGCATATAAGACAATTTGTTCCTTAAAGACACAATTTTGTATGCAATAATTTTGATGCTAGTTTAATTTTAACAATAAATACACTACTTATCAAATATTAGATAGTTAAGGCTTTTACAAAGTAGTAAGTAATAGATGACAATCTTTAAATTGAACTCTCATTTTAATTAGATGGTTAGATAGATATTTGGGTAACCTTGCCGCCAAGTGGACATCCCAAAATAGAGTTTCCAGATGAGATTGTTTAAAGTTTGCAACTTGTCTTGACTATAATTTTAAGGGGTTTAACTCATTGTTGGGTAACTTATTAAATTTGAAGCAAAATCACTTGGTCAAATGATAGATCTAGCTGTCTAATAATAGAAATGATGTTACGTCATTTTGTCACTTGTTAGCCTTGACACTCATTTTTCCCTATTGATTTCTTTGAGATACAGTTTGAATAAAATAATTGTTTAGAATATAGTTTAGTACATTGAAAAAGGTGAAGACTTTGTTAAATTTAGCCTAAAGCCGATAATACGCTATCAAAGTTCTTTGACAAAGATTTTTTATAAAATAAGTTTGACAAAAAAATATGATAGTGTGATGGCCAACTTTGATTTTAGACATGTTATGTCAAAGAATCTTTTATAAAAGTTAGATTCATAATCTATTGTTTTATAAAAGATTGGCACTGGTATATTCTGTGCCATGGCCTTGAATGTTGGAAACTGCCAACCTTCGTTATTTTTTCCATGTTCGATTTTATCTCTCTTTAAATCGTGGTTGCTGTGAAAAATAACCTTTGTTCTCGATATTTTAAACAAGTTGTTTGCTTTGAACAAGTAATTAAAAAATTTGTGATAAGTGATCAAAGATGTTGTGATGAGTGATAGGTGGTTTACAAAGATGTTAATGTGCGAATATCAGAAATTTGAATTTCTCCATGGTGCCCAATATTCTGATTACAAAAACGGAAGCAAAGAATTGGATTCTTATAAATAAATAGAACATGCTTTGAAGGATTTTAGTAACACTACTGAAGATGTGAAAAAAAAAAAAACTTAATGGATTGAGGAGCCAGTACCTTGTGGAAAACTTGAAAGTAAGCGCAAGTACAAATTATTAATTGTTACACTTTTATTAGTAATAATACATATAATTTCTTGTATGATTGTTAAGCAATAAATTTTAAAATCAATGCCATTACAATAAATGCAAATGATACAGAAATTAGGTAAAATACTTCATATCCATACTACTTCAACCGTTTGTTTCTATTTTTGTAGTCAGCAGGTCGAGAATCATAGAGAAAATCAAAGAAATGTACTGATAACAACATAATTGAACTCAAACTAACTGAATATTTTATGTAGTGTTATATGGTCCATTTATTGTCTTAAAATATATTTGAGTAAATTTTATAAAATATATTTGGGTAAAAGTTTTATAAAAGATCTTTGTAAAAGAACTTTAATAGTGTAATACTAGCCTTAGAATTTTTTGTTAATTCATAAGACACTGTGTGTAGTATATTTTCTTGTAAAAAAGATTTAACACATACCGTTTGAAGTAAATGCATAAAATTAATTTAAGCTGAAATATTGATATAAATAATTATTTCTCTATAAAATATATGTGCTTTTAAAGTGAAATATTTGACAATTTAAAGTTTTGTTTATTTTCAGGTTACTGCACAAGAAGCTTAGTAAGTTGAATTTTTGAATATTTTCAGTTTGTTTTAATAAACTTGGTAAATTTGACTTAAAAAGTACTTTTAGTAAAAATTAAATACTTTAGTAGTTATTAGAAAAATAACCAAGTTTATTTCCATAAATCAATGAACTAAATAAAATGTTAGTTGAAAAAGAAAGGAGCACTCATTAAAATTTGACACTAGTAAATAATTTTCACAAAAAAAAGTGTTTATAAAAATTTAATTGTAAATTATGTTTGCAAAACTTAGCCCTGTTTATTTATTAGGATGACTAATATTGTATTAAAAAATCATTGTTAATCATCGAAGAAAACAGATCATTTGAAAAGTTACAGTTATCTTTTGTTAATAAAACATTTATTCTAAATTACATGCAGATGATTTCTATTTTTACCATAAAATAGTGTTGTATTAAAAATAATTATACAATTGCAAAATCCCCAATCTTTAATTTTAAAGAAGGTTGGTTAAGTACATAAAATGATGCACATTAATTGCCATTTGACTGAGTAAATAAACAGGTAAATTTGCATCATATACAGAGTAAAATGCCCCCAAAGGAATGACTAACCAGCATTTTCTACCATTCATTCATTTAGTATATTAAGAAAAATGCATTTTTATTCTTTATTATGTATTTTTAACTAAATAAAACTAATGTAAATAAATTATCTTTTGACATATGAAACGACAGAGATTAGAATGTATCAAGCACGTAGCCAAGGGGGGGGGGGTCCAGGGGGTCCGGACCCCCCCCTTCAGGTCAAGATTTTTTTTTTGCCATATACTACTCTCTATTGTTCTTGTCAATAGCGACAAGTTATCCCTAAAAAACGCCAGTGGCGGATCGTCCACTACAGCAAGTACAGCCGGGCTGCACCTAAATTCATTATTGTATACTAAAATAAGATGTTTTACTAATTTTCGTAAATGAAGATTAGAATTGAAAATGAAATTTCTACGGTAATAAACAAAATCTCCGATAAATAGCATGCCTGTTACCGTAATGCACAATTCTGGAGGGGGAAAAACGCCATTAAATCAGAACTGTACCCAAAAAGCGAAGTTCGAAATCGGCTGCATCGTTGCCATGGCAACCTCTACGTAGTATGGAGATTCCTCCCCGTGCTAATGCACTGCATTTGTGAGAAGGTACAGCCAAAATGAATTTTCTTGTTTTAGCTGCACTTGAGATTCGATATGCTGATTGGCTCGTGCGTGAAACGCTGGGATGGGTGGGTGAAACGATAACTTACGAGAATATATCTCCAAACGGAAATGGTTTTCTTGATAAATTTACTGTTTTTCTGTTGTTTCAGGACCATTATGGTCCTGTTGTTGTTTCGTTATTTAAGTTAATTTTAAAATTGACCGATTCACATCTTTAAAAGAAAAGAAGATTGCTTTAATTTTCAAAAAATAAGTAAGTGTTTTCTATTTTTTCCGCATGTTATCATTTCGTAAAAATTTAAAGGAAACTTTGATTTGAGTAGGAGGGATTCAAGATCACCCCTTGTTTATTCGTAAACGTGTTTAAACTGCTCTTGGAGGGTTTGGGGGGGGGGGGGTCTTTTTGAAAGGAACAGGAGGACAATGAGTTGTCGTAGGTTTGACAATGGAATCGCTTACAAACCTTTTTCAACAGTTTTCTTTGGAAGACGATTTGTGTCTATCATTAGTCAAATATCCACTTTTACAAAGAAACTGTCAACTTGTGCTGCCAATAGAATACTTTGTCGGAAAAGGCGCGTTGAAATTGTAGCAAGCACATGTCAAGGGCCACAAAGAAATTCTTTTCTGGGAATTGTAATGTATAGTCTACTTTGCTTCGTCCTCATGGTCCTGTCGTCCTCACCTGTTTGTAATTAACTGACCCTTGGACAGCCGTTTTGGCTGATAGATGCTCTCTCCATTGTGACAAGGGCATTGTCGTTCTATGCTTGTGGAGGCAGGTCCTACAGGTTTTGGAATGAACCCTACACTACAAATGCATTGTCCCGAGCTCTAAGGTCCGGAGAGTCGTAGGGGACTATATCGACAAAGAGAATGAAGAGGTAGAACAGCTCTATTTCACAACTAGTTATTTCAGAGTACAGACGTCAAATTTAGGAAGCATTTTTTTAGTTCAAACAAATGGAGGTTTTTTCTATCAGCATATTTTACTGTTTTGAAAGTAAGTAAATATTTCTGTATTCTAAACATCATACCATATCTTTCCTAATGAAATGGACTTTTGTAATTATGCTAATCAATTGGCAGTGACTAATTAAATTGTTTGTTTTTCTATACATTGTTAAGTCAATAACACTAAGAATGTTTATGTATAGAAACTAAGTCGAAGATCATTTTAATCTTGAACAACATATAAATTACTTATAATAAATGAAATTTCAGCATCGAATTAGTGTAAATACCAGGAAAATACGTTTTACATAAAATCAAAATTTCTAATAGTTTTATTGAATCATTGAATATTTATATATTCAACAATTTATTATTTATTTCATTTTACTAATATTTCATTTGATTATTTATATTTATCCAAAACATTATCCAATTTAACTTTTCTTGTACTCAATAAACTCTGGTTCATGTCAAAAATTGTATATATTTTTTATATTACTAACACTTTATGTTTTTTAAAAGCAGAAAAATTTTAATTTGAAAACTATTTATAAAATTTATTAATTTAAGTAGGTAAAATAAACATAATTTCAAATATTTATTTGTTAAAAATGTAAAAGGTAATTAGCTTAAAACTAGACATTGAGGCATAAAGTCATATTTACGAACTTTTATTGTAAAATATTTTGTTTGTTTTGTTAAATTAGACGAATCAAGTTTATTTAGTTACAATAAATATCGGAAAAATCTTTTTGCGAGACAGAAACACAGTTGATGTAAGAGTGACAAATCAGTTGTGCTGTTCTCAAAATGTGAAATAACTGCGCCGAGCGAAATATTAAAAATATTTGCTAATGAAAGAATATTGGGGAGCAAAGCAAGTGCACCAAACTCATATATTTCTACCAGAAAAAAAGACGGGAGATCGTTATTGTCAGAAAAAATTTATATAACTTTTTTATTAATATTTTCTATTTTTGTTGTGATTATGTTAATACAACAACGAAAAATGAAATGTTTTAATCCTTAAAACATACGATTTGCATTTTAAAAAACATTGCATTTTGGAAACTCAAATACTCATACTGAAGGGAAAACAAACAATTTCATTTATAGTTCAAATTTTTTTAATTTAAAATTTTAATTAAAATTTGCTCTAAATGTCAAAGCTGGGGAAGAAACTATCCCCCCCCCAAATCGTAGCAACTGTTGGACCCCCCCCCCCCCCCTTAGCAAAATCCTGGCTACGTGCTTGAATGTATGACTTCTAAAATTATTTATAATAACCCTCATGTGAAAAAGATATAGCATTAATGATAGACCTATTATAAAAAGTAGATTGTGATTTCTAGATTGTCAAACACATATAAATATTCATATCAGTAGTACCATTCATATTTTAAAAATACAATGTTTGAAAGAACTGTCTAAAAATGTATTTCATGAATAGTATTCTAAAATTTTTGTTTACAAATTATCATGTATAAACTTTAAAAAGTATAATTTTATGAAAGCTTAAATATTTTATCAATCCATTGATGTGCAAAAGAAATTTTAAATTGTAAATAGCTTTACAGTAGAGGATAAGTTTAAATGGTTTACTTATACATGTTTTTTTAAGCACTTTGAATAAGCACTTTAAAATAACTTACTGTAAATATACACCTCAAAACAATACTTTTGAGAAATATTCTATAAAAGGGGTATATTTTATATATTTAAAAATTATGTGCATTACTAAAATATATGAAGGTCAATGCCCATTATATCACATCCATGATCCTCAGTGTGTTAAAGGTTATTGGAAATAGTTAACAATGTCCATGGTTAGGTAAGTGAAGAAAGGAACTCATGTGGGCCAGTTAGTCTGCAATATTTAGGGGCATACTTTCAGGTAATAAAATACATGTTTAGTTTTATATAATTTTGGATAAACCAGTTACTTAACTTTTAAGTAAAAAACTTATAAATAATAAAAATGAATTTATTACAACTACTTGACCTTAAAGACCCTACTAAAATACTATATTTTAATTTATTCATGATAATTTCTGCGCCATTAGTCTTGCTGCTAATGCCAACTTTTTGTCTTATACAATCACAAAATTTTCTTTATATTATCTGCTAAAAATAAATATATTTTATATCCTGCCGCACATCTCCTTTATATTTTTTAACTTTAAAGTTGAATTGAACAGTGCCGATAAAATTATAAACTGATTTCTTTAAAATTCTTAATAGTAACAAAAACTAATAAAAGTTAAAAGTATTTATAGGGGTTGGAAACAACTGATGCATTAAGCATATGAAGCAAAGTTCAAATGCATGATGTATTATTCATGCAAACAAAAAAAAAATCATGCGAGTCTCAAAATAAGCATACACAAAGTGGGGTATTCTTTATTTTTGTGAACAAAATTTTTTCTTTTAATATAAATATACAAAATTATCCATGTTTATTGGGGCACACAATTCCCATTTATTTAGCCTAGAACCATGTTATTTCTGCACTGTCTATTTTTATTTTGTTTAACTACTAACTATCTTCCTGTGACTTACACATGAAATCATATAAAGTTATACTTTATTATAAAATGGGTTTAAAATAAAATATTATTGGCCATTAAAATTTTTAGAATATGCATTTTTTTAATATGTTATACAATATTGCATTTTTTTTACACATTTTTTGTTGTTGCATAAACTGTTAAATTATTGTAAAAGTATCACATTTCAAATATAATAGTATTTTGTAATTTCGTCTGTTAGCCATTAATTATTTTATATTTTGTTCCATGATATATTTAATACTTGTATATATCAATATTCGTCTTGATTTCTTTTAAAATGAATTAATTGTGAATTTGAAATTATAATCATGCGTATTACAATGTATTTTCCCATTTTTACCTATAGGAGAGAAAAATGTGATGCTCAGGAAGAATTTGGTTGAATTAGTTACTCAACCTTATGAATCTGCATCAAAAGAAATTCATACTATTTCTCAACAGCTGATTAAGTCCCAGTTATTAGTTCAGGTAGGTGAATGAACTAACACCATTTTCAAAGTAACTTTTTATTAGAAAGTAGATAACATTTAGAAACTTTATAAAGTAGTGGGCATAGAAATGAATGTATGTACTAGATTATTTTTAAAGTAATTCTCCATAAAAGAAAGTTTTTTCATTTTAGCCACTGGTAAATTGATTTCAAAATATTGCCAGAAAAGGCTAACTTAATTTATAGAAATGACAGAAATAGACTACTATAAATTATTCATTGAGCAATAGAGTATTTAATTTTGCCATTGTTGCCGCAAATAATTTTTTATCAGTGTCATGACTATACATAATGTTTAAATACTTTATACTGTCAACCCACATTTGTTATACATTTCAACACTATGCTTTAAATCATCAGTGCCTAGAATGTTTATAATTTTAAAATATACCAAATTAATTTTTAAATATTAGGTTGTAAAAGTTTACCTTTGCAAATACTTCTTAGGAGTACTTAAGATGTTTTTCTTTAATATAATTTTTTTTATAATATTTATTTGCTTAGTTTGTATTAAACACCAAAAAGAACTTAGTATAATATTTTTACCAAATGCAGTCACATGTTCTTGTTTTGTCATATCATCAGTTAAGATTTAATTAGCTGTGAATCATTAGTTTTTTTTAGTGAAAAAAAAATATTTAACACCAAAAAAAATATTTTAATCAAAGGATTTGCGGAATACCATACGGAGACTTACGAATGATTTATTTGAAATGGAAGACAAGATGGAAGCTTTAAGAACTGGCTCATTTCTCCCTGAAATGTGTGATCCACCTACTACTACTTCTGAATAATTACATTTATTATCTAGTATTTAATATTGATGTATTTATGTGTAGATATTTGTTATTGATGAAGGTAATATTGGCTATTTAGGTTTGAACTGGGAATGTGTATACAAATATATTGTGATGAATGATGTTGTTTACCTTTCTGATAAGTGATTTTACAAATCTATATATTTACCTTTTTATTTTTACATTATTTTTACAATTTTTTTTATAAAGTCACACTTTTGTAATATTTCCATTTAAACTTTTTTCGTATTTTTAAGTAATTATTAATCTTACAATGTAATATATATTGCATATGCAACATAATCACTGCTGAATGATCATATCTGGAAATGTACTCAAGCTTTTCGCAGTAGCTTACTTTAGAATTTTGTAACTCTAGCAAAATTATTGTTATTTTGTAACTCTAGCAAAATTATAAATAAATCTAAAATAAATGTAAGTATTTAACCAATTTATGCCATATCACTTTAATCAAAGACAAATTAAGAATCTTTCAAGAAAAGAAAACGAAAAATTGTGATAACCTTATAATCAAAATAGAAATTTTAGAATGTACTTATTTTAGTCTCATGCAAAGTATTTGATATTGTTATATTATATAACTTTTGATACTTCTAACTCATATTAAAATTTCACTACTGTGTCTGCTTGTATGAAAATTATTCTAATATCCTGAATACCTAGCTTATACTTATGACACTCTAATTTAAAGTTTTTATTTACATATCATTGCAATTGCTGTTTGTTAAATGGTCTACATTTGCTATTTTATAAAATTGTTTTTGAAAAAGCTGTATTAACAATTTTAGTACTATTATATATTTAGTAGAATATTAGTGTACTTTGACAGTTTAAAAGTAAAACTTTTTTAATAAGTTAGATAGTATTCCAATTTCTTTTTCAAAATTATTTAACTATTCTTTTATATAATTTTATTTTCTTTTTTTAATATTTATTCTCTTTTTATTTTCTTTAATAATGATTATTATAATTTATGCAGTTTCTCATGACTTTGGTACAAAATTTTTAATTCTGAATACTCAGTCAAAAAATGGAAGATCAAACTCTCTAGAATATGTTGATTGTGGATAAAGCATTGGCCCTGCAATATGTGGTGGTTGAGAAGTCTTTTGTATGAAAGTTGGTTGAGGAATTTTCAATTTATCTTTCTTTAAAACAATTTTTTCTTTAGAAATTGACACTTCTTCTGGGAAAGGCGAAATAGGTAGCATACCATAGAAATAACTTGGTTGACTTCTTGTGATAGAGGATAATTCTTTTGGGAAAAGTAACTGCTCTTCTTGTTTCTTATGAGTTGGAAAAATTATATTTCTTTCTTTTATAGGTTCAGAAGTAATGCTATTTGATCCATTGATATTAAGAATTTCTGTAAAATCACCCTTTGAATCTGATTGTTTAATATTGTCAATGACATTGTTTTTAGAGTTATCGTCTCTTTCTATTGAATTTTGATTATGCATATACATCTCTCTATCTGTACCTTTTTGTGCTTTTACAATTTGGCTCTGGTCTGGATAAACAAATTCTACAATTGGATATTTATCTTTTACCAACATTGCCAATGGCTTCTGTACATGCTGAACATTTTGACCCATGTATTCTAATAATGATTCTGGGTAAAATTCTGCTTCATATTCTCTTGTTGTGGCTGGAAATGCTTGTACAGATGCAGTAAATGCACTACAGATCAGAAATACCTGCAAGTAAAAATATTTATTTCAAACATATATAAAAATTAACAATCATTAATGTTCTAAAAGATTTTTTTTAAAAAACACATTTTAAGTATGATATTGCTGTATTTAATTTGTCCACATTGATATTACACTTAAAAACTACTGTAATGTTAAGCAAACATTTTACTATATTTAATTTTCTTAAATGGCCATTTATTTGTAACCTATGTCCTGTTTGTGGTCACAGTGAGTCATTGATAAAGCACTTGCTTCACATGCAAAGAACTAGTTGAATGTCACTTATAAAATTATGAAGTACATAGGCTACTCAGAGCCTATTCAGCCTCATGTAACATGAGCAAGAAGCAATGGGGGATTTAATGCACTACTGATCACAATGTCTCACACTCCATTAGTTTAGAAATTTAGTCTCTACTCCATTATTCCTTGTCCTACACTTTACTATTACATAAGTGATTTACTTTAATATCCATGTTCAATAAATTGGGCATTTTTTTAGTAAGCTTAATTATAATAAAATATGCTATTTTTACTTCTATAATAAAAAAAAGTTTTATAGTTAAATATTTGAGAGTTTACTTATAATGATTGTTAAAAGGAAATAGTTTAACTATGTGTTGAATTATGAATAACTACTAATGTTAAATTTAAACTTATAAATGTCTTGCATTTTGAAATTATAAATATTGTTTGATGTATATGTTTCTCGATAATATTTCTTATTAATTGTTCAGATATTTGTGAATACAATGTACTCACGTAAACATTGTATCTTGTTAACAGTTTTATTTAATCATAACCTTTTTCATTAATGAACACCTTAGTAGAAATACTGCTATCATTAAAATATATTGTATAAGTATTTATCTTAAATGTTAGTTATATCAGATTATTACTTAGTGACAAATTTGTCATTTCACATTATGTGTTTTTCCCTAATCGTGTTTAATAAAATACTTGTTTTACATATCAGGCTATTACCTTTCTTTGAAATGCATTGATTAGTATAGTTTTTATACTATATTATGTTTTACATATTTTTTTTCACTTTATATTTAAATTTGCTACAATGACTTATTTTAAATATGGTATTATTATTTTTTTGCACTCTGGAAGGAATAAGTCCTTTTCTACTTAAGTTAAGCACAAGAAATAATTCTCTACACAAGAAATAATTCTAATAATGGCTCTACAATAAATAATGACAATAGTCAATAAAGATCCAAATTTCAATTTAATGAATACCTGTAGGACATGTTACTAAAGAGTGCAGAAGGAAAGGAGGCTTCAGAAAGACAAGCCATTGGCAGTGTTCAATGTGTCCACTGTGTTGAATAAGCAATAACTGGCACTGTGTTCAACAGCTAGGTCATGCTTTTACAAGGGGATAATCTTCCCCTATCATTCTTATTTGAAACTACCCTTGTACCTTCTTTAAGTGTAATGTTCTAGAGGCATTAATTAAATCAACATTTGGGTATTTATGACTATTGTCATTAATACCCAGTCAATAGAAAGGCTTCTTATTATCTGCAAAGTTCTGAGATAAGTGCCAGTGACATTGTTAGTGATCTTGGCGTTTCAGTAAATAGGGATTTTAAATGGGGACTTCAATGTGGGACTGCCAGTAAGAAGGCGAATAGAATGTTATGATTTATTAAAAGAAATGTATCATCTAAATCTAAGGACGTAATTTTACCACTATATAAGAGTTTGGTTAGGCCTCGTCTTGAATAAGCAGTACAATTCTGGGCATCTCATATTAAAAAGGATATTGATTTATTAGAACGGGTTCAACATAGAGCTACAAAAATGATTCAGGGTACTTTGGGAATGAATTATGGAGAGAGGCTTAGAACTCTAAAAATGTATACACTTGAGGAGAGAAGGATTAGAAGGGACCTTTTTCAGTTATTCAAATTTATCAAATTGGGTGATGAGGAGGGATTGGAATTTAATATTGCCAATGTGACTAGAGGTCATGGATTCAAATTATACAAATCACAGCTTAATCGGGACGTTAGAAAGTATTATTTTTTTAATAGGGTTATAGACAAATGGAATAGTTTACCTGAGTACATTGTTAATTCTTCAGGAATGGGTAGTTTTAAAAAGCAATTGGGCCGGCATTGGGGAATTGGGAGGATGATAGATTGACAGGTCCAACCTTGCTGGGCCTAGAGCCTGTAGTTGGTCGATATTATTTGTATATCCCCCTCCCCCTTATACTATTTACAACCCCGACTTCAAAGCCGTTTCATGTTATAAACAGGGACTTTTCGTAGCACCAACTCTTCACCGATCGGTTATATTAAGATTTTATTTTGCATCATTTGTTTTGTTCTCTTAACTCTTATTGTAACTTCTGTAAGGCTCAAATCGGATTCTCCCTATGGGCGCGGCTGTAACCAATTGAAAGCAGCTATACTAACCCCCAACTAATTTTTTAGTGATTCAATGGTTGTTGGTTTTTTTAAATGTCATAGCTCTGTAGAAATGTTAAAAGTGTAAATATATAATATTTTTATACTTATAGAATTAATTTTTATATTAAAAATTATATAGATTTTGTCTTTTGCTTTTTATCCTTTTTGACTTCCGAATGACTTTCTATTTTTAATTCAGATTGTATTCCAAAGTTGTTTAAAATAAAAATAAAAAGCTGACAAAAGCATTGCATGCCGACTTATTTTTGCATAAAAAGATATACGAAATATAGTGGTTGCAATGAAAGTGGGAATCACACACAGTTGTTAATCCTTGAATTGGCTTCAAGTCCACAAAATGTCTTGCCCAATCCAGAAGTTACAGTTAGAGATCACTGGTTTAGTTTCCTCATATTCTGAAATGCAAACCCTGAAAATTTGTTCATACATTCATTGTTTATTTTTCTCTATAGTGCTCTGAACAGGAATAATTTAATTATAACCACCCGATATATCACAGCTTGAACCAGGATAAATATTGCAGCAGCAGAGATACGGATGAATAATAAAGATTACTCAAGAGATATATTAGAGAGCCTCCCACTTCATTCATAATTTAAGTCTCGAATTGTTTTATGTTATGATAAAAATGACTTTATTAACAAACATAGTAGTTTATATTAAGCTAAATAGATAAGAATTAAAAAAAAAATACTAAAACATTTTCCTTTAATTTCAGAAAAATTCGGCAATTGTGAAATTGAAATGATTTCAGTTCCTATTTCGTATTAAACGGTTTATTTCCTAAAAACTAACTTTTAAAATTGTAATAAAGATCTAACCAGTTTAATAACTTTAACTAACATGCTTTTTTTTTACTATGTGTCTCTAAACCACTAAAGAATATGCGCTAGATATAAAATTATATTTTCAGCAAAAATTAAACAAATATTTTTAATAATTACATACTAATAAGGAACTTTACATTAAAATTTGAGAAATTCTACGGACATATTTTAATGATTTCTTCCTATACAAGCTTTTGCAGTAAACTCTAAAAGTTTTGATTTTTACCCTTTGTACACGACATGTATCGGTCTCTACTCGACTTGAAGCTACAACTCGAATTGTGGCAATATTCTCTTATAGTGAGGAGGCAGATGTCAGATTTATAGCCTTACTTTAGAAATCGAGCCGAAATTGATTTTTCAATTGATATGGGTCGAGTAGAACATAAATGTTAAATTTTTACTTGTTGTCAATTTTACATATCATTTTTTCAATGTATAGGGGGCCTCTAAAATTATACTAAACTAACAAAGGGAAATTGTTTAAAAGTCATTATTGCATGGGCTTGTAACATATCAAATTAAAGGTTTTTTGAGGCAGATTACGATAATGTATGTTAAAAGTTCATGCATATTATTTTCATGGAACTATACCTTCAAACCTTCATTTTTCTCGTCAATATCGTTTTGAATTTAATTTAACATGTCAATAACACTATGTTACATATCAAATTTAAAGAAATTTTATTAGATTTATGAACATCGTTTATTTATAACATTATATGCATATCGATATCATTATTAGCTCTCTAATTAGAAAAGCGAGTGGGCGAGACACCCACGCTTATTGCAGTAACCAAAGAAGTGGCCAGAATGATTCTGCGCAGAATCGAAAGGAGGACGCAATTTTCCGTTTATATTGCGTGTCTGAAGATGTTATGAGTGTGAAAAATCTTCGGTAGGTTTTATAAAATAGTTCAAGACATCATTATGGAGGACGAAGATATAAAAGTGTGTATTATTTGCAATGAAGTGCGTAAGGAAGAATTTTCGCGTATTACAAACGAGTCCCTTACAGTAATCAAGTCTTATTCCGAAAGATTGTAAATGACACAATCAATCGTGATATACTTGGGAGACAAGCTTTTGAACATTTTTTACAAGAACGCCTTGTCACTCACAATGTCAATTACTGGGCTCCACAGACACGAAACAAATTTTTGTTTTTTAAAAATGCAGGCATTTTAAAACCAAGTACAGTCGAAGGAAAACTGGTTAATCTTAAACAGGAGCGTAACCTGATTTCTAGGCTACTTGTTGTGGCAAAGACTCGTCCAGATCTAGTACCACAGCATGCTATTGGTACATACGAGTTCCACGGCTCTCCTCCTTCAAACTTCTATCCTGATAGCTCTATGCATATGCTAACTACTAAACATGAACTTGTATCGGAAATAGTATCTATTAAATTACCAGATGACATTCCAAAAATACAAATAACTTGTCCCAAGCGTGTGCTTTTGGTTGATGTCATGTGCATTGTACAATCATTACAGAGTTCTACCGACATAAACTGTGGACTTATGTTGGCAAACAAATTTATTAAGAAGATCAATAACATGGATACTACTTATGATGAGTTACGAATTCTGTTTGACCAATACATTGAAGGTTCTATGAAAGGAATAACACGTGAAAAAAGATTAGGTAAATCACTTGCAATTCACTACCATGTAACCGATATCACAAAAATATTGAGTATGAAGAACTTTTTACTACATGATAAGACCAAGGCCGAATTAACCAAGTATCTCTCTGTTAAACTAATGGAACATTACATAAACAGTGATAAGGCTATTATAGTGTCTTATAATACAACTATGCTGAGCAATAGGAACCTTGAAAATGTTTTTACTATTCAGGATATGATTCAAGGTCAGCACACTTTAGAGGAGGCTGACCAACAAATTATACTCCATGCTATGGATGTTGCACAAAATGACCCACAAACAATACTTGATGTGTATACACTGGATACGGACATATTTGTGTATTGTATTGGTTTTTATAAGTGTATTCCTCCGTTAACAACAATTATTCGTATGAAGGAAGAGAAGCTTTCGATTCGTGACTCCTATTATCGTATTGGAGAAAAACATGCTGATGCTCTAATTGGGTGGTACATATTTAAGGGTCAGAGGTGGCGCCACTGGGGGTGCTGGGGGGGGCTGTAGCCCCCCTGTCGGGCAAGGCAAGCCCCCCCCATCGGGCAATATTATGAAGTTCGTCGGGGGAAAAATGTTATTTTAATTGTTAAGACCAAATATTTTTTAAACATTGAATCACATTTAATTTTTTTAATGAAAAGGATCTAGGTCATAATTCCGACGGATAAAATCCCGACACACCGAAATCTCGACACCAAAGGCCCATCGTGGCTGAATATTTAGAGGCTCGAACCGATGAGCGCGAGTTTGATACTGAACATGCATGTTTGGGAAGCGACATACAGCAATTTGGTTATCAGATAGTTGTAAAATTCGTTCCTTTCGCAACCAAAATGTGTCCCCTATTTATAAGGCTGGTACACGTTAAATCTTATCGTGGTCCAAACTGCGGACCCCTATTGAATGCGTCGGGTGTCAGATTTCAGGTGTTGAACTCGTCATCTGACCATAGTTCAAATATACGAGGCAATGTTGTTGGGTCTTTCTTTCGAGATAGATTACCAATATCCCACTGTGTATCTCCAGTTCGTCGTCAATTCAACCAATCAAACCGACAAGCCAAAATGTAAATATTAAATTTTTGGCTTAAAATTTCAGTGTTCATGTTATAGTTTTTTTACACAAGATTTAGTACTCTTATATAGTGTTCCACTACACGTATACTAGAAATATTTTTAATTACATTATTTTACGCATATTGAATAATAAAACCGCCCAAAATTGTCACACTTAAATTCATTTTCAAAAGCGTTAACATTAAAATTTTAATATTATACTAAATCATAAACTAAGATTAAATAATTGAAACACACGATATTTGACCACACATATCATTGATATAGTGCCAAAGAAAACAATTGGAATTAAAAAGGGAGAATGTAGTGGAAAGTTTGAATGAATATGATAAGTGTTTATTTTTTTAAATAAGTTTTTGCGAATTAGTAATTTGATTTAAATTCATTTTAAAATATCATATTATTAAAACCGCGTTAAGATAATATTATTAAAATCCTTTCTTTTAAGTAGGTTATCAATAATAATTTCAAAGACATTTTTATTAATACTAATATTTTCAATTTGGTTTGTCGAGATTTCGGCCAATGGTCAGTTATAATTATAAGTTTCATAATTAAATATTTATAATTATATAGTAAGTTTATTATGAAATATAAGTATATAATATTCTTAAAATAATACGTTAATGTAGCTAATTGAAAGTAATACCCAGTAAATACAAGATAACCTGATATAAATATGTTGATTCTGATGTATTTCGATTTCAACGTCTCCACTGCTGTTGCATTTTTTCCTTTCCACACTAATAATTCACTCATCAAAAGTTAACACGGCATTTTCTAATATACAATATCACAGTTAAAATATTCTAAGAATGAAATTCACGGAGACTCAGAAGACTTCAAAAGAGGGTCACTTAGTTCGGCGTCAAATTGTCAAAGAAATTCAAGTTTAAAATGTATAAATATTAATATTTTAACTTTAAAACATACTTTTACTTTCGAATAATTAAAACGAAAGTAAACAATTCTTAAAATTTTGTAGATTACTGCAGGGTACTATTCGCAGCTGTTGTTTAAGTTTAAAAATGCTATTCTTAAAACTATATTATATAGAATATTACGTTCGTTATTTATTAAATTAAGTACACTTAGTGGCAGTGACCTTTGATTTATGAAATATAATTAATATTATTATATTTTTATAAAGAGGAAGGCTATTTTATTAATTTCATCGGTAAAATTTACTGCCAATGCTTGAGTCAAATACTTGTAACATAGGACCTGAGCAAAAATACATTTTAAAGCTACAGCTGAGAACACCACGTTGCATTCAAATATCGGAAAGAAAAAAAAGAAAGAACCTAGTTTTTTTTCACACAAAAGGGACGATGTAGAATTTATGCTGGGGGCAACCTAACTCCCCTGGACCTCCATGGGGGGTGGTGAGTCGTAAAACTGTAAATTGCAACTTTCCTTACAGCTAAAAAGTATTGCCTGCTCGTTCCTGCGTTCTTAGAACTTTGCGACTGGATGGGGGGTCTGTGCCTTTTGGTCCTGGGGACATATGCACCATTCACTCCGTGCTTCCATTGTATGGCGCTTGCCATTCCTTTTCATTGACCAAAGAAGCCACTGTGAATCGGAGAACGAGACGATAGACATTGTCAGATTAGTTGCAATTGGAACAAGCCAGCGTTTACTTAGGATTTCGGAACTAAAACTGGCGCAAATATATGAAGTGGATGGCGGATTGAAAAATAAAGTGTGTTGCTGAAAACTTTCGATTCCGAGATGTACGTTATTAACGATTTAAAAAAAAAATCCATGAAAGCCAGAAATACTCTTTAGTTGTCCAGCTGAAAGTACTGATCATCGGAATGCATTTGGGGTAGCGTTCAAGATACTACAGCATGGTGAGTTTTTTTTTATTATTATTCTCCTCAAAATATAGCCTTTCTTCTTTTTTTTATTCGTATAATACGAACTAAGTTAATTAAAAAAAATTAACTTATCTTCTTTCTACTATGGTTTAGGTTTATGCAGTAAGTAGTTCGGATAGTACTAAAATATCAAAACACATAAAACTCATACTTATTGATTTTGGACCAGAATAATTTTTAAAAATTCAACCTGACATACTAGCCGTGTTTATAATTCCTATACAAAGTACTACTATTCATCACCAATGCATATAAATAACATAAAATATTATAGGCATTTACTCTCAAACGTTTACTAAACTATTTACAATTTGGTTTAATACTTGATTTTTGACGTGAAACACCTTTAAAATGACCTAGTACTGGGAGTATCAGGATTGAACACTATATATATTACTCTTTAGGATTATCCATTCCAACACTTCCATTTCGTAAAAAATATAACTATTTACATAAATTTGTTCTTGTTCTATAAGAAATTTGCCGCCAATGCGTGTAAAATAAGGTAATGATGCGAAGCGTGTACGGAGCGTGGATGGGAAACACTGCGTCAGGCGAAACAGTTAGTTTAACTTCATTTTACTGGATATGTTCTTGTTGGCGACTCTTTCCTATTTTTTATAATATTTGTTAAAATGACGTGAATCTTTCTGAAAGTGCTACAACAAAAGCCACATCGAATTTTTTTTAGGATGAAATAATTTTATATGCACAATTTACGTCGAGGATACTTGCCCCCCCGTCGGGGAAAGTCAGCCCCCCCGTCGGGCAATTCCTGGCGCCACCACTGTTAAGGGTTGTGACAACACAGGATGCTTTGCCACTAAAGCTTTGAAAATGAACTTCAAGACCTTTCTTGCATGTGACGATAACATATGGAGTGCATTTGCTGTATTTGGTGTAGAACATAAGATACCAGAAAATGTTTACAGACAAATGGAAAGGTACGTTTGCCTGCTATACCGGAGTAAAAAAGTAATCTGGAGTCGCAAAGAACTTTGATGGGCTATGTTTGCTAAGACTGGAAAAGAAGGTAGACAACTTCCACCAACTATCGGTACATTGATACCACACACACACACACAGAGAGAGCGTACTATCAAACCTTGATTTTGAAAACATCCAATGTTCCATGTCCAGTTGTTCCCAACAAAACTGCATTTTCTTGGATCGAAACCGATGGACAGTTGGTTCCAGAACAATGTAATTTACCACCAGCACCGGAAGCTCTGTTGGCTCTGAGGAAATGCCAATGCACTGGAGGATGCAAAACCAGAGCTTGCAGTTGCAAAAAAAATAATCTGCATTGTACTGACCTG
Organism: Troglohyphantes excavatus; assembly: GCA_963932185.1. Taxonomy (NCBI): domain Eukaryota; kingdom Metazoa; phylum Arthropoda; class Arachnida; order Araneae; family Linyphiidae; genus Troglohyphantes; species Troglohyphantes excavatus. The sequence goes on along the minus strand of OZ010676.1, from coordinate 26,618,660 downwards.
TGTCACTGCTTTGAGCACTGTGCTAACTTAGTTAATAGTATGGTTGATGATATTAATGATGGGTATATGGGTCTAATTTGAAATGTTATGTATTATATTTTATTTGAAGAGATTGTAACTTATGCTAATTTGAAATGTCTTAATAGCAATATATTTGTTGAAAAGTGTCATATTCTTTCATATAAATTTTTTTAAAGGGTTGCGTTAGAAATTTGATTTTTGTAACTATTATTCAAATATTGTCGGATAAACATTGTAATCATACAGTGCAGTAGAAAATCTTAGCTTTAATGGATGAAAACGTAGTTTATAAAGTCTGAAGTATAGTATTTAATCTAAAATATCTAAAATATAAAGAATTTAACTTTAATTGTTATTGAGATATTTAATTGAACTCAAAATTCTATTGACGAGTAAAATAAAGACTTTTGAAGCTATAACTCCATGAAAATAATATGCATGAACTTTTAACATACATTATCGTAATCTGCCTCAAAAAACAAACCTTTAATTTGATATGTTACAAGCCCATGCAATAATGACTTTTACACAATTTCCCTTTGTTAGTTTAGTATAATTTTAGAGGCCCCCCTGTATATTGAAAAAATTACATGTAAAATTGACAACAAGTAAAAATGTAATATTTATGTTCTACTCGACCCATATCAATTGAAAAATCAATTTCGGCTCGATTTCTAAAGTATATTACATCTGCCACCACACTATTATATTAGATTTCGTAGCCATGCATGTAATACGTCAAGTTTTTATATGTAATCATTCGAAGTATTAATTAATACACCTTCACATTTTTATACGATTTTTTTATTTAAAATTTATCAGTTGGTCGCGAATCTAACTGTTTCTTCATCTTCAGTCCCAACTTAACAGTCGTGGAAACTGGAAAATCATGGCTATTAAAAGCAAGAACTGTGGTAATGAAATCAATTTAAGTGAAGGTGAGTTGTATTTTTCGTGTTGAATAAGATAGTAATTCAGGGTAAAGGGCTTAATTAAGGATATTCAACTTATATTTGTTTATCTACTTTGCAAAACGATGGTGAAGGATAGGGTACGTTCAGAACCTCTATAATTGGTCTGTAATTGTCAAATTTTTACTATAGATAAAGAACTTAGATGGATTTATATTGACCCCCCTCCTCTCCATAATACCTACTATATACCGTTTCTGTTTATGCTATTGTTCTGAGCCTCAGATTTTAATGTGAAACACCAAATGCTGTCTTAAAAACAAGTAGCATTTTAAACTTATAAACATCGCGTCAATAATTACATATTCTCAATTTTTTTTACTAGAAATATCTTTAAGCGCTGAATAGAATAGTTGATTTTTAAAACCTTTTTTTATTTCAAGATCATGTCATTAAGTTTCAAAACTCCTAAATGACTGTTATTTTTATTATTTTTTTCAACGAAAGAAGATCTTGGAGGTCATTCTTGACCAGTGGCGGCGATTGGGTGCTGAAAGTGGGGGGGGCAAGATAAAGGGGAAACAAGAAGTACCCCAAATGGGAAAGGGGGGGGGGGAAGGTGGACTAAAAAAAATTTGCTATTATATTGCTATAAAAAAGCTATGGTATTGCACATTTGTATTTACTCACTATTATGTGTTATTTGAAGTATACCAACTTAAAATATACAGTAAAAAACTTAATAACATAAATTTAAGAAAAGAAGTTTTCATACCATAAAGCTGATTTGAGACAAGTTAAAGCTTTCTTTTTTCGTTATTCTGACTTAAAAAGGCAAAACAAAGCACGATAACTTTCAGAAATACTATATAAAAGGGCCACAAAAACTAAAGTCCAATTTTCAGGAGTATAAAAAGTATGAACTGTTCAAAACACCTTTACATCACTTGGCTATTTTAGCTATAGTCGAAGACAATTTCACTAGACCCTTAAGCGAAGGCTACGATGTGTAAAAAGACTAAGCTGTGGCCTTGATTGAATAAAAAAAATCAACGGCTGATTTAAAAACAAATAAATATCTATCGGAGTAGTCATAAGTCATATACAGTTTGTTCTGTAGACTCCAAAATGACTGTACAAACGAAAGTCATAAGTCTTATTCGGCGCCGTTTCGCCTTTTTTCCGTACTGCTTATATGCAAAGAGCTTATATGTAAAACTGAGAAAACTTAGGAATGAGTCATTCTGCTAGATTCTGGGTATTTTGTAGATTTAATACGTAGTTACAATAAACTATTTTCTTGATGTTTTCGAAATCAAAGCATTGAGAATTAAAAAAAAAAAGCTATTAAATCTTTTCTGCCATCATCTTTGAGAATATTCGCTGATAAGTAAAGTAAACAAATATACTTTTGTGGATTGTGTTTTAAAAATGTTAAAATCGGAGATTTTCTGACTAAAATAAACTATTTCATAACCAAACTATTTAATAAGTAATCATAAGTAAAATTATTATAAACTATTTCTTTCAGAAATACTATAGAAATTATATGGTTGGTTAAACAAGTTAATCGCTTTGATTAGACTTTGCAAATGTATGTTTTGTTTTGATTTAATTTAACAATTACTGGTACTTTAGAAGCAAAATTTATTAAAATATATTACTTGATTTAATATTCGAACTCGCAATTTGGCGCTCTTTAAAGCGCCAAGTTCCTTACCGGGAGGTTGCAAGCCCGTTCTCCCATCGTCCAAACGTTTGACGTTTGGAGGCGACTAGTGCACATTAAATCTTTCAATCAGAGGGGTTTGATCCTCCTGAAACTTCCCCCCCCCCTCCCTTATCTACGTTCCTATGGTAGTGTGAGGAAGTTAGGGTTCAAAAGTTTTCCTTTGTTAGGCAATGCAGTAAAACAATTGACTTGTAATTCAGTTTTAAAAAGTCCAATATAAAAAAGTTGCGCGGGCAACATACAAAAAAGTGCGGGGGCAACATCCGAAAAAAGTGCGGGGGCAACCGCCCCCCCTTGCCCCCCCGAATCGCCGCCACTGTTCTTGACGACATCTTTAAGACGTAGAAACTAGAGCAAGTGGTAGAGCAAGTAAAAGTTTGACCTTCAAAATTACAATTGGAGAACACACACCTTTTAGTTTAATAAAGCGCATGGACTAGCATCTCAGATTATCATGCAGCTGACTTGACTCCTAATAGGAATGGCCAAGGACACAAGAAAATTAGGGAGAATATTAAACTGGTCATTTTCAAATTCCACCACTGATACGTTAACAAAATATTATCATAACTTGAAATATTAATATATTGGACGAGGGGGTGGGGGGAGAAACACTTATACAGGGTGTTTCAGGATTATTTTTACAACTTTGGTACGCAATAAAATCAGGCCCGTCGCACCGGGGGGGGGGGGGGTTGAGGGGAGTCCGACCCCCCCCCCCCCAATAATCTGGAAACCCTGAAAGTTTGGAATTTGAAAATTAATATATTAATATTATTAACAAATGAAAGCTAGGGAAGATTAGGAAATGCCCAACTTGTAAGATTACATTTAAATTAGACCTCGGAATGTACACTGCATTGTGTGCAACAAATCAATGCTTGTGAGATGACTGTTTAATATTACCTAAAATATATATAAAAAAAAAAGATGAAAAATGTCCATTAGTTGGAACTGGGAATTTTCAACACTGTTAAGTTGGGATTTTCGAATAGTTCAGTTGAGAATTTCGAATCGTTAAGTTGGGAAATTTCTAGTTTCAACCCCCAAAAATATTTTTTGTGTAACGGCACTGAATAAAACCACTTAAAAGAAATAAGATGGCTAAGTTATGTTGCTTGTACATGTAACAGCAACATATGAAGTTTTATTTGTACACAGTTTAAAAAAAAAAAAAAAAAAAAATTACAATTTTTTTTTTAATGTTTACAAATAAACCTTTATATTTTACTGTTGCATGTACAAGTTTTATTGCGTGCGTCAAAGTTTTAAAAATAATTCCATTATACCCATCCTAAGAGGAAAATTCAGTATATTAATGGTTTTAGAATGATGTGTTTGTTAATGGTTTTGGAAAAAAAATGCGTACAAATAAAACTTCGTACATATGCAAAAACATAACTTAGCCATTGTATCTCTGTTAGGTTTTATAGTGTGTCAAAGTTGTAAAGATAATTCTTAAACACCCTATATTATTGACATTCAATAAATCTTAAATTATGTTAATGACCTATATCTAATAATAAATAAAGTACTAAGCTGCGTATAGAAATGGGCACATTTGAAAGAAATAATAAATGAGAATATTTGAAAAATCAAATACTCATAGTCAATAGCTTCAAAAATCTATTACCGTATATACTCGCGTATAAGCCGATCCGCGTATAAGCCGACCCCCTAATTTTAGGCCGATTTTTTGTCCAAAATCGGAAACTCGCGTATAAGCCGAGTTGTATTTTCGTACATGAAAAATTCCGATTAAAATCGGCAAATCCTCGACAAAAGAGTAAAATTTTAATTAGAAAAATAAATATTTAAGCCTAGAAATTAAAAGTTTAAAGAAAGTGGCTGAAGAAACGGCCTTCCTCGAAGTTCGTGACGATTCATCGGGCTTAAAAGTATGTACCACTCGCGATGTTCTGGTGTCTTTCAAACCAATTAAATATTTATCAAAATATATACTTTTTATTAAGTTAAACTGATTATTTATGTGAGTAGTTAAATTTTGCGTTACGATTACGCCGCGATGCGCAGAACGGTCTCCAGTCAGCACGTGACGCACATTCTCGATCTCGTAAATGTGTCGGCGCGTTTCAGAAGAATCCGCTAATTTCAACTTCTCTCCTTTTCCCATTTTTGGCAAATTATATTAGAAATTTTAATGACCCGCGTATAAGCCGACCCCCCCTACTTTTTGATGAAAATTTTGACTTAAATTTCTCGGCTTATACGCGAGTATATACGGTAATATAATTATTTTAGAATTTACTGCAAAGTTTAAGATATGCATTGTGAGTCACTTTAGTTGTTATCAAAGTTTTAACAATATCTTAATAAATATTTTTATTTCTAATTAATACTATATAGTATTATAACTAACTATATTCATTAATTATAATTTTTTTTTTAAATTTTCTTTAAAAATGTTAACAGAGCGATCGCCAAAGTATTATCGTATTGAATACGGGAAAACAAATTTCGATTAAACAATGTGTATGAATTGATTTTCCTCAATATCAAATATACAAATTTGAATTACATCTAATGAGGAGTTTGAATACTTCAGCTGCATATTAAATTCATTTCAAATTGTCCTTTCGGCGTCTAAATCAAATTTATAGTTAGAATCAACAGATAGCATAGACATTCCATTTTTTTTTATTTTCAGTCACATTATACCACATAATAGGAATAATTCAAATACCCACTCAAAAGATTCATACTACTCTGGGAATATAAAGCGGAAATTTGCGGATGTTATTTGTATACGGATTTCTCAATTACGTCGTTACTTATTTACTGCTTTTGTGATGCTCGAACTAAGTACAGAGGTAAAGAGCAATATTTTTCGCGACGCACAATTTCGCGGCGACAAAGAGTTTGCGTGTGGATTTTTATGACGGCCGCGACATTTTTCACGGAATCACTGATGCATAATGTCCTTTCGGCGTAAAGAGTCATTTTGAATTCTTGTAGTCTTTACTGTTAGTATATAGAGAATGGATTTCTAAATACTCATCTATATTTTAAATGTTTGTTTTATTTGAGTACCTATACTAAAAAATAATTCCAACTTTAATTTAACTATTTTATGTATTAGTGATTCTTAGTTGTTTACACTGTCTCTTTAACGTCGTACTAGTGCTGCACAATGGCCTATAGGAAATATTTCGTTATTTCTTCCATTGGAAAGACACAGGAATGTTTGATGATTCGTTAGATAACGAAAACAACATGTGCGGTTTGAAGTGACACTTCACTTCAAACTTCAACAGGCCGACAGTGGCCGTGTCAGAAGAGTACCAAGGTCATACTTAGAGGTTTTCGGCTTCCGATCTCGTCTTATGAGTGTAGCGAACTCATAATGGTGCACGTTAAACCTGCCGTGGTTCAAATCGTAATAAGAGATTATAAAATATTATTCAGATAATTTTATAAATATCAAATCAGTTGTATAACTAAAGATGTCTATATAATCGAGCCCTTCTGACTGCAACAAAGGTTGGAGAAGAGTGTTCATGGGGAGGGTGGGGGGGGATAACCCGACTCGCCTACCAAGCTTTTGGGACTCATGGAAATTCTGAAATCAAATTTAAATTATACATAACCTAACTTATTATTTCATTAATCAATTTAATCACCAGTGAAATTTCTATCAAAATCTATTCATTGGTTCTTCTCTGATTGACGAATAAATATAGACATGTGAACAAAAAAAAAAAGATAAATTCTAATTTTTTATTTTTATTTCTAAACAGTCTAAACATTTCCCCTTTTTATGAAATTGCAAAAAATATTCTCTAACCCGACACATTTCCTGTATTATTTTATGATATGTGCTGCGTATATGTGTGCTTGATTATTATCTTTAATTTTAAGTTTAAAAAGTTCTATAAAATAGAGATGACTTTAAACTGACGTATGATGCTTTTGATAATGAATTTTGTTAAGTATGAAAAAATAAAAGATTTTTCTTATTGTGTTTTAGAAGATATTAAAATATATGGATGGTATAAGTATTAACAAACTATTTCTAACATGCTATTGGTAGCAAAAATATTTCTCGTAAATTGGTTATGACTAATGAAACATTATTATATACCTATTTTTTTTAAACTAAAATTTCAGTATTTATAGCACTTATATACTTTTTAAATGAAATCCGATAAAATACAGTAATGGTAATAAAAGACAATAATTTATTCAGGCACCCATATATTACAGAAAAAATTTAATACAAAATTATAAATAAACTAATTTCTTGTGGTAATATTTGCAGTAGAATAATAAGAGTACGCAGGTTAATTACATGTATTTTCTAATTAGTCTATGTTTACAATTAATAACAAAATTGGTGAATGTAAAATCTAGAAATGAAAAGCTGAGTTAAAATGGCATTTAAGTGACAATATTTAGTAATGAGGAAAACTCAATTTAAGTATTGAGTTCCCACACAACTTAACGGTAAATACAATTTCCATTCTCTAATATCTGTTTGTCCAAGGTGGAATATCTAATATGTTATTTACATTAAAGACTTCCAAATAATATCCGTTCTTCGCACGGGGATAATTAAATTGACACCATCATATGCATTAATCTAACAAAAAAGACATAATAAGAGATTATTTATTGTTTTTTTTTAAATGTTCATATTTCTTTTTCAAACACGATTTTAATGAAACATCTATGCTGTGAGACCACCTTGATTGTACTCTATTATTTAAAAAAAAATACCTAAATAGATGCACACTCTAAAAATTTATGTTTGGATAAACACAAAAAATGCGTGTCAAAGAAAGGAAAGTAAAAATCTGTAATAACTCAGTTCTTTTTTAACGTACCAATACAAAGTAAAGGAGAAAACATTATTCTGAACTACTAATTTAAGCCTATAAAGTTTCATTAAGTTAAATTGATGCCGAGATTAATTCGAATAAAATTTGACTTCTGCGTCAATTGGAAACGTACATAGTAAACATTTTTATAATTATAACTCATTTTCTAATTAAGTTATCTCGAAAAAAATATAAGCTAAAACTTTTTTCTAAAATGGAACCTATGATTTTTAGATTAATGCGAATAAAATTTGACTTCTGCGTCAATTGTTAACGTACATAGGAGAAACATTTTTATAATTATAACTCATTTTCTAATTAAGTTATCTCGATAAAAGTATAAGCTAAAACTTTTTTCTAAAATGGAAACTATGATTATATTAAGCATTATCAATATAGGATAATTAGTTCCCAATATATGATAAAAACCCCACTTACCGGTAGCCAAGCCATGGTTCCAAAGAGTTTATCTTCCCGTGTGAAGGAGAAACTAGATTTTTCTCGGGTCGGTTCTCATCTCGCGTTTCACTTTTATACCTGGCATTAGTGAAGGACGAACCCAGGTAATGAGCTGACCTTCGACCGACGTCAAATAGCGATGCAGTTCCGCCCATAGGCACGAGATTCAAAGTGTTGAATAGGCAAATGAGCACTTCAGGCTGACCAGGTATTTTTGATCAAGTGCGAATCATAAAAATATATATAGCATTCCGATTCTGTATTATAATAGAGCACTGTTAAAAATAGTTACTTAAAAATAAAATGTACTCATTTTTGATTACATTCGTTTCTTATTATAGCTCCGAATACATGTCTCATTTTTGAAGGACATGTACTCAAAAATAAGTGCAAATAGCAGTTGCTTGCCTACATAAATCCCTTTTAATAGCAAACAACTGATCTCTAACTGTAACTTCTGCATAGGGCAAGACATTTTGTTGACTTGAAGCCGATGTAGAGGCAGCCATGATGTGCCCCACTTTCTTTGCTACCGTAATATTTCGTATATTTTTCATGTTAAAATAAGCCGATGTGTATTGCTTTTGGCTGAGTTTTTTTTCTATTTTCTTTTTAAACCCATTTTAAATGCAATCTGCTATTAAAATAGAAAGTCATTCGCAAGTCAAAGTCGAAGTAGATAAAAAGCAAGAGCAAAAACCATTTGTTTGGCAATATAAAAATTAATTCTATAAAAAGAAAATATAATATTTATATACATTTAATATTTCTACAATGCTATGGTAATAAAAAATACCACTAAATCACTTAAAAAAAATATTGGGGCACAGCATGGCTGCTTTCAATTGGCTTCAACGCGCCCATAGAGGAAACAAGGTTTGAGCCTTCCAGCAGTCACAGTTAGAGTTCAGTGTAGCAAACCCACTATGTCTACCTGACGTCGTCCGAATCGAAGTCCAGGGCTTTATCCGTTGTACCACCAGAGCGCGCGAAAAAGTTATAAACAGAAGTAATGTTAAAAAGACGTGTCAAGAGAATGGAAAATCAGACAATTGAGTCGTAATAACTCAGTTTCCATTTAAGCAGTCGACATCAAATAACGTGGAAAACCATCTTCTGAACAAATAATTTAAGTTTGCCAAATCGCTTTGTTAAGATAGCTTGAACAGAAGCTGCTATTAGCAATATTAAATCACACTGCTCATTTTTGCGAAAGTACGATTACTTAAATTGGAGTACGTCATCGTTTATTTACGATGTAATTGTACTCAAAGAAAAAGAAGCCATGTACTAATTTTTAAGCAATTTTTTTTACAGTGAGTACTGACATTTTGGGCCAGAGTTCTACGTGTGTGTTAATGAACGTTTCGTATTGTTGGGGATCCATTGAAGTGTAATTATATTAGTAAGTATTAGTACATAAAGACAGTTATATACAGGATGGTCATATATTTTTAATGGTGCACTGTAAAAAAATATGCACTTAAAAATGAGTACCTGAACATAATCGTTTCTGTTTGAGTAAATTCCTATGTGAATGAGTGATGTTGTACTCAAATTTAAGCAACCGTACTTTCTAAAAAATCAGCAGTGTGATTTAATATTGCTAATATCAGCTTCTGTTCAAACCATCTTAACAAAGCGACCTGACAAACTTAAAATAGTTGTTTAGAAGGTGATTTTCCACGTTATTTGATGTCGATTGCTTAAATGAAAACTGAGTTATTACAATTCAATTATCTTACTTCCCATTTTTTTGCCATGCCTTTTTAACATTACTTCTGTTTATAACTTCTTCCCGTCGCCTTGGTAGTACAACGGATAAGGCGCTGGACTGCGGTGCCTTAGGATATGGGTTTAATTCCCGGTAAGTCTTGGTTGTAATTTGTCGATATTTATTGAAAGAGATTTGTGAAGGCAACCTAAGTAGGCAAAGCTACTGCTCTTTGTTTTCAATTTTACTCATTGTACTCTTTTTGAGTACATGTCGTTTTCAAAAATGAAACTGATGTATTCGATGCTATGATAAGTATCGAATGTAATAAAAAAAGAGTACATATTACTTATTTTTGAGTACCTATTTTTAGCAGTGTGGTCATGGTTTGGCTGTATCGCGTTCAACTGTAATGGCATAATAACATATATTTTTTCCCAAATACTTCGGTTATATTTTTAAAAAGTCTCTTAGCTTTTGTAGCAACAAATTAGTTAAAGCATAGCAAAAAGAATGGTTTATTATGTACAGTTAAACAGCCAACCAATGACTATCGAACAAAAGCTTGTGACCACCCTGAATACTGCATGATCTCTATAGAAACACACAATTTTTACAATTAGAGGAATATAATTTTGTGTATTGTATTTAGGATTCATATACTTTACAGGGTCCCCATCAAGTCTGGGCTACGCAGGTGGAAAAGTATATATTTACAACTGCAACCGCCATGTTTGCAAAACAAACTTCAAGCAAATAACTATTTAAGAAAATCATAACTTAATTTAATACAAAAAAAACTTACAGGGCATTGTAAATCATCAAAAAATATCGATATTAATAAACACAAACAAATAGTTTATTTCTTATAGGAATTTACATCTTCAACAAACATCAATACAGTTTACGGAAAATCTTGAACAATGCACTAGAGGGAGTGAACATGCTTTTCACAATAAACAGGTGCAAGGCACCGAAAAGCATCATGAAAACAGTTGTCAGAGATGAGAATGCATTGACTTTCGTAAGGTTTTTTTCTTGAAGATTTATATCTCTGGCTTCCAGTACTCGCGATGTGTCTTGGAAGTGTTTCATTCTTTCCAAGTCGTCCTTTACTTTGTTGACTGTTCTCTTATTGGAAAAGAAAATGTGAATTAGTTCAAATATATGACATTTAGTTGAATACTAGTAAAATATCGTATTTGTGTAATTTTTGTTTTAGAAGAAGAAATTTCAATGTTGTTATGTTGTTGAATTTATATTTTGTTCGAAATTTGTTCAAGATAAGTTATACACTAAGAAAAGTTTCTAGTATTCTAACTAAAGAAAATAATATTCTTACTTATATCCTATACAACTTAGTTTTTTCTTAACTTCTCTTAAATTTAGGAAAACAAGCAATAGCTGTTTTGAATTTGATCTCTAAAATGATTTTGTTGACTGTTCTTATTGGAAAAGAAAATGTAAATTAGTTCAAATATATGGCATTTAGTTAAATACTAGTAAAATATCGTATATGTGAAATTTTTGTCTTAGTAGAAGAAATAACAATGTTGTTATGTTGTTGAGTTTACATTTTGTTCGAAATTTCTACTAGATAAGTTTTAAACTAAGAAAAGTTTCAAGCATTGTAACTAAAGAAAATAATATTCTTAATTATATCCTATACAACTTAGTTTTTTCTTAATTTCTCTTAAATTTAGGAAAACAAATAATAGCTGTTTTGTAATTGATCTGTAAAGTTATCTTAAATTAACTTACTTTTAGACGATTTATTGTATCATTTTTCTTTTTGTTATTTTCCAACGCTTCATTTATCATTGTCCACCTATAGCCTTCGGAATCGACGTCAATAGATACTTCCAAATATACAGTTTTTGAAGAGAATTGACTGAACCTGTTATCCAAACATATCTCGTAGTCACCAGCTTCAATTACATTATATCTGAAAGTACATTAAATATAGTTTTAAATCCAGAGCATATTTTAAGGAATTTTAACTGGTGGGGCAAATTAAATTCTGCAGAAAGCAGAACCCCATAAACTTTGTACTTGAAAACTTGAAAACTTTGTACTTAAAAGAGCAAATTTTAAACTAATTTAATAAACTTAGTTTAAAATTATATGTTCTATAAAAAGTTAATTTAAAAGAAATTATCGAATTCATAAAATTTTCTAACGATTCATAAAAGTAAGTTTTATTTGTTTTCATAATGCAAAATTTTATTAAAAAATTTTTTTAATATTTTTTTTAAAAAACCTAATGTTTTTTATTTTAAAATATATATTTCCTACATTTCCACCATTTTACTTCACACAAATGTAAAGTTTTAAATCTATAGTATATATACATCTAAATCCGTATACTTAGGTAAATTTTAGACTGGTACCCGAGTATATTACAAACAAAATGTGCATTAATAACATTACATTAATAAGTAGCATTTACTTTATAAGATTAACAATAATATTCTATTTATTTGTATTCGAAAAATATTTTATTTTACAGCACAAAAATGTAGAAAAATAATTAATTTTAAATTTTTAAAAAACATGATACTTTCTTAAAACTTGTTATCATTTCTGAAAAAACCTTCACGATATTATTAATGTAGAGTGCTAGGACTTTCTAGACATAAATACTATTTTAAAAGTATATTGAGACTTTTATATTATTGCAAAGCACACACGCTCGTCCAGTGATAAAATATCGACTGTTCAGTGATGTTCGAGGTAGAGCCACAAAACGTGACATTTAAAATTGGAAAATAAACTTCAAAACACAACTGAAAAGTAGCAGATATTTGACACCTTGTTTATGACAAAAATGTTGTCAAAGTGGAAAAAGTCATTTTCCCACTTACCACCATGTTTAAGAAACATGTTAATAAAACCTTGAAAACAAATAACCCTTTCGATTTTATAAGTGAACGAGTATCATCTATCTATTTTACAATATGACAGTGATAAAATATCGACTGTTCAGTGATGTTCGAGGTAGAGCCACAAAACGTGACATTTAAAATTGGTAAATAAACTTCAAAACACAACTGAAAAGTAGCAGATATTTGACACCTTGTTTATGACAAAAATGTTGTCAAAGTGGAAAAAGTCCTTTTCCCACTTATCACCATGTATAAAAAACATGTTAATAAAACCTTGAAAACGAATAACCCTTTCGATTTTATAAGTGAACGAGTATCATCTATCTATTTTACAATATGACAGTGATAAAATATCGACTGTTCAGTGATGTTCGAGGTAGAGCCACAAAACGTGACATTTAAAATTGGTAAATAAACTTCAAAACACAACTGAAAAGTAGCAGATATTTGACACCTTGTTTATGACAAAAATGTTGTCAAAGTGGAAAAAGTCCTTTTCCCACTTATCACCATGTATAAAAAACATGTTAATAAAACCTTGAAAACGAATAACCCTTTCGATTTTATAAGTGAACGAGTATCATCTATCTATTTTACAATATTACTGTTTAAATCCTTATGTGTCACAACTAAGTTTCAAAATCCAAAGCATTAGTTTTGTATTAGTTTATATGGAAATTAACGACCTTGACTAGGTGCTCTCTGATGAAATGTTGGCGCTTCTCGAATATTAATGTTTCTTTGGGTATTTCCCTTATTTATGCTCTCCCTTTCTAAATGTTAAGTGGGCAAGTGGCTTAAATAAACAACTGCCTCTCCCAGAAAAGCTCGTATGGGTGGGTACGTAAAATATCAAGTAATGCATTAATTACGTTTGCCTTAAAAGGTAACTAATATGTCACACGTAATCAATTTCATTATTATGGTTATTGTTAATACGAGTATAAGATAAAAACTCGTCTTATAGAACATTGCGTTAAGAATTTTAAAATACAAATACAACGTTAAAATACGCAATAAAAATCCATCAAATCTGGACATGTTACGGGAGATACATCTCCCTTCATCAGCAGAAAATGAAAAGTCTGTGTGCAGTAAAATAGAAATAAACCCAGAAATTGAAAGTGTTGCCAAAGAACAAAAAACAAAAAACTATTTCAATCGGTTGGAGTTAACTATTGTGTGCCAACAAGCAGGAAATACTGGGACCGCAAATGTTTCATTGACAATCGAATCAATATTGCTAAAAATATGAAACGCTTCCAGGAAGTCAAGTTCAACTGGAGATTTTGGTTTGCAAATTAAATGTGGGTTAGAAAAAATAAATATAAGATCATGTTCCCAAGAGTGCTTGGCAACGGAGGACTTCTGTATTTCTTGTTTAACCGTATGTGCTTGGTGCTCCTTAATACGAAATCTTAATGATCTCTTTGTTTGACCGATATATGACATGCCGCATTGACATGAAATGCTGTATATGGCCCAGTTATTAAGGTCGTCAATGGGGTCTTTAAGTTTGTGTGAAGGTGATC